>CM062297.1:538502152-538891554 GCA_031216915.1 Pictodentalium vernedei
ATGAGAACGTCCCCTTTTGGTCGTGATCGGTCAACTGTTATGGCTGCCCGAGCCCGAAACCCGAAAACCATTAGCACAGTCTACAGGTCATATTTATGAAGGGATTTCATTGCAACTTCATAGAATGCCTCTGTATAATGCCTAGATGATAACGTCCCCGTTTGGGCATGATCTGTCAACCGTGATGGCTGCCCAAGCCCAAAACCCAAAACGTTTAGCACAGTCTGCAGGTCCACAACCAATAGTCAGATTCTTTCGATATTTGGAATACATCACTCTTGGGGGAGGGGGGGGGGGGGAGATACAAGTTTGTTAAAATTCCCAAATTTTTAACTTAGGGCAATATGGGGAATATTCTTTAAAAATCTTCTTCTTCAGAACCACCAGTCAGAATCTTTTAATGTTTGGTGTACATCATTGTTATGAGGGTCAGATTCAAGATTGTTCAAACCAAGTCCCCTAGGTTAATATTTGGGCTTCCTATGGAAACCCAAATTTTAACTTGGTTCAATATGGGGGATTATTTTTGAAAATCTTCTTCTTCAGATCTATGGAAGCCTGGATTTTAACTCAATTCAATATGGGGGATAGTTTTTAAAAATCTTCTTCTGACCCACCAGTCAGAATGCTTTCAAATTTGGAATACAACATCTCGGGGGGGGGGGGGGGGGGGGGGGGGGGGGGGGGGGGGGGGGGTTCAGTGTGTTCAGATTAATCCCCTCGGTTCATATTTGGGCTCAATACAGGAGCCTGCATATCAGCTTAGTGCAATATGGGGAATAATCTTTAAAAACTTTTCACCTGTCAGAATCCTTTCACATTTGGTATACTATCTCTACGGATGTCAGATTCAAGTGTGTTCCTATTGGGTCCCTGGGTTAATATTTGGGCTCTTTTTTGGAGTGCAATATGAGAAAATTTCTTTAAACATCTTCTTTTTCAGATCCTCCAGTGAGAATCCTTTCATTTTTGGTGTACAACATCTTTAGGGGGGTCCAGCATAGTAGGATGTATAGTGAACCACAAGAGTTAAAAACAAGACAATCTTTTCGTTCAGACACGTTTTTAGCCCGACTGTTTACAGTGAGGGCTATAGTAATGACTTTTGTCCGTCTATTAACTTTTAGAGTTTTGGTTAAAGTTTGTGGTTAAAGTTTTTTACTGAAGGTTCAAGTCTGATCGTCACAAAATTTCATATGCAGGTTTTAGGTCATGTCTATATGAGAACGTCCCCTTTTGGTCGTGATCGGTCAACCGTTATGGCTGCCCGAGCCCGAAACCCGAAAACCATTAGCACAGTCTACAGGTCATATTTATGAAGGGATTTCATTGCAACTTCATAGAATGCCTCTGTATAATGCCTAGATGATAACGTCCCCGTTTGGGCATGATCTGTCAACCGTGATGGCTGCCCAAGCCCAAAACCCAAAACGTTTAGCACAGTCTGCAGGTCATGTTTAATATGGAGGGATTTCATTGTAACTTGATAGGTTGACTCCATATGATGTCTACATGAGAATTTCACCATTTGGGCGTGATCTATCAACCGTCACGACTGCCCAAGCCCAAAACCCAAAAACCTTTAGCACAGTCTACAGGTCATATTTTTGAAGGGATTTCATTGTAGCTTCGTAGGATCAATCCATATGATGCCCAGATGAGAATGTCCCCTTTTGGTTGCGATCATTCAACCATGATGGCTGTCCAAGCCCGAAGCCCTGAAAACCTTTAGCACAGTCTACACGTCATATTTATGGAGGGATTTCATTGTAACTTGATGGGTTCACTATGTCTACATGAGAATGTCCCCTTTTGGGCAACTGTGACCACAATAGGGGTCGAAGCCCGAAAACCTTTAGCACAGCCTACAGGTCATATTTATGGAGGGATTTCATTGTAACTTGATAGGTTGACTTCATATAATGTCTAGATGAGAACATCCCCTTTTGGGCAACTGTGACGGCAACAGAGGCCCGAAGCTCGAAAACCTTTAGAATAGTCCACAGGCCATAATTATGAAGGGATTTCATTGTAGCTTGGTAGGATGACTCCAAGTTTGTGGTTAAAAACCCAGACAAACACCCTGAAGGATTAAGACCGACCACATGTGGAAAAAAAAAATGGACTCCCGTAACTCACTGCCACTCTCCCCCCACCCCTCACCCCCCACCTCCTCCTCGCCGAGGGCCATTCATGCAATATTTCTTCTTTGGTACAAAATGCATTTTTAGCCTGACTGTTTATAGTCAGGGCTACAGTCATGACTTTCATCCATCCATCTGTCGGTCCATCCATCTGTGTGTAAACAATTGGTTTCCGACTGATAACTCCAGTTTGGATTATTTGATTTCAACCAAAGTTGATATGTGTATTTTCCAGCTAGTAATACAGGTCAGTTTTCAATATAGGTTCCACAACTCCCTCCCCCTCCCCCCCCCCCCCCCCCCCCCACCCACCCCACCCCCCACACACACAGACACACACATACACACACACACACACACAAACGTGTCACTTTGGCAATTATTCCCAAAATGCATTTTGAAGGATTGGGAGTTATTACGTACAAAAAAGAAAATTGACTCATATAGCCCAACATTGCTTTATGTACAGCATCTTTAATCCTTTACCTTACTCAAGTTGAAGCCAACAGTACAAATTATTTTTCTGAAACATCAGATTTTTTCATTTTTTATTTACTTCTAACCATGGCTTATTACTCCTTATTGGAACAAGCTCGTCAAGTTTGTTCCATTAATAGGTCAGGAGCTGCAAGCCGAGAGGTCCTCGGTTCGAATCCTACCTGCGGCATCCACGTTGTGTCCTTGGGCGAAACACTTCACCCCCATTGGGGGGTGGGCACGTTGACGCTGTATACAAAGGCATACTGCACGTTGATGGTGCACCAGTCTTCAACCAATGCTAACCCTGCTTGTGTGGAGTTCGTATGTTGGGGAGCTGACTGTTGCTCGCCATTGCTCGGTGGTTCTCTCCGGGTACTCTGGCTTTCTCCACCCGTAAAACTGTTGTGGTCATGATTAGCCATTGTGCAGAAATATGTGACCTTAAACACCAATAAATAAATAAATAAATAAATAAATAAATAAATAAATAAATAAATAATAGGTCAGGAGGTATGTTTTGCAGTAGAGAAATGAAAAAATAAAATTTGAATAGCAGATTTTGTATATCACGAGTGCAGATATGGCAGATTCGTTAGGTAAACTGTTAACAAAAAATGGCCCCGACTATTTTGCGTCTAAGCATTGCCATTCCTGGGACAGTCGGGCTGCATGCGTGACGTCACTCTAGTTGATACTTCATATAGCTTTGTTATTGCCTAGGAAGATTTCCTAGAACCAGAAGATTTGAATGGCCAAAAAAGTTGCCTTTGGTTGTGTCATAGCGAATCCAAAAATTGTTCTTGTTGCCGATCGCTTACTGACACACTCATCTCTGACAACTTGAGCCAGGTGAGCGTTTTCGGCTCACTTGAGCCTCTGGTTTCTCTTTACCCCTTATACTCCTTATTCATGTTTTTGAACCCTATTGGTATTTTAAGGTCCCATATTTCTGCACAATATGTAACCATGAGCATGAGAGTTTTATGGGTGGAGGAAGCCAGAGTACCCAGAGAGAACCTCCAAGCTACGGTGAGTAACTATCAGCTCCCCAACATACTAACTCCACACAAGTAGGGTAAGTATTGGTTGAAGACAGGTGCACTATCGACATGCAATATGCCTTAGTACACAATGCCACCCTGCTCCCACATGGGCAATGGCGATGAAGTGGCTTGTCCAGGGACACAACGCGTTTGCCGATTGCCACAGATGGGATTCGAAATTGAGGACCTCTTGGCTTGCAGCCTGCAGCTTGCAGCCTGCACCTCTACCTCCTTAGCCATTGCACCCCCCCTTCATCTACCTATGATGACCTCATATATTTTTCTCTGGGGGAAATCTTGAAATTTCAAATTTTGTTCTGGGTGGGGGGGGGGGGGGGGGGTGGCATTGAGGTAACTGTTAGTCCCCCATGGTTGAATGTTGACGTTTCAATTTTTCAACACTAATCAGACATTATGGAAAGATGACGCACGTCAACTTTTAAAAAAAAAATTCAAGATTGCAGACTGGCAGCCATTTTTGTTGCAAATTGTATGTAATTAGTTTTCTGCTTAGAACTTCTAAACGGCATCCCTGATTTCAATATTTTTTGTCCTCTTACAAAAAAATTTTGTCACAAGAACTATTGTAATAATCAGATACGTCCGTCTGTCTGTCTGTCTGTCACTTAAAAATATAAGCCTCATAAAATTATACATGGACAGCCACATAAAAGTTGAGAAGCCACCTAAAAATATATGCCACATAAAATATATGTGGATATTTGCCATTTAAATAACCATTTGTTAGAAAAAGAGCCACATAATTGATAGCCACATAAAATTTAAGAACGCACTTAAAAATATAAGCCACATAAAAAATATATGAATATTCGACACATAAATAGCCATTTGTTAGAAAAAAAACAGCCACATTATTTGAGAAACCACTTGGAAATATAAGCCACATAACTAATGGCTAGAAAAAGCAGCCACATAATTTGAGAAGTGACTTAAAAATATAAACCACATAAATATTGACAGCCATATAATTGAAAACCACATATGTACCCATCTTTCAGTATGTCCATCTGTCCATTCATCTGCAGTGATAACTAAAGTTTGGGTCATCAAATCAAAGTCAAATTTATTGTTTATGTCCCTTGCCCCAATGATTAGATGAATTCCAAATATTGGCTGGATCTGATAATTTCTGTTGGAGTTATGCCCCTTTTTTGATGATTTTCCACCCAATTTCGAAACTTTGTAGATTTTTGGTCTGGAAGATGACTTCAGTTTGAGTCATTGAATCACTACCAAATGTTGTACATTGGTTTGTTTCAAGAATGCGCAGGACAAGTTTGAATTTGGGTTTGGTCTGACTAATTTTGGCTGAGTTAAGGCCCTTTTTCCATTTTTTTGACTTTGAAAATTTGTTGTCCGGATGATAACTTTAGTTTGAGGTTTTGCTTTAACATCAAATTTTGTATATACCCGGTAGGTTTGTCTCATGAATACGCAGATCAAATTCAAATTTGGTTTCAGTCCAACAATTTTGGCCCTTTTTCTTTTTTTTCGACTTTGAGAATTTGTTGTCTGGATGATAACTTTAGTTCGATTTAACAAATCAACCACTTTGAAATTGTTTAGTCTTCAATATGTCCGATGTAAGAACTTTCTATTGGTGGACATAGCCCATGCCTGACGGTGGCCTTGTTGGTATGGAGGTGTAGCAACATAAGATAAATAACTTATCATACAAGTTTTTAGTCGAGTTTTGACGAAGTCAAACTCGAATTATAGTTTGATGAAGTTGGCTGGCGGCAGGCGTAAACAATTGGTTTCCGGGCAATAACTTTAGTTCTTTTTGATGCACCTTTACCAAAATTATACCAGAGGTTACCCTACAGGAAAGGAAGACACCTATCGATTTCGGAGTCTTGCGCCCCAAGATCAAGGTCACTGTTACTATAAATAGAATATTTTGTGACAAATTGGTTTCCGGGCAATAACTTTAGTTCTATTTGACGCACCTTTACCAAACTAATTCCAGAGGTTACCCTATAGGAAGGGAAGACACCTGTTGATTTTGGAGTCTGGGACTCCAAGGTCAAGGTCACTGTTACTCTCAATAGAATATTTTGTGACAAATTGGTTTCCGGGCAATAACTTTAGTTCTATTCCGTGTATCTTCACCAAACTTATACCACAGGTTACCCTATAGGAAGGGAAGACACCTATCGATTTCGGAGTTGGGGGCCCCAAGGTCAAGGTCACTGTTACTATCAATGGAATATTTTGTGACAAATTGGTTTCCGGGCAATAACTTTAGTTCTCTTTGACACACCTTTACCAAACTTACACCAGAGGTTACCCTTTAGGAAAGGAAGACACCTATCGGTTTCAGAGTCTCGCGCCCCAAGGTCAAGGTAACTGTTACCATCAATAGAATATTTTGTGACAAACTGGTTTCTAGGCAATAACTTTAGTTCAATGTGACGCACCTTTACCAAACTTATACCTTAGGTTACCCTATAGGAAGGGAAGATGCCTATTGATTTCAGAGTCTGGGACTCCAAGGTCAAGGTTACTGTTGATACAAATAGCTTAATTCTTCAGAATTTAATGTCAAAACTCGACTTCTGGATCCTCTTGCTAGATTTTTTCCTCTTGCATAAGTTAGGCAAATTAAACGATCTTAGGCTTTTTTCAGTCATATGCATATATATTGTGTTGGTATGCCCGAGGACACTGTGACACTTTCGTTTCAAATTTTCATCGTTGATCAGACATTACCAGTATGTAAAATTGATGCTTGTCAATTTTTTTTAGAAAACAAAATCAAGATGGCAGACTGCCATCCATTTTCGTTGGAAATTCTGGGTAATTAGTTTTATGCCTAGAGCTTCTAAACAACATTTCTGATTTAAATAATTTTTTGTATGGAGGTGTAGCAGCGTAAGATGAAGAACATATCATACAGGTTTTTCTTGTGCATGAATTATGCAAATTAGACGGAATTATGTTTTTTAGCCATTTTTGTATATTTTATGATTGTGCGTCCTATGTCTCTTACCACCTGTATCTCAGAGATTCTTTGATGTGTTTGTTTCAAAGTTTCAGAAATGATCAAACATGATGTAAAATTTTTGTACATATTATGTTGGTGTGTCCTGTTACCACATGTATCTCAGAGATTCTTTGACACCTTTATTTCAAATTTTCAGCAATGGTCAGACATTATGTAAAATTGTTGCACATCATTTTTTTTATATTTAAGATGGCCGACTGACAGCCCTTTTTCTTGGAATTTGTGTTTAATTAGTTTTATGCCTAGAACTTCTAAATGAAATTTCTGATTGGTATGGTATGGAGGTGTAGCAGCATATATATACTACTCAAAGTTTCTAAGCACCAAATATTTGACACATCATTGTGAAATTTGCTTGTGACATATTTGCGATATTTTTGGTGGATATGATTGAGGAATGTATTGAGATGGTCCCAAGTGGTTACATTAGCTCTCTTGACAGGCAGATTTTTCGTGACAGTTATGGAAAGCATGTACCCCTTGATTTTCATGATTTTTTCGTGCACTGTCTATATGTACATGGCATGTGTAGGGTATTCAATCTTCATTTCAACACAAACCCTTGTGCCTTAATGATTGAATATGGCAAATGCAAATGTAAGAAGACATTTGTCTGAGGCAGAAATGTGGCAGGCTGTAGGGATGGTGGAGCAAGGGGCTACCCATCGTCAGGTTGGTGAAGCCCTTGGTGTGCACCATATGGTGATCACCAGAGCCTGGGCAAGATTTCAGCAGTATGGCACACCAGTAAGATGTCATGGTGATTGCAGAGACAGGGCAACATCTGCAGCTGAAGACTGGTTTTTGATCATTCAGGCCCGTAGCAACCTCTTTGCCACAGCAACCCAGCTTCACAGTGACCTACAGAATGCATCTGGGGTAAATGTTTTGACGCAGACTTTCCGGGCAAGGTTGCACGAAGGTGGTCTCTGACCGAGAAGACCATGTATTTGCATTCTGCTGTCCCAGAACCACTGCTAGGCATGATATGAATGGGCCATAGACCATGTTGGATGGACCAGAGAAGATTGGCGACTTGTCCTTTTTACAGATGAGTCAAGGTACTACCTTGACCACACAGATAGCTGTTCTAGGGTATGGAGAATACCAGGAGAGCGATTCCATGCAGCCAACATTGCTGAGCATGATGACTATGGTGGAGGGTCAATCATGGTCTTGTGCAGTATCAGCTGGGATGGACGTACAGAGCTCTGTTCTTGAACATGATACACAAACTGCACAGCGGCATATTGATGAGATAATGGATGTCCACATCAGATTGTATATAGGTGCAGTGGGTGATAGATTCATTCTGATGGACGATAATGCCCGTCCTCATGTTGCCCATGCTGTCGGGGAGTACCGACAGAGGGAGGAGATTGAGCGTATGGACTGGCCAGCAAGATCATCTGACCTCAGTCCAATCGATCATGTCTGGAATGAGTTGCAGCTTGCAATTTCAGCCCATCCAGTCCAACCAAGAAGTGTCCAGGAGCTTGGTGCCTTGCTGGTCCGATAATGGAACAATAATGGAACAACATCCCACAAAGGGCCATTAGGAACCTGATTGGGAGCATGAGAAGGTGTTGTCAAGCTGTTATTAACAATAATGGGTCTCATACTCGATATTGAACCCATACCAGTTCGCTCCATCAACTTTTTGGCATATTGAAAAAATTCCTCTTTTACCAAAAATATCCATTTTCCATGGTTCTCATATTCAAAAGCTAAAAAATAATGTCAAACACAAATAGAATCTTAATTTCTGTACTTAAATCATTAAATATATAATTAAAAAGATTTTTCTCATAATGCTCATAGGAATTGAACCATTCAAATCTTGTGTGACAGAGCTCATTCAGTACTGACAAATAAGACTGCAATGGTTAAATTTCTAGTTACATAAAAGGGAAAGTTTGCATCTTGAAATTTTGCTATTTTGACATCTGTGTGTAAAGGGTTAATATGGATTTGATTTGAACTAGTAGGCACTCTCCAAACAGTTTCACCAAAGCAAGTATGATGAACAATTTCTCACAACCAAAAATAGTCTAGCAGTACTAGTTAACTCTTAAGTTGCTGGACTGTTTTCCAAGATTATCTCCATACCATAGCCTATTTTATTTGGTGGCTCATTAGTGATGTGTAACTAAATCCAACTAAGGCAGACAAAAACATGATTAGCATCACCTGCAAGGTAATTTCACTATTGTTTGCAAGATTTCCTCATGAATGTCTGTTGGGACACTTGTTCTTCTGGCCCATGAAGACTGTTAAGATCAGAAGTACTTTTCAACCCTTGAATACCCATACAGACACAAACTGCCCCTTTTATATTGCTCTGAAAAAAGTTGTCGTAAGTTTCTTTGAGAACTCTTTTGGTGGCCTGCATTTATCTTGACAGTGTTGTTACATCATTGTTGGCTGCCTGTACATGCAGCAGGCCTAGAAATAAAGAGCTTACATCATAACCTGTTAGCAGGTTACGCTATACAATGTGGTGGTAACCTATAGAAAAAAAGTGTTGTAATGCTTTTCAGCTTTCTCATGTTTTTACTACGCAAGTAATGTTTTTGGTCTTGGCAGAGTTTTCTCTCAAATAAATAGCAACAACTAACACGTGATCTCGCAGTGGCGTGATCCCGCAGTGGCGAGATCACGCGTTAGTTGTTGCTATTTATTTTGATGGAAATTTTGTTAAGACGTAAACTGCATGCCACTCATATGTGGATGAAATCGCAAGTGTGTTTCTAAAGATTGTCATATCTGACTGGCAAAAACATGCAACATTATGAAGTTAATTTATGCTGTGCTATTTTATCATAACCTGTACTACGTTTGCTCGTTTTTGCAGTTAAATGTAACCCCACATAACCTAAACGATCGGTCGCATGTTATTTCGAGGCCTGGGACAGCCAACATTAATGTAGAAGCAGTGTAAAGTCATCTGCTGCTGTGTACATGTATATATGGTACTTATTAACATGAAATTAATCTGAGGACTTAAGGGTTAATCCAAACATGATACAATACAATACTTCATTCACAGTATACATGTACATATAGTGTAGTTGCAAATATAAATGTATTCAGATGTTTTCCAAAAAAAAAAAAAAAAAAATATTATTCAACTAGAACAGTGACAAGTTGTTAAAAAACATGCATATTGTAAGGAGACTGCATAGCCCAATGGCTGTCTTCCTGCCATCTCCTATTTGGAAGAGCGAGGATGGGGCAGTACAGGTGGTAAATAAGTTTCAATTTCTTTTCAAAAGATGCAATACATAACAAAGACTGGTATTCTATATTAAATGTTTGGGGGAGATTCAGACAAGGAAAGCATTACAGATCTGGTCACCGTTATGTGTACACTCCATACGAAAAAATTATCCTAAAATCGACTGAGTGTGTTATGCGTAATTACATAATGTAAGACGTCCAGTCACTAATCAGTGTTGATTGGACTGTATTGGGAAAGGATTTGCCAATTAACATATTAATTTCTGTTCACTAAATCTTTTTTTGTACATGATACATTTTGTTTGGGAATTTTGTATATCAAATAAAATCTTTAAAAGTGAAAATCTGTTCGGTAAATCTCGTTATTTTGTGTGATAAATTTGGCCCAAAAGATAAGAATTTTGCTGATCATGTGTCAAATATCAGCGCAAATTTTATTAGTCGAGTTGTGACGAAGTCAAACTCGACTTATAGTTTGGTGAATGGCGGGCGGGGCGGGCGGGCGGGCGGGCGTAAACAATTGGTTTCCGGATGATAACTTGATAGTGGTTCAACTCACATTCATTAAACTTCATACGTAGGTTGGTCTTGGTGGGAGGAAGAACCCTATTGATTTTGGACATGCTACGTCGAAGGTCAAGGTCACAGTGACCTTGAACGTAGTAAATCTTAAACAATTGGTTTCCGGATGATAACTTGATAATGGTTCAACTCGCATTCATGAAACTTCATAGGTAGATTGGCCTTGGTGACGGGAAGAACCCTATTGATTTTGGACTCGCTACGTCAAAGGTCAAGGTCAACGTGACCTTGAACATAGTAAATCGCAACAATTCCTTTCCGGATGATAACTTGATAGTACTTCAACCTACATTCATGAAACTTCATAGGTGGGTTGGTCTTGGTGCGAGGAAGAACTCTATTGATCTTGGACTCACCAGATCAAAGGTCAAGGTCACAGTGAACTTTAACATAGTATATCGCAACAATTGGTTTCCGGATGATAACTTGATAGTGGTTCAACCTAGAGTCATGAAACTTCATAGGTGTGTTGGCCTTGGTGCGAGGAAGAACCCTATTGATCTTGGACTCACCAGGTCAAAGGTCAAGGTCACAGTGACCTTGAACATAGTATATCGCAACAATTGGTTTCCGGATGATAACTTGATAGTGGTTCAACCTAGAGTCATGAAACTTTACAGGCGTGTTGGCCTTGGTGCGAGGAAGAACCCTATTGATGTTGGACTCACCAGGTCAAAGGTCAAGGTCACAGTGACCTTGAACATAGTATATCGCAACGATTGGTTTCCGGATGAGAACTTGATAGTGGTTCAACCTAGAGTCATGAAACTTCATAGGTGTGTTGGCCTTGGTGTGAGGAACTGTTGTCACAACTCGACATTGGATCGGTGATTCTGAGCGGCATTTTTTTAATATGAAAACAAATCTCACGAATTAACGAACAGATTTTTTCAATTCTTATATTAAGCAGCAGTACCGAGTTCTGGAAATAAAAGATATGGCATTTGTATCTGAATATTTTATTAAATGTAGGTTTTAGAGATTTTCTGACTGAACAATATAATTGCTAATCAGGGACAGTCTCTGAAAGATTTTTCTCGCGAAACATTAATTGGTTATGTAATCCTTCACGTGACCACACTAAAACAGCTTTTCATACCCGGTCGTTTCTACACAAAAGATGGGGTATTAACAAGTGCGGTTTTGTATGCAATGTACATGTAATGACGCCTTGAAGGTGGTCTACACCATGTTCTCATCTTCCTATGTTTATCAGGGCTGCTGTTATTACTGGCCTAGTCACGCAAGCGATCACTGACTCTAGTGTTACAATCAGGACACTGTGGATTGAAACATGTTAGGGGTGTATTATAAGTTTCCATGGCATGTAACATTATGGAGCGTTTGAATATAGAGCAACTCGGTTCAGATTGCATGCCATTGCTTAGGTCATTCCATAGTTTAGGGAGTGAGTATTTTGGTAAATTTGCAGAGAAGCATGTTCGAGGTGTATTTCTCTTTAATTGTCCACTTTGTCTGGTTAGCATTCCGGTTGGGTGATTACAGATTTGGAGGAAATTTTCAAAACTTCTTGGCAAGTTTCCAGTGTGCCAACCACGAATGAACAGTAAAGTGTGTAGCCTGTAAAGATCATCAAACTTGAGAATTTCATCTTTGAGGAATAAGGGGTTCGTGTGGGAATTGTATTTCATTATATTTATTACACGCAGAGCTCTCTTTTGTAATGTAAAGAGCTTTTTTGTGGCTGATGCATGACCCCAGACTTGAATTGCATACAGCAAGTGACTCTGAACCAAAGTGAAGTAGAGTGTTTTAAGGGCTTGATGAGGGAGAATTCTTTTTGCCCTGTTTATTGTGTATATCGCTTTGGAAATCTTCGATGCTATATATGAAACATGGCTATCGAATTTGATATTTCCATCAAAACATACTCCTAAGAATTTTATTGTCTTCGTGTCCGCTCTATTTGATATCTGGGTTAATTCTGAGTTATTAAGGAGAAGGCGACGTTGGGTTTGGACATACTTTGTATGAGGTGGGTGAATGATTATGTACTTGTTTTTTTGGTCATTTAGGGATAATTTATTTGCCTTGCACCACTCACTAACTTTTGAGATTTCGACATTTAGAGTGTTAAATAACGTGTCAATGTTTCCGTCGGATTTGACATAGTCGTGTTGTCTGCAAATGACAGAATATTCGTGGAGATTGAATTTCTAATATCATTAATATAGATCAAAAAAAGTATGGGCCCTAAAATCGATCCCTGAGGCACTCCACAAGTACTTCATTATCTGAAGATGAATCTTTATATTGAACGAACTGCCTACGATCACAAAGATAACTCCGAAACCAATCATTAGTTATACCTCGGATACCATATACTTTGAGTTTTTTCAAAAGAATACTGTGGTTAATGGTATCAAAGGCCTTTGAGAAATCTAGAAAAAGTGCGATAGTGTTATGATTTGGAGAGAGATCATTACTGTCGGCTACTTTGTGTAGGAAATGCAACATTGGGTGGAAGATTGAGTGTTTGGGTCTGAAGCCATATTGGTGTTCATATAAGATTTCGAATGTGGATAGATAAGAATAAAGTCGTCTGTACATTAATTTTTCTAATATTTTAGAAAACGCTGGCAATATACTTATTGGTCTATAGTTATTTAACAAACAAGGGTCTCCAGATTTAAAGATAGGTATAACTTTTGCCATTTTCATTTTATTAGGGAAGAGACCTCGCGTGAATGATAAGTTGAAGACATGGGTCAAGGGTTCCGCGATTTCATTAATAGTTTCTTTTAGTATTTTTGTAGAAATGCTGTAGCAGTCTGTGCTTTGTTTTCCTTTTAGATTATTTGTAATGGCGATAATTTCTTTTTTAGTGGTTGGTGTGATAAAGAAGTTATCGCTTGAGTTATGCCAAATATAAGTGTCGAATTCTATGTTAGTGAGGGGGATGTTATCAATAATTTTTTGTCCAATTGTTGTGAAAAAATTATTAAATTGATTGGCAATTGAGTCAGGTTCAGAGATTTTTCTACCATCAATAAGGAATTCAGTTGGCAATTGTTCTTTGAGACAGATTTGTTGAGGGCACAACGAAGGATTTGCCAAATTTTTTTTAAATTGTACTTATTTTCGTTCAAGATATCTGTATAGTATTGGGCTTTTGCGCGTTTTTTAACTGCGTTGTATACTCTGCAGTATTGCTTGTAGTTATCGATGTTAGTGTTTGTTGGGCGCTTTAGTTTATTTGCAAGTAGTTTGTTTTTGTTTATAGAAGATTTTAGGATACCGCTGGTCATCCATGGCTGCTTTTTAACATACTTTTTGGGTACATTGTTATTTTCTATAGGAAACAAAGTTTCAAAATTTTCCATGAACATATTTAAGAATATGTTGAAAGATTCATTAGGACATGTACATTCAATTACTGAGCTAAAGTTCGTATCACGTAATTTATTTTTGAAAGAAGAAACTTTTTTTTCGTAAATGAGCGTTTGGGTTTTGGGGATACCTTTTGAATCGACGTTGTTGCTTCCTCAGTGTAAAAAGTTCCGAAATGATCTGAAACGTCAGTAATTATGATACCACATTTACCACCACTGGAGTAACTATTGGAGTAAATGTGGTCTATAAGGGTTGCCGAATATTCAGTAACGCGTGTTGGTTTTGTGATTAAAGGAATATATCCGTGACTGAAAACAATATCAATATAATTGGTTGTTTTGATATGTTCAGAGAATTTTAAGAGATCGATGTTAAAGTCACCCATTATATGAGCTCTTCTGCTATTTATGCCTCCGAAAATGTCATTTAAGGTAGAAATAAAACTGTCAAGATTAGCCTTGGATGCAGTGTTGGGTCTGTATATAATGCCAATAATTGTTGACTTTTTATCATGGGGGTAGATTCGAATAAGAGAGATTATGTATCACTTAAAACACACACCAAAAAGAAAATTGAAAAGGGTCCAAAGGCAATAAGAAAAGTAAAAGCTACAGTGCACCCCCATGGGAAATTGGACATAGAATAATGCTTGATTGCTGTGGTAGAGAAGTTCTGCTTCACAGTGTTATATGAGTAAAAGTCTTCTAAAATAATTGAAAGTTCTCAAAAATGGGCAGTTCATAGACTGCTGGGTAGAATACCTGGTGACCCATGAACAGAAAATTTGCTTGTTGGTGACCCCAGTTTGTAACAGTAAGAGTGGCTATCCTTTGAACTGGGAGCGTGGTGGCTCAGTGGTATACTGTTGGACTTCTATGGTAGAGGTCCCGAGTTTGATCCCTATCTGGGACGACCCGAGTTGTGTCCTTGGGCAAGGCACCTTATCCCAGCTGCCTACATGGGCGCACATTGTCGCTGTGTACTAAGGCGTACTACACGTCGCAGGTGTGCATGTCTTCAACTGCTGTAACCCTGCTTGAACAGAGTTAGAATGTTGAGGGGTTGACAGTTGCTCGTCGATGCTCTGTGGTTCTCTCCGGGGACTCCGGCTTCCTCCACCCGTAAAACTGTCATGGTCACGATTAGCCATTGTGCATAAGTATGTGACCTTAAACACCAATAAATAAATATCCATTGAACTGGTGGCTAATATATTTCATTGCTGTCTCAATATAAATGTGTAAACTGCTTCCAGTTGGTGCATATGTAAAAATAGCTTCCTGGCTGATATACAGCATTCATTCATAATGATTGCTGAAAATGCATTAATCCCTGAATACATGGGCAAGTTGGGTGCGCGGGGCTCAGTAGGTAGAGATGCAGGCTGCAAGCCGAGATGTCCTCGGCTCGAATCTCACCTTTCGCAACCACGTTGTATCCTTGTGCAAGACACTTAATCCCAATTACCCATGTGGGGGCACTGTGGTGTTGTGTACTAAGGTGTACTGCATGTCGATGGTGCACTTGTCTTCAACCAATGCTAACCCTGCTTGTGTGAAGTTGGGGAGTCTGACAGTCACTCGCTGTTACTCACTGGTTCTCTCCAGGTACTCTGGCTTCCTCCACCTGTAAAACTGTCCAACACGAGGTGACCCTGGCTGTCGAAAGTGTCGTTAAATCACCAATAAATAAATAAACCTCGACAAGTTTCATAGTTTGCACTAGACTACAGACTGCTTAAATCTGATAGCAATTTGTTGCTTTCTAGTCAAGTCTTTTTCTGTCACGAGAAGCAGGAAACTATTGTTGGGGTAATTTTGCTTTTACTGCAGGACTTCCTTATTATTGTCCCATAAGGCACCTGTTTTAAGACTCCGAACCACAAAACAAAATCATTTGGAAATCCAGTCAGATTTTATTGTGGGTTTATGATCTTCATAATGTCTCTTCTTTTCCAGTCACAAGTTTACTTTCCACAAAAATATAGGAAGAAAGAGAAAAAAGAACTGCTCTGTATGGTAGGTATTCTGTTATTAGCTCACCTGACTGAAAGTCAGGATGAGCTGTATTGATCACTCGCTGTCGGTTGTCCAGCATCTGTCGTCCATACACATGGTATTTGCACCTGTCCTTCCTAAACCGCTGAGCCAATTTAGTTATATTTGAGGTGATTGCTTGTTCTGACATCGCATTTTTTAATTTTTTATGCCCCCTCCCCCCCCTCGACTAAGTCGGGTGGCAAATAGTGATTGAGGTGTGCGTGTGTCTGTGTGTGTGTCCGTGTGTGTGTGTGTCCAAGCCAATAACTGGAAAACGGTTAGAGCCACAGTCATCAAACTTCACACTATTGTAAAGGACCATGGAAGGATGTGTCACACACCATAGCCGGGTTTGTACCTTCAAGGTCAAGGTCACACTAAAAATCTGTCAATATTCGTGTCTCAGCCATAATTCACAAACAAATCATAGTACAATTGTTAAACTTTTTGCAAATGTTAAGGACAGTCAGCAGGTGTGTCACATATAATAGTTTCTGCCACATCTGCAAGGTGAAGGTCACAATTGACCTTCATATGTTCAGGGTCACAAATCGTGTCTCAAGCATAACTCCAAAACTATTAGGGCTATAATCATCTAACTTCGCTCAATTATAAAGGACAATGGGTGGATGTGTCACACACCACAGCCAGGTCCCCAAGGTCAAGGTCACATTTCAAGGTCACAATGAAAATCATCAATGTTCATGTCTCCGCCTTAACTCAGAAACGAATCATATTCCAATTGTTAAACTTTTTACAAATGTTAAGGACAGTCAGAAGGTGTGTCGCATATAATAGTTTTCGCCACATCTGCAAGGTGAAGGTCAAAGAGGGGGGGGGGGGGGGGCATGTGTTATCTTAGTAACATTTTTTCAAATCAACTTGCCCAGCCTCATAGGGAGGGGGTGGGGGAAAAATCCACCAAAATTCTTAAATAAATCTTCTCATGAACAATTCGGTACAATGACTTGATATTTGGTATAAAGCTTCCTTTTGAGGTGTAGAATCAAGTTTGTTCAAAGTTCGTGAATCAATATTTGCCTGTGTATTGGGAGGGGCAAGATTTTCGATCCGATAGTCTGATTGGAACAAAATTTTATACGTGATATTATTGAATAAAAAATCATGTAAACAAATTTTTTCCTGTATCCCCGTGGGATCCCCAGGAGCTAAAAATAGAAATATTTTTAAACGCCATATTTCTCAAACCACACAGAACAGAGAACTGTTATTTGGTATGAAGCAT
Organism: Pictodentalium vernedei; assembly: GCA_031216915.1. Lineage (NCBI taxonomy): Eukaryota > Metazoa > Mollusca > Scaphopoda > Dentaliida > Dentaliidae > Pictodentalium > Pictodentalium vernedei. The sequence continues at coordinate 538,519,309 of CM062297.1, forward strand.
CCTTAGGACCAGTAGAATTGAATGGTAAAAAAAAATTGCCATTGGTTGTGTCAGGGTGTTCTGTAGGGGGCATCAAAATATTTGCAAAAATTCAAAAAATAATTTCTCCAGAACCGCTCATCAGAGTGGTATACAGCTTCCATAGGGGGGTCAGATGCAAGTGTGTTAAAATGAAGCCCCCTGGTTCATATTTGGGCTCAGTACAGGAGCCCAAATTTTTAACTTCGGGCAATGTGGGGAATGATCTTTAAAAATCAACTTCTACAGATCCACCAGTCAGAATGCTTTCATATTTGGTATTGAGTTCCTGAGTTAATATTTGAGCTTTTTATGGAAGCCTGAATTTTAACTTAGTGCAGTTTGAGGGAATTTCTTTAAAAATCATCTTCTCCAGATCCACCAGTCAGAATGCTTTTGTATTTGGTATACAACATCTCAAGGTGAGGTGAGATTCCAGTCTGTTCAAATCAGGTCCCTGGGTTAATATTTTGGCCCCCTATCTATGGTAGTCCAAATTTCAACTTAGTGCAATATGAGTTAATTTCCATAAAAAATCTTCTCCTTCAGATCCCCCAGTCAGAATGCTTTCACATTTGGTATACAGCATCCTGGTGGTGGAAGGGAAGTTTGTTCAAGTTAGGTTCCTAGGTTAATATATGGACTCACAAGTTTTGCAGTACTGGAAATCGGGGGCATTATTTCTGTGGTAGCATCCCAGTACTAGAAAAAAATCAACAAAGGTATAAATAATCAAATAACTTCATTCCTCTGTGGTGTTAACTAGCTATAGATGCTAATTAAATCCTTCTTTAAACAACTATTGTCAGATGAGTGCCTCAGGCCCCATCCCCATGGGGTCTCTTGTAACAGTGTCTTTTTGAGAATGTAACTTAGAAAATTACAAGAAAATTAACCCTCTCAACCCAAAGTTTTTGACTGAAATCAATGGAGTGCAGTATTTTCTACAACTATTACATGAATCCATATTGCAGTTGCAACGAACATCATTCAGTGTTCCAGTTGGTACTTGAATTTCTTGAACGTCCTTGAATTTCAAAATTACTTTTCAAGGTGCTTGAATTTCACCATGCTTGAAAAGCCTTGAGAAATAAGCCATCATTGAGCTCTAACAATTTTTCCAAATAGAGTATGTGGAAAGTGTATTATCACTAAATCACCCACAGAATGAAGATTTCACCCAAACAATAATCGCAAATTTGTTGCAAAGCATAATGAACACAAGCAATGTTCCAACCAATGGACCTCTGGGTTAAACCCCGGAGGTGCATTGGCTGAAACATTGCTTGTGTTTCTGTCCATATGTACAAAATTTTTCAGTGATTCTTTGGGTGATAATTTCACTCCACAAGTGATTTAGTCACAATCCACTCTCCACGAACTGTACCTCTGCAATGTATTTTGTCTGCTATAAATAACTGTCAAGCTTTGGGTAAATTCACTGTGTCCATTTATATACATTGTTGCTGGGTATACCAGTGTCTGTCTATGATTTACATCACATAATTTTGTTGTTTAAGCCAATTAGAACAGAAGAATGGAAACCAATAGTTCAAGGTTTTATTCCAAGTGAAAATAAGCTTGAACTACTTTCTGTAAATAATGAAAAATACATCACTGGCTGCAAAATGATGCAGGGAGATGTTAATTCTGCCAGATGTAAGTTTTGATGTAGAGAATGCTAAATCTGCCTAAATGATACCATGTTTCTGCAATCCTACAAAAGTTTCTCTTGGTAAGCCAAGTCTTAGCTGCTGAAATTCTCTGCACTAAAAAGTGCCATATTATACTTGTGCCTGCAGTACATGTAGTATGTTTTCTTTAAAAATTTATAGATCAGGTCTATGAAAGTCCCTGAATTTGTGATTACATTCTGCATGAATTAGTCTTGACTTGTGCCTAACACGTCGACATGAATCAAAAAGAACTGAATGCACAAAGGAGTTGATATGTTCAGAATTTTAAATTGGGGTGCTTGCCGATGGGTTTTCCCTCATTTTAATGCTAATAACAAAGTTTTCTATTCATATTTCACACAGTAATTTTACAAATAAGGAAAGGAAAAAAAAGTAAAAGCTCTTCTTACCTTTCAAGAGTCTTCTTAATTGTCGGATTATCAGTTCATGTTATCAGTAAATGAGAATTCTTCATTCCCAGTACTTGATGCCTGATAATTGCATGAATACTAGTCAAAACATAACCATTCCAAAAGGTAACATTTCACTTTGGTCAAAACGTAACATTTTTTGGTCGAAATGTAACTTTTTTTTTAATCAAAACATAACATTTTTTTTATCTCTTTATGTTTACTCATGTTCATGTGGATCCACTACAAGAACTCTCCCTCCCCCACAATTCATTAATGCTTTCCACTGTGCTCTCTATTTTCTGTGCAAGTTACCTTAGCTGCCTTTGTAAGCCAACCGAAGGTTTTATCACGTCAAAGGCACGCTTGGACGGTGTGATGGAAACTAAGCCCTTACGACCCATTTAGCTTGGATTTTGTGGAATCACCACTGGGCAAGTGGATATTATTGCTGGACTCTGATGCGCAAGGTCCCCTTTGAGTCCAGTCGCGCCTGATGAGTCCAGGCGAGTCTGCGGGCAAAGTAGGGGGCTAAAGTCCCCAAATGATCGCCATCAGGTTTTCCATCGGTCGTGGATTCATAAGCAAATACTTTTATTCGGGTTGCAAGGGACTTCAAGTCCCATATCGTCCCTGTCTGCCTTCGGTGTGCGGAAACTTTCCGTCCATTCGTTCATTCAGTCATTCATTCAGTATTATTCAGTAATTTAATCATGGAGATTATTATCAGTAATAAAGGTAAAAAAAGTTATTTGATGGAGATAGATGTACACCAAAAAGACAGAAAATAAGTCCACAATTTGATGGAGTTGTTTTGGTAGAAGTAGTTTCAATTCCAAATCAATTGCGACCACAGATTTGGAGATAAGATAAATTACAAAAACATCTTCCAATATTAAAATTATTTTCTTTCCAAAACATCTTTTGGTGACCAGCAACTATGAATTTCCAAAGAACATGATAATTTGCCATTGTTAAAACAGTAGATTTGGGGTCACATGCAACTTTAAATAATTAAAATTAATTTGCTTCAATTTCATGTTTTCCAAATTCTTTGTATTTTGTCCCCAAAACAAATACAGAAAAAATTCCATTCCTGCAAATTATTTTATTTCCATTTAATATCAGATGTGTTCTCTGTAGATGTATCTATCTATATCTAGCTATATCCCCATTGGTGTCAGAGTCTTTCATTCTAAAAAATGCATAACAGAAGTGCCGAATTCTGTATTCTCTACCTTAAGCAGGAAATTTGAAAAAGAGATTGATTCTCACTGATTTCATCTGCATTTCATGGTATAATTCATTGTAAACAACTAATTCTGGGGGATACTGAGTAATTTCGTGTGGACTGTGTCAGTTCCATGGACGCCCAATCTGCTAGCATGCCTTTTTTGGGGCTTGTCGGTAGTCGAGTGGTCTATGGCGCTGGTCCAGTTTCGCTAGGCGATTTGTGCTGAAGAAATGTACTCTCATCAAGGCAGTGGTTCGATCCCCATCGGCGTCAGAGTCCTTTATATCTAGTTATATATATTTTTAATAAACATGTTTCATAACTTATATGTTCTTTTTGTCAATTGGGGGCAAAATTATCAAGATGTCTTCTTGTCTTGACTTTACCCCTTGAAACTACAAACACAATGTTACGTTTCATCTATCGGTATGTTACGTTTCGACCATAGGAATATTACATTTTAACCATTGGAATGTTACATTTTAACCAGGAAGAAGTTACGTTTTGACCAAAAAAGTTACATTTTGACCCCCAAAAAAGTTATGTTTTGACCAAAATATATTATGTTTTGACCAAAATATGTTATGTTTTGACCAAAATAAAATGTTATGTTTTGGCTTGGTTACGTTTTGACCAGACCCCAGTTGAATAAAGAGCACACATGTACAACTGATTGCCAAAAAAATCTAGTCATGTGTGCCAAGCTAGACTAGTCGAAGGAACATTTGACAGTAATAAAAGTGGGTCAAGCCTGGGTGTCTGTCAATCGCTTCTTCTTAATTACCTTGCCCTCATTTTCACAGCATTGTCTCTACCTCAATGACAGCTTAGCAAAATTAAAATTTAAAAGTGAAAGTAAGGATGTCAAAAGATATGCTTTCAATAAAAATTATTCAGAATTATGGAGTTGAATGAGTCTTCTACATGTAGTATTTATATGGATACTGACAGATAGATTAGAAGCATGGATAGACATCTAGTGTGGTACAAATCAGATCTCAAAGTCTCTGTCATGACCACTGGTGGGATCAAGTATGTCACAAAACTTTCAGATAATTTATTTTTGTAGCTCACATGTTTGAAAGTCAGGGTGAGCATTTGCCATCCATTGTCCGTCGTTTGTTAATTTTTTTTTTTTGACCCACTGAACCAAGCCCAACCAAACCTCACATGAATTATCGTTGAGGGAGAACATTCAAGATTTGTTCAGTAGAAGTAGCAAAGTCTAATGAGCTGGAGGAATTACCACAAAAAACTGAAATTCTTCAAAATTATTCTCATAAACCTCTAAGTCACAATGAATTGTAATTTTGTGTGCAACTTCCTTATATGCTCAAGATTCAAATTTGTTCAAAGAAACTATCTCAGGCAATATGTAGGATCATGCTAGTAGGGGCAATATTTTGGGCCTGCCCAAAATTTCTATTTTCTAAACTGGTGTTCCAGTTCAAACCAAGTTTGGTATTCAGTAGTATTAGAGGGCATGTACTCAATTTATGCACCCCCCCCCCCCCCCCCAAAAAAAAAAAAAAAAAATATCTGTGGCCCCACGAGTTCATCAGCAGCTTAGAAGAGAAAAAATGTCAAAATGTGCATATTTCCCAAACCGCACAGAACAGAGAATTGTTATTTGGTATACAGCATCCTTCGCACCAGTAGAATCAATTTGGTCCAAAAAATCTCAAAATGGTTGTCAAGAGGTGCCATTTGAGGGGGTAACAGAAAAAATCCAGAGTAAGCACTTTTCAAAAATGTAACAAAATTCTTTCTCCAGAACCACCAATCCAAATATTTCGATATTTGGTATAGGAAATTCCCAGGGGAATTTGATTCAAGATTCTTATTTCTTAATTTTAACTTAGTGCACTATAGGTGGAAAAAACAATTCTTTAAAAATCTTCTTCAGATCCACCAGTTAAAATCTTGATATTTGATATACAGCATCCTTATAGGGGTTAAATTCAAGGTTGTTCAAATTACAGCCCTCTGTTCATATTTGGACTTCTTATGGGAGTCTTAATTTTAACTTTGTGAAAAAGGAGAAATATTAAAAATATTCTTCTTCAGAACCACTGTACAGAATCTTTTCATGTATGGTATGTAGCATCCTTAGGTGGCATAGATTTAGGTTGGTTCAAATTTAGTCCATGAGTTTGTATTTGGGTTCCCCACTGAAGTCTAAATTACAATTTTGTGCAATATCCGGAATATCATTTAAAAATATTCTTCTGCAGCACAAGAACAATGCATTGCGTAGTTTTGCTTTTCGCATAACCTTGCAACGAAATGTCATGCCATCATTGTTGTTCCAATGGCATCGAGTCGCGGGCAAAAAAGTCGAAAGGAGAGGGTCTTTTTTATCAAATAAAGAAAACGTAGTATGATGATTTGATTATTAATTTATGATAAACATGAAGTTAAATACCTTGTGGGAAACTGCACAAGAAAACTGTGTTGAATCTTTGTTCAATGGACAAATTCACAAATGAACTGGGAATGGGGTATCGGTCAGGGCAAAATGACAGCATGACTTTGCATGTGCTTATACCCAAGTCATTGAAGTATCGGTATTATTATCGTTCTCGGCCAATATCCAGAACGGTAGATATAGGTATCGGCAAAACCGATAACTATGGTATCGGCTCACCTCTCCACTTTAAGTGTGCTTTAGTTGAAATCCACTCTCCATTTACTGCATGTGGTAAAGTTTGGTGCTTGGTTATAATTTTTCGTAACTTTTTGTGGGAAAAGTCTTGGTTGACATATAAATATTAAAATAAAATGAATAAACAAACAGGTTGTGGATAAGGAAAGTAAGTGGTAGATTTGGTTTACCATAAAAATATTTTAACCCATTTTCACTTTGTTAATAATTTGAACCCTTTATTTCATTTCTTGGGAAATTTTCGTCCCCCCAAGGTATTATTTGAAGCCATGTAAAAGAATTGAGTTTTTCTTTTGTCTAGATATAAGGCCTCAGACAACAAGCAGGAATGTTTATATAAACTGCCATTGGTACTGTCGGGCTATTTTATAATGATGACCTAATTTAGTGATATTGTCAATAAATACGTTGATGTTATAAACTGTTGGAAATATAAAAGGGCTGTTGAGCCTTTTTCAATCGAGCATTACACGAAAGTGCATCAGATCAGTGAGTAAATTTCATCAAATAAACTCTAGTATTCTGCACTGAGAATTTTAAACATATCAGAAGTACTCTACCCTTTTGCTTGTCCTTTGTGACTCAATTTCCATTTTGTACAGTCTTGTGTGCCCTGTCAAGGTCTGGAAGTGTCAACACACTAAAACCTTAATAGATATTTTTTTGCAGTTACTTTGCAACCTGTTCCCCCTGGAACTGTTCATTCTCTTCAGATTAAATGTCAGCAAGCTCTGGATACCAGTGCATATATACATCTGGAACTTAATTAAGCACCCACGTTTTTTTTTTTTTTTTTTTCGCTGTGATGTTAATAGAAACTGTCATTACTTTCATGCTATCTTTAAGATGGCCAAAAGTTTTTGTGTTTGCGGAAAGAATGGTCTATTGATATATGAAAAACAACACAATGATGAAAATATGCAGTATTTTAATGGCACTAATTACACATATCTGTCACTAATGTTTTTGATGGAAAAATGTTCTCGACAAGTATGATGCTGGAATGGTCCATGATGAAACAATGCCAGAAATTACTGACAAATAAATGTAACTTGTTATCTCCTGAAAACAAAAGCAGTGTATGACGTCAGTAGCGAGTGTATCCAGCTTGTGCCCGGATGACAACCTGAACCCTCCTAATGCTACTAGTGAGCCTACTGTTACGGTTCAGAGGCAACTGCTGCCACTCCTCATGCAATGCAGCTTCCTAATTAGCCAAATTCTATACAGGCAGATCCCTTGCACATGATGTCCAACTGAGTCCCAGATGTGTTCTAAGGGATTCAAATCGGGGCTTATTGCAGGCCAAGGTAGTGTTGTAATCGCATTGTTCTGAATGAATGCTCTTGCAGCATGGGATGGATGTGGCTTTGCCTTGTCGTCCATGAATACAGGGTGAGTAGCCAATGGGCGGTTGTCAAAATGAGGCCTGAGAACCGGATTGATAATGTCTCGGATGTACTGATGAACATTGAGATTCCCACGTACAGTCACCATATCAAGTTTGCAATCATGAGAGAGGCATCCCCAGATCATTACTGATCCTCCACCAGAAGGAACAGTAGGTCTGATGTTCTTTGGCACAAAAGCAGTATTTCTATGCCTCAACACTCTCATGCGACCATCTGTGACATGAAGCAGGAGCCCAAACTGGTCTGAACAATGGACTGTCCTCCATGACCTGAGATTCCAATGTTGTCATGCCATGCACCACTCCAAACGTCGTCTTTAATGCTGATCAGACAGCTGGATGCTTGATGACCCTTCTGGACATCAAACCCAGTTCTTTGAGACAGTTTCGTCCAGTTCTCTAACATAAATGCCTGTCAGGGAGCCAAAGGCATTTCAAAACCCCACTTGACGCAAATGGTTCACACCTAATGAGGCGTGCCAGACTCCAATTTTTCCACGGAAAGGTCTTTCGGGGTTGTCCAGGCCTTGGCCAGTCCTTAACATCATTGGTTTGTAGATTTTTTCGAACAAGTCTGCTGATGACAGAATGACTATAGCCAAGTTGCCTTTCAGTAGCTTTGAATGACATGCCTGCCAACTATTTGCCATCTTAGTAGCTCTGATAGTCCTCTCCTTGCCATGTCAACATTTACTGATAAAAGAAGTGACAAATTTTCTTGTTTTATACCCAGATGTTCGTGTGGATGATGGTGTTTTTTGTGACATTCGTGGGTAGCATGCTTCATGTGTACAAGGGGATGTGTTTGGAGTACGCTATCAACCAGAAACATCATGTTTCATGAGATAAAATGTACTGCAAGACATAGCAATCATTAAAACGTAATAATCGGTAACAGCAACTTCACTGCCATGAAACATTTCAGGAGGTGCTTAATTAAGTTCCAGGTGTATAGATGTTGTCAATCTAAATTTTCTTTTGTCAAAGAAGAATTTTTCAGGCAATCTTATCAGGCCCATATGTTTGTTGTATCATTGTGTGGCCAAAAGTACAAAGATACATTGGCCTATATTTGATATGATACTGATGTACTGTCACTGGTTTGTTTTTGGTTTTTTTTTGTTATTGTTGTTTTGGTTAGATTTAGATCTTCTGGATATTTCCACTTTATCAAGACTAAGTTATTAATCACCCCCCCCCCCCCCCATGGGGTGGAATTACCACCCACAAAAAGGCTAACATTTTGTACAAAAGCTTTAAATATGCATAGTTTCAGATGGCTATCCTGTGTTGAAGCCATATGTCAATTAGCTGTAACTTTGAATATAGTTCCAAAACTTTTTCACAAAATTTGATTGTTTCTGACCTGATGCAGTTTTGTAACTTCACTTCGCAGGTGTTGCAATAAAAAAATACTTTCTCTGCATACGATAACGAGTAAATAAATTTTAAAAAATTTTGTGAACTCCGCAGTAGAAAGATTGCTGTGGGCCTACAATGAAATTTTAATTGAAACTTAAACCTTAACAGAATTTATAAAATTGGCATTCTTGCAGAGGAATTTTGAGGTACAAATCGGGTTTCATTACATTTCGTAACTTGAATGTGAATTCGTTGCTAGAGATGGACTCTTTAATAATCATATCATTGAATATCATTCAATGATAAAGTAGACTCTTAGCTCTTAAACGTTCTCATTTCACAACTTTTGTTCAATTTGCAATATGTAACAGTAATTCTATGCAAACATACAAAAACTTTTCAAAACAGTCACTGGCAATTTTGATGGCATATGTGTTACACACATTTCAGTGTTTTCTTTCCAACTTTGTTTTATCACTGCTGGAAATTCTGTAAATCTAATTTTAGATAAAAATAGTCCAGTAACTTTTTGCAGTGGTGTATCCAATGTATCGAAAGTTGTGAAGAGAGACAAATGCTTCTTGGAGTTTGCAGCTAAAATTGAACAGTAACAGACATCCCCCAGATTAGAATGGTGTAAAGGCCTGAAGTAAATGACAGAAATGTTGTGAACTACACTGAATTAAAAAAAAACAGGGTTACTATTTTTACTGTTTACACAAAAATTCAGCAGTCTCAAATAAATTACAATAAAGCACTCAGTAAAATTCAAATGGAAATAATATCCAACAAGTATTTGCTCCTCAGGTAGAATGGTAGTATGTTTGTTCTGATCAGAAGTGGCAGATAATTTAAGATACTGATCAAGTTGGAAGAAATCTTCTTTTTTAAGAGATTCTAAAAGGGTCAAACTAGGAAAACTTTCAAATTCAGAAATAAATTTTGTCACAATAAATACCAAGATGAAAAGTTTTCTGGTTCTCAGATTCTACAAATGGCAATACTAAAATTTTCCAAGAAAATTTAAATGTTTGGATAGTGATCCAAAATAATAATTGCAATATTCAAATAAATCTTTCATATTATCTTTTGTTCAATCCTGGATAAGCCCCCCCCCCCCACCCCCCCCACCCCCCCCCACCCCCAATTTTTAGCTCACCTGAGCAAAGCTCGAGGGGAGCTTTACTAATCACTTTCCATCCGTTGTCTGTCTGGCGTTAACTTTACATTATCAACTTCTCATAAACTACTCAACCAAATTGAACCAAATCTGGTGTGCATGTTCCCTAACACATGTCAATTCAAATTTGTTCAAATCAAGGTGACCCGCCCCTTCGTAGGGCCATGCCCAAAAAGTGAGCCTGAATCTTAAAAAATCTTCTCATGAATCAGCAGTAGCAGAGACTTGATATAAAGTGTGCAGCTTCCTTTTGAGGTGTAGACTCAGATTTGTTCAAGAGAAGTTCTAGGGTCTATATCTGCAATCGTTATGGGAGGGACAAGAATTTTTGCCTCACCCAAAATTTTTATTTTCCAAACCGAGAGGCTGATTTGAACCAAATTTGATATGAGGTTTTATTGGGACATAAGTAGTCAATTTATCCCCCCAAAAGTTTTCCTGTTGCCCCATGGGAACTGCAGGAGCTAAAAATAGAAAAAAATTAAAATGCTCATATCTCCATAACTGCACAGCATTGAGAATTTTTATCATATGGTACTTTTTCGAGACTTTGAAAAAGTGCTGAGTCAGCATTTTTTTAACACTGTGAGTAATGGGGAAAACATTAAAGAATCTTCTTCTCCCAAACCACTTTGGTTTGGGAGACTCCACTCTACTCCACAGGCTTTCATATTTCACATATAACATCATTGAGAGATTGATTAACACATTTGTTGAAATCAATTCCCTGGGTCCATATTTGGGCTCTCTATGGGAGCCCAAATGTTCAAATTAGTGCAACATGAGGAATATTCTTAAAAAAATTTCTTCTTCAGATCCACCAATCAGTATCTTATGATGTTTGGTATGCAGCATCCTTAGGGGGGTGAGATTCAAGTTTGTTCAAGCCAGTTTCTGGGTTCATATTTGGGCTCACTGTGGGAGCCCGAATGATAACTTAGTTCAAAATGAAGAATTTTCTTTAAAAATTTTCTTCTCCAGATCCACCAATCAGTATTTTTGATATTTGGTATGCAGCATCCTGAGGGGGTGAGATTCAAGTTTGTTCAAGCCAAGTTCCTGGGTTCATATTTGGGCTCACTGTGGGAGCCCGAATTATAACGTAGTTCAATATGAGGAATTTTCTTTAAAAATCTTCTTCAGATTCAGCAGTCAGAATTTTTTTTATAGTTCGTATGCAGCATCACTTAGGGCAGTGAGATTCAAGATTGTTCAATCCAAGTTCCTGGGTTGATATCTGGGAGCCCGAATTATATCTTAGTTCAATATGAGGAATATTCTTCAAAAATCATCTTCTTCACATCCACCAGTCAGAATCTTTTGATATTTGGTATACAGCATCCTACTGGAGGTGAGATTCAAGTTTGTTCAAGCCAAGTCCATGGGTTCATATTTGGGATCCCTGTGGGAGTCTGAATTATTACTTAGTTCAATTAGTTCAATATGAGGGATATTGTTCAAAAATCTTTTTTTTTTAGATCCACTAGTCAGGATCTTTGGATATTTGGTATAAGCTTTTCTTAGGAGGGGCAGATGCAACTTGTTGAAATCAATTCCCTGGGTTGATATTAAGGCCACCATGTCAGGTGAGCGCCCTCAGGCCCCCTGGGGCCTGTTGTTTGCTATGGTGTGCATTAACAATAATCATAACAGAAAGAAATCTGAGAATCAACAACAGTAACTTCAGTTTAACTATTCTAGAATTTAATAAAAAAAATAAAATGAAAAGAAAATGATACAATATCTTTTACACTGTATGGTTTACAGAAAAATAAAACAGAAATAGTTATGTCAGACCTAAATTTGGTTTAATAAAATCCAATAATCCAGTGATAAAGAAACGTTTCGCCTTGTATTGCAATACTCCAGAATGTGCAGTAACAGTATCCAATAAACTGTAATGGGATGTTCTCTCAAAAATTCAGCAGTCTTCAATAAATTCCAATAAAGCACTCAGCAAAATTTAAATGGAATTAATATCCAACAAATATTTGCTCCGCAGTATAAAAATAATGCAGTTGAATCCTAGTTTTTCACAAGAATAAATCATAGTTCACACAAGAAGAATAAGTTCTTTTCAAATTTTGGAAACAATACAAAAGATGCTCAGATCACAAAATAATATTCCATAGAATATACATTAAACCCAGCTACTCTCTAGATTAATGCATTGTCCTGTAATAATAATTCCAATGCTGAGTGTATATGCAATATTCAGTCACTTCTCAATGCTGTGTGAGAAGAAGGAATATGAGTCTATTGACAGAGACCAATATAGTCTTCAAATAGAAAGTTGCAGAATGAGAAATTTATCCAATATTCTATTGTTCCATTTATTATGATTGGATGAATAAGTTCCCTAATTAAATTTCTAGATGATTCTATCTGATTTCAAGTACTAAAGCGTACTGCACGTCGATGGTACGCATGTCTTCAACCAATCTAACCCTGCTGTGCTGCAGTGCGGAGTTATGATGTTGGGAGCTGACAGCTGCTCGTCGTTGCTCGGTGGTTCTCTCCGGGTACTCCGGCTTCCTCCACCCGTAAAACTGTCACGGTCATGATTAGCCATTGTGCATAAATATGTGACCTTAAACAACAATAAATAAATAAATAAATAAATAAATAAATATCTAATTTCAAGTAAACAGTTGTGATCCAAATCTAGAAGTAATGAGCTAAAAATAGATCCTGTTTAAGAGTATTTGTAAACATTGTGACCGGTACATTCAAAGATCACTCCGTGCAAAGAGCTGATCACACAAGCCTGAGTCTGTTTATTCTAATTCAAAATAATTGATAAAATATTAATTGTTTACAATCATTAAACAAGGTCATATCAATTCTGATATTGGGGGCGCGGTGGCTCAGTTGGTAGAGGTGCAGGCTGCAAGCCGAGAGGTCCTCGGTTCGAATCCCACCTGCGGCATCCGCGTTGTGTCCTTGGGCAAGACACTTCACCCCCATTGCCTACATGGGGGCACGATGACGCTGTGTACTGAGGCGTAATGCACGTCGATGGTGTGCATGTCTTCAACCAATCTAACCCTGCCTGTGCCGTGGTGCAGAGTTCAGAGTTACGATGTTGGGGAGCTGACAGCTGCTCATCATTGCTCGGTGGTTCTCTCCGGGTACTCCGGCTTCCTCCACCCGTAAAACTGTCACGGTCATGATTAGTCATTGTGCATAAATATGTGACCTTAAAACACCAATAAATAATTAAATAAATAATTCTGATATTGTAATGGTGGGGGGGGGGGGGGGGGGGACATAAGAAGTGGCAGGTGGCAGAAAATGGTAAAATACCCCAGAGGCATTGGCTTTCAAAAAAATATGCTGTTGAAAAAAATTCTGGGAACTGACTCCTGACTCCTATCTCCTTGTATGATACAGATGTCATTTATTATCCAATTCAACAATAATCTCTTGTAGTTATGTCATCCAGTTTTTAGCTTAACTTGATAAAGTCAAGATAAGCTATTGCCATCACATGTTCAGAAGTCTGTGAGTCTGTTTTCTTCAGCACAGGCCACAACCCGCAGTTCTTTTCTGATCATTACGACATTTCATGTGCAGGTTCAAGGTCAGGTCTAGATGAGAATGTCCCATTTTGGTCGCGATCGATCAACCATGATAATCACACAGGGCCAAAACACGTAAACCTTTACCACAGTCTACAGATCATGAAGGGATTTCATTGTACCTTGGTAGGATAACAGTATAATGTCTAGATGAGAAACCCTTTTTTTCAGTCAACTGTGATGGCCACAGGGGCACATTACCTAGATTCCTTTAGCACAGTCTACAGGTTGCATTTATGAAGGGATTTCATTGTAAATTGGTAGGATGATTTGGTATAATGTCTAGATGAGAACGTCATATTTTGGCCATGATTGGGCCTCAGAACTTATATTTCAATGCGAATTCGCGAATCGATTCTCATGTATATTCGCGCAAACGAAACTTGGATTCACGTGATCTCGGTACCAAGATTTGTGCAAAATGTGGGCGGGAATGAAGTCGCATTGACTGAATAAGCATGTATGCTCAACACACAAATTAGCACTGAATGACACACATGATAGAACAGTGAACTGGCAGAATTAATTTTGTCAACTGACATAATTTGTCAAAATGGCGTGTGCTGCATGCTGACAGTCTACTATTCAAAACTGGGATCACTCTGATGTTGCAGACAAAGTGTTTGTTTCTCTTTCATCTGCCATCAGTCTCTTTCATCCTGCCGTCGCTGTTCAGTGAAATGGGCCACACTGTGACTCGCACTGTCAATAAATTGTTTGAAGATAACTTCCTGGTTAATTTCAAAGAGACAATTCAATCTCCCATCCCCCTTACTTCATGAATAAAACACGCCAGGCCAATTTGGTCACGGTTTACAGCATTTTTGCTTTTGGAGAGTCGAGACTTGTTGAAAAATCTCAGTGACAATCAAACCTCCATTAATTTGTTTTTGACCATGTCGGAGTCCACATCAAAATCAAAAGCCATTTCCAAAAAGTTGGCGGATAAATGGCCTGCTAATATCACGAGCAATTTTGAACTAATTGAAGATCCTTCTAACTCTTTGAAATATTTCAAAGCAGTATGCTTAATTTGTGCCAAAAACAGGAAGAATGTATCAGAGAAATTCAAAGGGAAAATTGCTACAGACATTGCACAATATGCAGAAGGCACGGCACATTTACTGTTGCCAAACTTGAAGCGGCACATCATGAGTTCTGCACATGGAATGTGTTATGAAGCTAGGCACCACAAACCCTTCAGTGAGGCAAGTTCCCCTGGCACGTCAGGGGGGGGGGGGGGGGTAGCACATGGTCAGCACCAAACCGACGCAACCATCTATCCAACAATCGTTCAGGTCGGCAGAAAAGGAAGCTGTTACGTGACTAGTTCGGTTGCTTAAAATTGCATGGTACTTAGCAGAAAATTAAAAGCCGTATGCTGATTACCAAAAGCTGTGTGATCTTGCAGCTTCTTCAACTTACAATCCGTGAAATCTCACACCATTGTAAACGCCAATAAACTACTACATGCTGATTTGAGGAATATTCTTATGGGTATGGAGGGCAAGCAGAATTGGCAAGATGTGGATACCACACGCGACCGTCTTCTAGAAAGCATTAGTCACTGTCCAAACTGACGCAACCATCTATCCAACAATCGTTCAGGTCGGCAGAAAAGGAAGCTGTTACGTGACTAGTTCGGTTGCTTAAAATTGCATGATACTTAGCAGAAAATTAAAAGCCGTATGCTGATTACCAAAAGCTGTGTGATCTTGCAGCTTCTTCAACTTACAATCCATGAAATCTCACACCAGTGTAAACGCCAATAAACTACTACGTGCTGATTTGAGGAATATTCTTATGGGTATGGAGGGCAAGCAGAATTGGCAAGATGTGGATACCACACGCGACCGTCTTCTAGAAAGCATTAGTCACTGTCTGGAACTGTGCATTGGTGACACACTCGCTGCGTCTAAGGAGTTCAATGAAATTGACAGTTTTCTGGATGACATCTATAGACATTTTAAACATTCCCTGCTCGAATGGTCATCCGTACATAACATAGCAACAGAGACGATGAATGCTGAGTCACAAAACTGCCAAAATGTTCTGGAACCAAGTTTGTACAGTTCCAATATCGAGCTTTGGAGGCATTCTTTGACAATCCTTTACCAATGTCATTCCACTTTTCAAATACTTTACAAAGTAAGGGCGATACAAAAGCTGAGGGTTATTTGAAATCATTGATGGACGGACACTTTATCCTCACAGCAGCAGCTTATTCTGATGTTTTAGAACTTTGCAGCAAAACTATGTGTGGCTATGCAAGCTGCGACGGAAAATATATCTTATACATTCCAGAAAATTCAAACACTACAAACTGAACTCCGCATTTTGGCAGAGAACGACGATGGTCTTTTCTCTACAAAGGAGAGAAACATGTATAAAGTCTTTGCTGATTCACTATGCTCTGAAAACTCCCCCTTAGCGTCGACAACGCGATCGTCAACGAAAAGGTCAGGACCAAACTGTGTTTTCAAGGATATCAAATTCAGTGTGAAATCAATGGAGCATGTTAGAAAGCGAAAATCGGATAACCCATTGGATATGAATGTAAAACGGTATAGGGAGTATCCTGAACCCACCCCTGTCAAGGTTGGAAACTCATTGGAATGTGATGTGAATAAAGTTAGAAAGGAACTGTGTTTGAGAATAATTGACAATAAATTTGATGCGGTTTGAGGACATGGCGAGCACATCTGGTGTTTTAGCGCATTTGGAATGGCTTGATGTGAATTCATGGCCCATTGGAGATTCTGAATGTCGCCCACTGAATCATGAATACATAGCCAAGATATCTGGGTTTCTAAATGAAGATGTTGCAAAAATAGCAGAACACTTCGCCACCCCACTTTCAGAATATCAGGTTGATGTTAAGAAAGCTTTAACAGAATTCGCTCACCTGAAGCATGAAAGAGCAACTTTGATAGCTCAAAAAAAGATGTCATCGATGGGCTATTGACCTTATATTTTCGCAAAAGCCCACAACGACTGCCAAAACTTTCTGACCATAGTAGAACAAGTGTTGTGTTTACCGTTTACATAGTCAGTGGTTGAAAACGGGTTCTCCAGTAAGATGAGCATCGTTACTGACTGGAGACAAAGTTTGTCAGATTCGTCAATCACAGACTGCTTAATTTTCTCAATAAACACCAAGAATATGATAAGATCAAAGAGCAGTATAATTGAATCTACAGCATATGAATTTGTAACTGGAAAGGGCTCAAATATAAAAGGTCTTAAGAAAAGGTGTATCAGGAAGTTGGCCAGACTCTTGAAAATTCCAAGGCCTGATGATGGATTATCAGAATCATCAGAGTCAGACTCTGCACAATCTGGAGATGATCCCGAATAGTTTTGTATGCAATGATTTGAAGCTGAATCAGTGAGATGGACAGGTTACTGAGTCTAGAGATTATAGGTTTCAATTCAGAAAGTATCTGAGTTTGCTAAACTTTATTTTCATATTTTGCAAGACTTTGTGTCATAATCACAAATGGTACAATAACATCATGAGTCACTCAATTTCAAACTTGAAAGTATTTATTTATTGGTGTTTAACTTATAAGGCTTTTCTGCAGCTATGGCTGATTGTGACCGCAACAAAGGTGTAAAGTCAAGTTTAAATTAGCCAATCATTTGCACCCCTGCTGCTCATTTTAGAGGACTTCCAGCCAATGCTTTGGTGACCGGGTCCTATTTTCCCAGTAAAGCAGAACTTATTTACCACACTACATTTAACTTTGAGCTTGTTTTCGGTCACAGAAAACAAGCTCTGTTCCACTTCCCGGGGTTCCCAAGGGAGAGTCACTCAAAGTTAATTGTGTTATTAGTCTGTTCTAATTTTCTTATCTCTTTGGGACTCCACCACTGAACCAACAGCCTACACACGTAAAAAGTATGTAATAGTAAGAAAATTGACTATTTTAAGAGATCATTCACTTGCTCCACCTTCTCAACCCTAACAGTTATGCATGCAGTAACTGTATGCATAGTTGCTGGGGGCGAGAAAGTGAAGCAATTGAATGATTCTTGCCAAGTTGAGTAGAACTTGTCATGGGCGACGGATCCCACCTGTAGGCAACCACTGGCGCTTTCCATTTACGACCAAACTTTGAAAGCATTATTGAAATCCTTCATAAACAGGCTGATCGGCCCAGGTGCGTAGGATTGCCCCCTCCTCCCCACACACACTTTTTCCGTCTTTTGGTGAAAATAATAGGCCTCGTTGTAAACTCTCCTACTGTCCTGCATGTCTGTGATTTTGCTGCAATGTTGGCTGTCTGTATAACCAGCCAATAGTATCGAATTTGGGTTGGTACTGCTAGCAAACCAGTGTAACTTAAACTGGTATGTATGCAACACCAAGACAAATTCAGTTTATTGGTTGCGGAATACATGACATCTTCATGAACCTATAGAGGCATGATCGGGCATCTGTTCCAGCGGATAGGACATTTCCTTTGCGTAAATTTTGCAAATCCTGTGTCACTATAGAATGCAGCATTTGCATAATTCACGTGAAGGAAGTACCAGCATCTTTAAAAAGTTCCAACATGCTGTTAAAAAATCGATTTTTGTCTGTTGAAGAAAGCAGTAAGGTTTTCATCCCAAAAGCCACCAGAATGCACCATTTGATACCTCTGGTTTTTTTTGTAGAAATGCCCCAGCCATCCCCCCCCCCCCTCACTCATTCACTTCGCTGACACACCTTAAATGAATAATGTGATATTGTTCCCAAAGACCATGTACTCAGCATATGGGACAACTTAATATCAAGTACAGTTCTGAGGCACCATAGCCATTGACGTGGCTAATTTAGGGGCATGCTGCTTGTCCCAGCAAACGTCACATCTGCCCCTCCCCCTTTACACATCGCCACTGGTTACTTTGACTCGAAAATGTATTTGATAAAATATCTATGCACACTCTGGGTCCCAATATTGATTTACCGAGCCAGTGATGCTAAGCTATGCCAATCACAATAACATGTACCATACGTTTCCATGGCTTGTCACTGTGCCACTGATAGTAACATACCTTCAAAACGTACATGCATGTTGTTGGACCAAACAGATCATCGATGCTCGTGGGTTATATTTTCATGAAATCAACCGTCATCTCATAACAAATGTAATTGGATACCGATAGAAATCTTTCAGATGCTAGTCCTAGTGCACATTATTCAGTTTTGTCATCATTAGAAAACTCCAAACGGTGTTGCTTGCCAGGTGGAATTACACCTGGCCAAGCAACACCGTTTGGGGTTTTCTAATGACGACAAAAATTGATGACATTTCAAGGCATTTCTTGGTTGAAGAATTCTGTGTATCAGTTAGATCTGTTATTGTCCACACATGCAGTGCTTATTTAAATCAGCTGAGATTTTGTGGTTACAGTAAATATTGAGAAATGAAAGAAAGTAGTGAGTTAAAAACTGTTGTGCAGCTCAGCTGCTGTCCCAGCTGATTCATTTTTCATGCACACATAGTTTCACTTTGAAGATTTTTCACAGGGCAGTACTGTAGCAACTACTGCACGATGAAAGATCTTCAAATTTTCCAAGCAGTTGAACCAGTTTGGTGAGGTCAGGTAATTCTGATCTGAACTGTGTCTGTAGTTTTCGAGTCACACCGTCACATGTCCGACAGTCGAAGTTTTGGAAAAGTTGAAGATTTGAACCAGCATGGTCATTCCGGTAAGATAAATTGTGTACTGTTTTATTACTCTCCAGGCCATTCAAATCAAGTAACGCTAAACGGTGAACAGTGTTGCCAGTGTTGGTGAGACAGAATTAAATTTAAATTTTTGAAACATGCTGTTAAAAAAACGTAATTTTTACCTTTCAAAAAAATAAGAGGATTTTTCACCCAAAAAGCCACCAGAACCCTTCTCTTAATAGTGCATTTCAAACAATTTTCTGGGGGGAGAATTCTAGATGAGACTGTCCTATTTTGGTCATGATCGGTCAACCATGACAGCTGGACTAGGACATACCTTGATTCCTTTAGCCCAGATCAAAAGGCACGCAGGGACGGTTTGGGGCAAGCCCCTTTCGACCATCTTTAACTGTATATGAGTTTGACTTGTCTGGCCATGGTAAAGAAGGAAAGTGGAGAAGGTACTCAGTGCCATCTGTGCCTCCTTCTGTTCTTTTTTGGAGGAGGTGGCTGCGATGGTGATACCTCCTTTGGTGGTGCTGAAGGAGGAGTATTGGAGGGCTGACTAGGTTGATATGGTCTAGCCCTTGCAGCTGCCGGTGGCAGAGAGTTCTTTGGAGTAGAGCTGTTGGGAGTGGTGTGGAGGTAGTGGTTGCTGGCGCTTTCTGTTACTCCTTTGATTGTCAATTCCGTGATTCCGCAGTTTTCCAAGGCTTGTATTGTCTGTAGAAGAAAGGCACGGTGCTCGTCGTCTCTGACCTTGTTCCCTAGGATGTTCTCCACAGTCTCTGCAGTGGAAGCTTCCTGGCTCGAATAAGCTGGGGAGGCAAGAGCTGGAGGGGTGGAAGGTGCGTCATCTGGGATAACTTCCTATACCATAGACAGATCTTCCTCCATCTTCTCTTCAGAAGAAGAGTCAGCTGGGTTGGAGATTGATCTGTCACCTGATGTCCCATCGTCCTCCGGACCCTCCTCCTAGGAGGGAGTGCCGAGCTGGACAAGGGTTGATCAGGGGTGACAGGTGTAGTCCCTATGATGCCCTCACTTGCCTCCTTCTCTTCCTTCTTCTCCAGAAACTCCTTCATTCGGCGGGCATCTCGTCGTCTGGCGGAGGGTCCCTCTTCCTCTTCCTCTAATTCTTGGTGGTGGCTGAATTGCTCCGGCGGTCTTCATCCAGCTTGTCCAAGTCACTAGGAGGGTGACCAGTGTGGGGGAAATCCCCCACGAAGGGTGCTACACCTCTCCAAGGACGGCGGGTCGGCTTCTTTATCAAAATCCAGAGTCAGGTGAATTTTACCCTTGAGTACCTGGATACTCCAGATTGTAGCAAGGGTAGCCTTCACTCTGACAGGTGTTTCTTGGATAATAAGTGGGAGCTCCATTGTTCAGTAGTTAGCACCTCGGAGTTCAAGGTGTGAAAGGATGGACTTTTAGCAAAGTCTACAAGTCATATTTATGATGGGTTATACAAGTCATATTTATGATGGGATTTCATTGTAACTTTGTAACTTTGTTTGACACACATTAACTCTATTAGGGCCACATCAATCCAGGCCTCAATTCTTGAGTACAGTCTACACCTCAAATTATTCTTATTGAAAACATAGCCTGTAGGGAACTGAAATTAACACATTCTCAATTATCACAATTCTTGTCTTATTTCATAATCCTTTCATAAACATTGAACATTATCCTTGTCATCAAATGCTACACACAGTCAAGCTAAGCTGCAATATCATTGGCACTTTCATTTTCTTAACTCACACCTTTACAATGCAGTTAATGTGAAACACAAAAATAATTGATTTTGAATTTATTTTCAATTTTTCCTTTTAACTCTTCATTGAAATGTGCTTTGTTAGTTAAATTCTATATAGAGTCATAAGAGATGCTTTGTTAGTTAAATTCTATATAGAGTCATAAGAGATGCTTTGTTAGTTAAATTCTATATAGAGTCATAAGAGATGCTTTGTTAGTTAAATTCTGTTTTGAGTCATAAGAGATGCTTTGTTAGTTAAATTCTATATAGAGTCATAAGAGATGCTTTGTTAGTTAAATTCTATATAGAGTCATAAGAGATGCTTTGTTAGCTAAATTCTATATAGAGTCATAAGAGATGCTTTGTTAGTTAAATTCTATATAGAGTCATAAGAGATGCTTTGTTAGTTAAATTCTATATAAAGTCATAAGAGATGCTTTGTTAGCTAAATTCTATATAGAGTCATAAGAGATGCTTTGTTAGTTAAATTCTATATAGAGTCATAATAGATGCTTTGTTAGCTAAATTCTATATAGAGTCATAAGAGATGCTTTGAAAGTAAACAGAATAAATAATAATAATATTACATAATCACCCTCACCATCAATTATCCCAGTACCAAAATATTGTTTGTTACCCATTTCATAAATATGTGATGTCTGAAGTTGTAGCATTGTGAGTAGTTGTTTTTTAAGTGTATTGAATTAACCTTCTCCATCTTCGCAGACATTCATTTCATTCTTCACTTTACACAAGAAGACGACGACATTTGCAAAAACGTTCCTGAATAACTAAAACTTGACTTTTTTTGCCTCTAAAACATAGCTCATTTCCCACAAACTAGAACAAGGTCAGTGTGTTTGTTCCAATAAGGGGTCATATGCTATGTTGACATCTGTTTTCATGCAGGTCTAGGGTTTTTTTTTTTTTCACCACGCTGATTCAGAAAAGTCTTAATGATGTATGCTAATGTAAACTTTGTGCAAGTACAAGTTGAACAATTTGTTATAAAAATGAATTTTATGTCAGTTAATTGATTAACTTTTTAGTTGATGTACAAGAAAGGGAAAGGCCATTTTGAAATGTACAGTCCTGGTGTTGATACCAAACATGGTCATGTAATGCGTGTATATATATTTTTTTTTTCATATGAAGATATACAGACTGGAAGATGACAATTTTAAAATGTTGATGGAAATCGGATCGTCCAATTTCAAGGTAGTGAAAACTGTTTTGTATTATTGCTATTTTTAGTCAAATCAGTTTCTCAGTGAAAGACAAAAACAGCAAACCTTAGTTTATATGACCTTCAGATCTCTACCAAATTTCTCTCGGCTAATATCTTCTGATTTTTTATTTTAATTTTTTGAATTGTATTAGAAAACAAATCTGAGAATTATCCATCAGCTTTTCGGAAGCTTTTAGGCTCATTGAAACAACAGCTTTTTGTCCAATGACCATCGTTATACTTTGCCTTTCAAACTTTAATTAATATAGGGGGCGCGGTGGCTCAGTTGGTAGAGGTGCAAGCTGCAAGCCGAGAGGTCCTTGGTTCGAATCCCACCTACGGCAACCGCGTTGTGTCCTTGGGCAAGACACTTCACCCCCATTGCCCACGTGGGGGCACGGTGACGTGTACTAAGGCATACTGCACGTCGATGGTGCACATGTCTTCAACCAATGTTAACCCTGCTCGTGTGGAGTTGGTATGTTGGGAAGCTGACAGTTGCTTGCCGTTACTCGGTGGTTCTCTCCGGGTCCTCTGGCTTCCTCCACCCGTAAAACTGTCACGGTCATGGTTAGTCATTGTGCAGAAATATGTGACCTCAAACACCAATAAATAAATAAATAAATTTTAATATTATTTGTGCCTATATTTTATGCTTTCTTACAATATATCTGGAAGCACCATTCTGCTTTGGATATCTAGTTGGGAGCCATTCAATAAACAAAATGTACTTCTGTTAAAATTGCTTACAGTGCACACTCATGATACATTCTATTTACATTATAAGTGCCAAGGGTGGCAATCTCCTCCAGAAAATGCATCATAGATTGTCCCCAAATACTTGGAAAATAGAATTTCTGGGCATTAAAATCACCCCCTCATGCCAGCCAGCATCCATACGATGAGCAGCAGTGAGAGGGATTCATTAAGATAAGCCTGAAGGCTTGGAGGGTTGAGATAGCATTTCACTTTACACACAAAGTAATGCACGCCTCACCTTGAATGCAGTCAAGTGTGAGATTAATTACAGGTATGCACCAGGTCATATAAAAGACTGACCAGTCAATAATTGGTACCTCTGACTCACATTCGCACCTCTGATTGCAGAGAGTGAAGTGCTATTCATAGCTCTGACTCACATTCGCACCTCTGACTGCAGAATGTGAAGACGTGCTATTCACAACTTACTGTGGAGAACCTTGCTATACCAGCTCAACTCAAGAAAGCCCTGACAGCTTTGGACATCTCTTGTCCAATCAACTGGATTATCCAGATGAAAGGCAAGAACAGTCCTAGTCAAGCTACACAGTTATAGGGATTGATAGAAGCTTTACAGGGCACGCTGTAAGCTCAAAGGGGAAAACTGGAACAACAAAGGTGTTCATCAACGAACACCTTACCAATACTTAGGCGGAGATAGCAAAAAAATGTGGAGACTTGACAAAGGAAGGCAGGATAAAGGATTCCTGGTCATTCGACGGAATTATATTTGTCAAGAACAGGGACAAATCCATTCGTAGAATAACTACACCCCACTAACCCGCCACACTGGAATGTGACCTACGGATAAAACTGGAACTGCAAAAAAATTCACAGCATTGAAAACTCAATATCGAACATGATCTTATGTGTTTGGTTTGGTTCTGATTCAAGGATCTCACCAGGTAATACCCTTCCTAGCTTAGGATCTCAAGGAATCTAAAGGGATGCCATTGATGTGTGTGAGTGTTTGTGTGGACGGGGGCTGGAACTCTGATCATCTTAACACAAGCCTGTCCAACCCCTCTCAATTCCCCACTTGCCCCCCAATAGATGGGTAGTGTTGAAATTCTAAGTTGGGTGTCAGTCTTGGCATCTCTAAAGGGGGAGGGGGTTACCACGGTTTTGGTGCAGTATTTGGTATCAGACTTGAACATATCTGCTGATAGCACCAAAGGGGAATAAAAAAACCCCAGAATTAGCTGTTCCTGTTTCACTCTACCATAAAGCAACAAATACCACTACTGGTGAGCCCAACAGTGGCATTCTTTAATGTAAACAAATCATATCAGCATTATTTTTGAGATTTGTTTGGTTTCTCTGTATCACCATGACATTGGTATTGATTGGGTTCTTAGGTGTATTGCCAATATCTACCCCTCCCCTCACCCCTCTTACCCACATACACAGTCTCAAGTCTGTTGGTATAATAGACGTGGACATCTATGCACCTTAGCACAACTGCACCAACCCTGTCCAACCCTTACCCCTTCGCATTCACCTACTCTTAACTTGCTATTTTCGGAGAACAGTGGAAATAACAATCAATGTCTAAAATGCCCTATAGTATATATGATATCAGTAAGTCAGTTGCTCACAGCTTGAGTTCTTATTGGTTCTTCAATAAATCTGTCCGGCATCCTGCCTTGGTACATGTGGATAAGGCTGGAAGGATAATATATGTTGATACCTCGAAGCAATGAATATGTGAATATGAGCGTGTGTGTGTTTGTAGTGGGATGGGGGGGGGGGGAGGGAGGGGGTTGGTGGAGCACTCCAACCATCCTAGCATAACTGCACTGTGCCTGTTTACCCTTCTTACCCCACCACACTCTCACACTCATTCAACATTCAGTCTCTACTTGCAGCCACGGGACAAAGATGGAAATGTTGACCGACGTATCTGATGCCCTATGGTGTAATGAGGCGAGAAAGTCTTTATACAACTGCACTAAACCTGTCCAAACCTGAGCTCCTCACATTCGCCTATCCATACACATAATCTCAACTTGTCGTCCTGAGTGAACAGTAGAAGTAATATTCGATGCCCGTAATGCCTTATAGTGTACATGGAGTCGTGCATATGGAGCCGTGTCAACGCATATGGAGCCGTGTCAACAGGTCATCTGACACAGCCTATCTGGTTTTACAATAAAGTCATTTGGCATGGACCAACCTGCCTCAGATACATATTGTTAATGCTGTAAGAACAAAAAAAGTGTTCTCTCACTGAAACAATGAATATTGTATGTCCACAATCCAACTGAATTTATCACCTGGTACTTTTTTATCTCAAGTTTAGTCACATATGTCTTATATGATACATAATTATGTTGAGTTGGGTTAGACTTCGACTTGCGGTCATTTATTGAAGACCTATCTATGAGAGTGTTTTCCAGTTAATGGCAGCAATCAGTATCTGCAGAAGGTCACATAATTTCCACACCTTATTCAACCATCAATTGTGGATGGGTGTTGAAAATAAATAAATGTTATCACTTGGAACCAAACAACAACTGTTTGCAGTAAAATTGGTTACCGTGTGTACTCCTAAATCCCCAGGTCAATTGTATACAATCCCTTGTAACGATGAATAATGTTTGTCTGCATTCAGATTCAACTGGTAACCTGCAATTTTGTTCCTTAACCCAAGGATAGTTATAGAAATTCCACATGATACCTCTCATGTTCAGTTGATTTAAACTTTAACCACTGGCCATCTGTTGGGGGCTCTGTGAGTGCTTTCCAGTTAAAGATGCGAGTTCAGTTCCCACAGAAAGTTAATAAAAACTTTCAACTTAAACAATATAAGTTGATGGTGTTTGAAAATAATAAGTGCTGTCAATCTGTTACTTGTAAATAACTTTAAATAACTATTCCATAAGATACCTATCAAGCTAGTTGATTAAAACTGTGACCACTTGTCATTCCTTGGGGCTCTCCATTTCAGAGTACTTTCCAATTAATGGTGGCGAGCTCAGTACCTAAGCAAAGTCACACAAAATTTTCACCTTATTCAGCCGTCATAAGTAGATGGGGTTCGATAATAGCAAGTGATACCACCCTGTTACCTGTAAATAACTTTTCCCCTTGTATTTCCAACTCACAGTGTTAATTGTATATAGATAATTTAAATCACGCTGATTCAACCAAAATATTGACTTGCTGTCATTGGTTGGAGAATTCCCCATGGAAGGGTCAAGCTTTTGATGACCTTCATAAAAATGGTACATCTTACTCACCTGAAATCTATAGACAGTGTTTAGCTAACAAAAAGTAGACATTGTGTTGAATTACATGTATATGTGAAGAGGATCTGCCTTAGAGAAATGTAAAATGGTACATATAGTGACCCAGTTTGTATATAGTGACCTCTAAATGTGTCGGTTGATCTCATGCTAAGCTTTTGCTGACTTACAAGAATGTTTGAATGGTATGGGCCAGTTAGTATTAATAATTAGTTAGCAACAAACTGAAGATATGGAATGAGTGTTCTGGTCGTTCTCTATTTGTGAAGCGGGTCTACAAATTGTCCGTTTTGGCAAGCCTCTGGTGAGGCAGAGCAGGAGTTTGTGGATGGGATTCATAACTGCGGCTCACCTGGGGCACGAATCTCATACTCATTTTGTCACATCACTCCACAGTCACAACAACCATATCTTTTAGATAGAACAGAAGGGTTAAAAAATGGAATCTCGCCTTAACTTATGCATTAGACTGTAACACATCACAGCTGCACTCAGTCACATGTCAAAACCGCAAGAAATAATAGCTCCACAAAACAGCGTTATAAATACTAAAGGTTGGTACTTGTACATTTCTTGTCATTGGGGTTTTCAGTGAATGCTTATAACACATAAAACCAGGCATTGTGGCATTGTTATGAAGTGCTAATTAATATTCACTGAAAACATGAAACGGTAGTGAGCCGAAAAAACGAAGTAATACCATAAATCTTAGTATCAGTAAACAAGATTTGAATATAAATAATTAATTAATAATTAGTTAGCAACAAACTGAAGATATGGAATGAGTGTTCTGGTCGTTCTCTATTTGTGAAGCGGGTCTACAAATTGTCCGTTTTGGCAAGCCTCTGGTGAGGCAAAGCAGGAGTTTGTGGATGGGATTCATAACTGCGGCTCGCCTGGGGCACGAATCTCATACTCATTTTGTCACATCACTCCACAGTCACAACAACCATATCTTTTAGATAGAACAGAAGGGTTAAAAAATGGAATCTCACCTTAACTTATGCATTGGACTGTAACACATCACAGCTGCACTCAGTCACATGTCAAAACCGCAAGAAATAATAGCTCCACAAAAACAGCGTTATAAATACTAAAGGTTGGTACTTGTACATTTCTTGTCATTGGGGTTTTCAGTGAATGCTTATAACACATAAAACCAGGCATTGTGGCATTGTTATGAAGTGCTAATTAATATTCACTGAAAACATGAAACGGCAGTGAGCCGAAAAAACGAAGTAATACCATAAATCTTAGTATCAGTAAACAAGATTTGAATATAAATAATTATTATATGCTAGCCTGTGAATTATCGCAAATTATCTAAAAAGATATTTTTCGATATCCATCGACATGAGAGATATCGTGGAATATCCCTCAGTAGCTTCCTAAATGACAGCTGCATGACGTCGTCTTGAAAGAATGATCAGTTGATCTTTCTTATTGTTTTGAAATGTACGCGTTTGCGGTCGAATTGGGCAGAATGTTGTACAATAAAATGTCTCGTAGCATATAACAAAAAAGAAAATTTACTCTCTTTTAGTCAGTATGTTTAGTTATCTCATGAGTGTGGACCTGAAAGTTTTATTAATCATGAGCTCTTGAGAGTGAAGGATGAAATTTTCAGGTCCACACGACAAATTTCTTCAGTACCTTCCTAAGTGATGTTACACTTTGGCATATGATGTTGCATCGAACATCGTCTTGAACGAAAGATCAGCTGATCTTTGTTATTGTTTTGAAATGTACTTGTTTGCAGTGAAATTGTGATGATTAATATTGCGCAGTGGAATGCCATATAGCATATAATAAAAAGATAATCTACGCTGTTTTGGTGAGTGATGGGAGTTATCCCATTCGTGTGGACTTGGGGGTGTTATTTTTCACTTGCACAGCCGTCATCAGAAATTGAACTCTCGGATCCTCTCTCGTATGATAGTTCCCGTATTCGCAAGAACAGCATGGATATCCTCTATGCATTGTCTTTTGGAAGTGATCATGAAAATATATACAATGCGTGTGTGTCGTGTATTGTCACTGGATCTCCCGCAGAGTTGAGTTTCCACCCAAGCAATATTTGCAAATCTGCTACCGGCACTGACAGGGTTTCGGCCATTAGACCCTCGGGTTAAACCCAGAGTTCCACAGGCTGAGGCATTGCTTGTGTCTTATTTGTCCATATGTTCTGAATTTAAAAGTGATACTCTGGGTGATAGCTCCGCTCCGTGGGTTGTCTTCTGTCATGGTCCACTCTCCACTTACTGATTGAAATCGACTTCAGCCTATCATCCTGTAATCTTAAACTCAAGTTTAGTCATATACAACCCTCGACGTAATTAATCTTAGGCTAACTTCATCAAAATGTTGACTTGCTGTCATTTGCTGGGAAATTCTCTTTTGGGGTGCCTTCTAATAGATGACATGGCCCAGTATCTACTGAGGTCCACAGATATTTCACACCTAATTCGACCATTACTAGTTGACAAAATCTGAACACATAGGTGATAGTTAATTTGTTAACCAGAGAAATTGGGAAGAAGGGGTGTCATCAAGCAGTTCGTCTCCGAGTGTTGGAAGGTGAGAAGAATCGTGAATAAGGAAGCAGTTATGACCAAAGGGGAAACCAAGGCCTCTCGACCCGAGAACTGCGACAAATCAGTGGCCGGCCAAAGTGTTATTATCATAAGAGTTGCAGACTAGTCACCCTGAAATCAATTAGAACCAACTGATATTCTCAAAACTTCTGAGTTGGAGATCTCCTTACATTAGTGTGCCTTCCAATAAATAACAGAAGACGGTGTATATGTGCTCTGTAAACCAACCAGTTGATCACTGTAATTTTCAATTCCAAGGCCAGTTATACATAACCCATAAGCCATTTAATCTTAAGCTGACTCAATTAAAACTGTTAACTTGTTGACATTTCTTGGAAGGTTTCCCATGGGATGCTTTCCATTAAATGGCAGCAAATTCAGTGTCCGCTAAAGGTCACATAATCCACAAGTTAACTTAAACCAAGTTGACAAAATCAAAATGTTGACTTGTCACGTAATGGCAGGGTTTCCAGGGTAGTGTTTTCCAATAAATGAGGGCAGGTCTAGATTTACAGGACGTCTCAAAATGTAGATACATTATTTAACTAAATTTAGTAGACAATGTTGAAGTTTACGAAAACATGACATTGGTACAATAATAAGTAGATATGCCTAAATTCAAACAGGTATTGCTAACCTGGAACACACTCAACAGTTCTTAACAATTCATATCAGTTAATCCAATCTATTGCCATTCACAGATCTTATTGAACTTGAAGATTAATTATAAGTAATGCAGGCATTAGTTTGTGTCATCCCATGTCGACCTAATGAAAACTTGACATATCACTTGTTGGAGATTCCCCTGTGACTGCTTTTCAACAAGAAAATCATGTAGGCTTATATTGTGTCCCTTGTGTATACAGCGCTCCCTAAACTAACCAATTGATTCTCGGCATGGGCTCATAAGGTATTCATCAGGGGCTTAGCTAGGCCCTATTGAGGGGAAGGGGATTTTATTTTATTTTTTATGGGGGGGTGGGGGGGGGGGTCGATGTGTTCCACAGGCGTATCCAAAGGGTGTGGACCTAGGGTGGGTGTGGGTATAGCCTTCCAGCTGGGGGGATTTTGGGGGCCATACCTGCTCTCCCCGTCTCAGGCTTACGGTATTCCCCTCCCATTGTTGGTGATATGTGAGGAGGCTCCCCGAGATAATTTTTAAAATCCAATGCCGTGAGAGTGAATCTGGGATGCTCTGGTGCTTTGGTTTTCTCATTTTAAGGGAGGGGGGGGGGGGTGGGCACATATTACTCCTTGTTGAAAAGAACATGCCCCCAAACATCAAACTGAAAGCTCGCTGCGGTTCAGCTACGAGATCTAACATATCAAATAGTCTGTATGAAACAAAAAAGTACTTACCTAGGAATTGCTATAAATCCATAACCTTTAACTACTAGAAAATGAATACTCTGATCCCACTATCAAGCATTCAAATTATCCAATTGTGTGCGATTCTCCTCCACGTGGCTAGCCCGATCAACTAGTGATATACTATTAAACTCAGGTGTTGGTATGAACAGACTCACTTAGCGATCTTGATGGCCCTGAAGCACCTTGAAGGCTTCCACTTGCCACATGCTGGTTAGGTTACCTACACATAAAAGTACTAGTAGGTGTCTTCTATCGGCCAACCAACTCTGACCCTGATACATGGAATCTAATTTCTACCTCTATAGAACATGCTCTGGACAAAACATCAGTGACATTGTGATAACAGGCTATTTCAATGATGATCAACTAGCGCCCAACAGTGGTCCAGTATATCATATGTTGCAACAATACAACCTACACCAGATCATAAATTAGCCAACATACTTCACGGAAACTTTGAGCACCCTCTTAGATCTAATAATCACCAATGACCCATCATTAATCGTCAACCAAGATGTTGGCGACCCCTTCTACAGTGAACTGATTTGGTACCACTGCCCAGTCTTCGCAGAACACCCACACGAACATCCTAAGTCTTTCAAACGTAAAATATGGCTTTACAATGAAGCTGACTTTGAATTTCTAAATATTAATCTAGCCTAAACCAGCTGGTCTGATGTTCTTTCAATAACCCATACCCATTATTAGTATGTTGTTTGAAACACACCATTGAAAGCCTGGCATCCAGATTCATCATACATAAGATAATAGTATCAAGACAAAATGATCCGCCATGAATAAACAACGAAATTAGATCACTAATGTGCCAACGCAAGCGAATACACTGCCTTTCCAAATCCCAAAACACTCCACAGTCATGGGCAAGATATCGTAAAATACGTAATCATGTAATATCACTTGTCAGAAAATCAAAGGCAAACCTACGACAAAAAATAGAGAACATTCTCAATAATTCTTCTTCCCCCTCACATTACTGGTGGAAAACACTAAAAGATTTGATTGGTGATAAAAAATCTTGACATTCCGTTCCTCCAACACATGGGTAGTTTATTGTCAACCAATCTCGACAAAGCAAAAGCATTTAATAACTATTTCTGCTCGATATCCTCTGTTGATGATTCCATTACATCTGTTCTGCCAGACCCTGTGAGTCTGAATATCCCTGTCTTAGATAAAATAATAATCCATGAATCTGATGTAACAGAGGCCCTCAAATCGATTAAAGCATCCAAAGCTTGTGGTCCTGACAAGTCAGTCCACAGGTTCTTTACCATTAACGCAAGTCTTCAACAAGTTCCTAGCAGAAAGTTACTGTCATATCGAATGGAAACAAGTGAACTTGTCACCTGCTTTCAAGAAAGGCAACCCCAGCTTTGTCAGCAACTGTAGACCCATTTCTCTCTTAAGTTGTTTGGGCAAAACTTTTGAAAAATGTATCTTCAAAAAGGTTTTTAACTTCCTCAACACTAACTCCCTTCTTGTATCATTCCAGTCAGGCTTTACACCTGCCGATTCAACGACATTCCAACTCACGGAAATATATAATCCTATCAGTTGCACTTTAGATGAAGGTAAATAAATACGTTTCGTTTTCCGTGATGTGAGTAAAGCCTTTGATAAAGTTTGGCATAAAGGGCTACTATACAAATTGCAAAAAATAGGCATCAAGGGTAAACTGCTTAAATGGTTTGAGTGCTACTTGAGCGACAGGCATCAACGGGTAGTAATCCAAGCAGAATCCTCATCCTGGAAAATTGAAACTACAAGCATCCCCCAGGGATCTATACTTGGTCCCCTACTATTCATCATTTGTATTAATGACATTGTTGAGAATGTCTCATGTAATATCAGGCTTTTTGCTGATGACCCATCTCTTTATCTCATCGTTGAAGACACTATCCGCACAGCTGAGCTATTAAGGAATGATATATTTCAGATAGAATCTTGGTCCAAACAATGGCTTGTAGACCATAATCCACAAAAACACAAATCTATGGTAATATCCCGAAGAAATGAGAAACCACTGCATCCATTACTACAAATGTCAAATACCGATATCAGTGAAGTATGTTACCATAAACACCTCGAAATAACCTTTAACAACTCCGAATCCTGCAGCGATCACATAAGTGATATAACAATCAAAGCGTGGAAGAGAATTGGCCTCCTTAGAAAACACAAATTCAGACTGGATCTAAAAACCTTGGGAAAAAATTTACCTAGCATTTATACGCCCTGTCTTAGAATACTCCGATGTAGTCTGGGACAATTGCACCAGTCAGGAAAGCGAAAGCATCGAACAAATCCAGTTAGAAGCAGCAAGGATTGTAACCGGTGCAATGCAAAGTGTTAGTGAAGATCTTTTATATGCAGAGACGGGGTGGGAGCTTCTGGAAAGGAAATGCAAAAAACATAAACTTGAACAATTCTTCAAAATGTATCATTGCCCAGCCCCTGCAAACCTCTCATCCCAAATGCTGTCTGCAACACATGATTACAACTTGCGTTGCAACACAGATTTGAAAATGCCCCTCTGTCGCACTCAATCGCATCAAAGATCTTTCCTGCCATCTGCAACATAGTTTTGCAGTACATTACCTAGTGACATTTACGAAAATAACTCTATATCCAACTTCTCAGCATATCTCAACCAAAACAAATTGCTTGTTCCAAGCTTTATCATGACAAATCACGAAATGCACAGATACTCCACTGCAAGTTGCACCTGTCTTGTAGCAACCTAAACAACCATCTCTTTAACAATCACCTTTCTACAACACCCTTATGTAGATGTGGCTGGCGTGAAACTACAGCACATTATTTTTGAAACTGTCCTCTCTACTTGACCGTAAGAAGCACAACTCTAGGCCAACTAGGTTATTACATAAATAGCGACATTCTTCTAAATGGGAGTATTTACTATACACACGAGATCAGTAAGGCAATATTCAAAAGTGTTCAAGAATTTATTACAGAAACAAAGCGTTTTTAGACTCCTCTTTACTTAGACGTACCAATAAGCTGATAAAAAATGACCCTGTGTTGAACACTTGCCAAGGAATGCAGTGCTAGCTAGCTGAAGTAGCAACACTCCGATGTACAGGTTAAGTAGTCCCACCTTATTGGCAGCTTGGGAACCGGTAAAAAATGCTTAGGGGTTCTAGTTATCCTTGGGCTGTGCATCTAAGTGTGCTCCTTTCGTGCGCACATGTGGATGTGCATGTTCATGCACATCGGCCTGTGTGCATGAGGGAGTGCAGGTGTGCATGACAGAAGGAGAACTGAAATAGATGGCCGGGATGTGAATTCCTTCTCTAATCACGGTTAACCTCATGTTTAATCTAACCTGGGTACTCCTATTACTGTTACTTCCCTTCTTTTATCTCATTTTCTTCCTTCTTTTTCTTCTCCA
Organism: Pictodentalium vernedei; assembly: GCA_031216915.1. Lineage (NCBI taxonomy): Eukaryota > Metazoa > Mollusca > Scaphopoda > Dentaliida > Dentaliidae > Pictodentalium > Pictodentalium vernedei. Next base: position 538,552,901 of record CM062297.1, read on the forward strand.
TTTCCGATTTCTTCTTACTGTTATGTGTTTGATTTATTTCCCTCATATCTAGTTTAAACCTATGTTTATATTGGAACAGTATACGCCTTACTCACCATAAATATATTCATATGTGTTTCATATGTTATATGGAGACAGCTTATAAAAACCTTATGCTTGCTGCTGAATCCATTTTCTCTAATTATATCAATGTTTTGTTTGTTTGTTTTTTTTAATGTTGTTTCAATTTTATTAAATAATGTAATTAAATTACTACAGAAATAAAATAATGTTTAAACTAAAGAGTATGCTAAAAATTCATTGAGTAAATGCAAGGTTCAGTACCGGAAATGGGAAAATCCATGAAATCTGCTTTATGTCAAATTGGGAGGGTGACACCCTCTAAGGCAATGGGCTTATCTTAAAGAATCCCTCTCATTGCTGCTCATCCTTACAGTTGTACTGAAATGGTTGGCCCATTTTTGTAACTGGCTAACTGTCGGGCATAATCAAATTTCAAATGAATTTCAAATGGATATCCCTTAATTTCAACCGCTGGTATTATTGCAATGTTTACGAGGCAGAATCAGAAAAGAATGGAGAGGAAACAGTTATTTGTTTATTTATTGGTGTTTAAGGTCACATGTTTCTGTACAATGGCTAATTATGACCATGACAGTTTTAAGGGTGGAGTAAGTCGGGAGTACCCAAAGAGAACCACCAAGCAATGGCGAGCAACTGTCAGCTCCCCAGCATACCAACTCCACACATGCAGGGTTAGCATTGGTTGAAGACAGGTGCCCCATTGATGTGCAGTGCGCCTTAGTACACAGTGCCACTGTGCCCCCACGTGGGCAGTGGGGGTGAAGAGAAAACAGTTAAAAACACTGCAACTTGATTTCTGCAAAACATAAACAGATGAACACCATCAAGTGTCAACGGAAATCACCGACGTGCAAACCAATCATTAACAATTTATATGACTGCATTTATATGACTGCTATGGTCCCACATAATAGTGATGATACATCATAACTGTGGTCACCCTGCATTGCTTGGTCACAAAACCAGGTATTGCCATTTGAAAATCACAGACACTCGGCATGCCACGCACCTGAAACAAAGTGTGCTTGTGCCATTTATTCCCATGGGCATGCATTTGAGGTGAGGGATGATTGTCATTGATATTAGGTACGTGTTTTCCAACCAGTTTGTAAATTGTAGTTAGGCATAGTTAACTGTATTAGCAAAGAGTCTCTTACCATGAGTGGTTTGAATTTGATGTGATCATAGGGCGAATATGTGCTCCTACTTTTTGAGTATCTTTTTCTGTTCTCTGCTAAGACAACAGAAAAAGATTATCTACTGGATATTTAACATTGCAGAAATAAAAAAGTGTTGTACATGTACTGAAAATTAATCATTTTAATGTGTTCATGTGCTAATTATGACTCCAGTGTAATAACAATGCTGTTATTACATATCATAAGAACTGATCAAAGCTAATTAATCATCGATGAGCTCACATCATAATGTTTTGATTTTTCATCAAAGAAAGATGTGTCTGTGGTTCATTTTATTTCCTAACTATATTTTCAAATGTATGACATTTTGTGGTGGTGTAGGACATATTAAATTCTGTTCCATGATATATCAAATATGGATGGATTATAATACCTTACAAAAGTAAGTAGTCTATATTTCATATAAAAAATACTTAAAAACCCTATATAATTTGCCTTTGTACGAATCGTCTTTGGTATATGAACCAGTCAGTGTATGAAATGCCTGTGTACAAAACAGCACTAATCCATCTGAGAGCCCCTTGTTGTCTGACATTGACCATTAAAAAACAAATTTTAAAATGCAGGATTTTTAAATAGGTTTTTTTTATGACAGACGTTCGTACTTTTAAACAGTTCAATAAAATCGGTATAATCTGCAATTAAGAACACCTCATCAAAGAGAAGAATGTCAAATTTGTCTGTAGAAGATTATGTTACATTGACAGCCACATGCTCACTGCTGCCCATGCAGAAAACAACCTGTGGTGCACTTGACTGTCGGCAGTTTGTTACAAACATTTATCCACAACTTGACATCCCAAGCACCCGAAATAACTGTTCATTGAACATTCTAACACCATAACCCTTTCATGTTACGAGTACACATTATTGTAAATCGACAAATGTTGGCAGCTTTGACAATGCTTGCGGCGTCGGCAAAAGAATTCTAACGTCTCGTGCTCAAATACTATTTATTTTCCCAACACTATCCTGTAAACTGTATGTATAGTGGTTATCCGGTTGACACCTTTTCCAGCCGGTTATGACGATAATTGGTTGCAAACCGGTTATCTGGCTAACCATTTCAGTTCCACCTTTCAGATGCTAGCATGAGGATTGGGGGGGGGGGGGGGATTCTTCATCTCTAATCCTGAAGTCTTCTCGGGTTGGGTAGCACCTTCAAAGATGAATAATTTTTTTCCTTGCAGTACATGAAACTCAGACACAAATACATGAAACTCAGACACAAATCATCTCATGAAATCCCATAGTGCAGTGAGAAAACAGTAAAATTAATATGGAAGTATTTGTGAAAATATTGATTGTTGTGTGTTACATGAGCAGAACATTTAAAGTATCATGAATAAATGTCCCCAAAAACAAATGTCAAAGTCTTTAAACGTCACAGTAAAGCACTGTTAATTTGTTGTACTCACAATTGTGTTGGTAAATTTCCTTTTTTGCATAGAACTGGTATTTTCCATAAAATAGAATTTGAAAAATAAGAATACTATTCAATGTGATGCCTGTAATAGTTGCTGCCGATGGAGAAGAACCTCTAGCCTTGAATGTTGTGATATTGGTTCCAGATTTATCAAGCAGTAGTGAAATCCATTGAGCGATGATCAAGGTTTTGCCATAGATTTTATCTTCGCATGACAAAATGTCTGCAGAGCTTTTCTGATGCTAAGTTGTACGTTGTTCATCCTCAGTCCATCCATTATCAAAAGTTTGTTTGTCCGGGCCATAATTTCTTAACCACTGAATATTTTTTCAACAAAACTTTGTAACCATATGTATTGTCACTAGATAGTGTGCCATCAGTCAAAATGAGGTTTTGTACCCTCAAGGTGAAGGACAATAGCCCCATAGATCAGGTAACAGTCACGAAAACTTTGATATTTTACTATCATTTTTGTCTGGTCCATATAATTATACCCCCACTTTCGAAGAAAATGGGGGTATACTGGATTACATGCGTCCGTCCGTCCATGTGAGTCCGTCCGAAAGTATTCATTACTTAAGTAAATTATCATTTTTAGCTCAACTTTGACGAAGTCAAATTTGAGCTATTGTCATGGCCCGTCGTCCGTCTGTCAACAATTGGCTATGGCTCGGGCTAGAGGTCGTATTTATGAACCGATCTTTACGAAACTTCTTGTGTACGTTTGTTATGACCCTGGGACGGGAACGAGTGTTTTTAGGTGTGGTCCGAAATTCAAGATGGCTGCCAGTGGCCATTTTGTACCGATGATGCAAAAATCAGTTTTTTGTACAGAACTTCTGTATGAAAGTTCTGATTTGAATAAAGTTTTGTATAAATGTTTAGTACCATGGGATACATCACATATAATACGGGTTTTTTTCTCGTGCGTAAATTATGCAAATTAGACTGACTTTGATTTATTTAGTGTTACTTTCAGAGCTGTAAGTGCCAAGCTGCTATGGCTGAGGCTAGAGGCCGTATTTATGAACCAATCTTTACGAAACTTCTTGGGTACCTTTGTTATGACCCTGGGACGGGAACGAGTGTTTTTGGGTGTGGTCCGAAATTCAAGATGGCTGCCAGTGGCCATTTTGTACCGATGATGCAAAAATCAGTTTTTTGTACAGAACTTCTGTATGAAAGTTCTGATTTGAATAAAGTTTTGTATAAATGTATAGTACAATGGGATACATCACATATAATACGGGTTTTTTTCTTGTGCGTAAATTATGCAAATTAGACTAACTTTGATTTATTTAGTGTTACTTTCAGAGCTGTAAGTGCCAAGCTGCTATGGCTCTGGCTAGAGGCCGTATTGATGAACCAATCTTTACGAAACTTCTTGGGTACCTTTGTTATGACCGTGGGACGAGAACTAGTGTTTTTGGGTGCAGTCCCAAATTCCAGATGGCTGCCAGCAGCCATTTTGTACCGACGATGCCGAAATCTGTTTTTTGTACAGAACTTCCATATGAAAGCTCTGATTTGAATAATTTTTTGTATGAATGTTTAGTACCATGGGATACATTACATATATTACAGGTTTTTTTCTTGTGCGTAAATTATGCAAATTAGGCTAACTTTGATTTATTTAGTGTTACTTTCAGCACTGAGTGCAAATCCCAATACGGCACGGGCTAGAGGCCGTATTTATGAACCGATCTTAACGAAACTTCTTGAGTACCTTTGTTATCACTGTGGGATGAGAAGGAGTGTTTTTGGGTCCAGTCTGAAATTCAAGATGGCCGCTAGCAGCCATTTTGTTCAAAATTAAGTGCAATCAGATTTTTGCGCAGAACTTCCAAATGAAAGATCTGGTTTGAATAAATTTTTGTATGAATGTTTAGTACCATGGGATACATTACATATAATACAGAGTTTTTCTCGTGAATAAATTATGCAAATTAGGGGTCCGGGTGGGACTTAGAAAATTTTGGACCAAAATCCGGAAATTAGTTTTTTGTGTTTTGATGCATTTTGGTCAATTTTAAGAAGAAGAAGAAAAAATTTTAGTCTGAAAATATTTTGTTTGGGACTGAAAATTTCCACACAAAAATAATAATCTACAATGATTGGTCTTAATCTGTAGTCCATTACAGTCACCTTGTAATTCTTTTATTATTGTTGATTGGGCCAAAACAAATACTAATTCCTGTCATATTCATTATTCAGTTGTCTTGGTCACAGCAAGTACTAATTCCTGTCATATCCAAGTTGAGCTACAGAGTCACTGACTCTTTCATTTATAATATTTGTTGGTCATAGGTATGCCCACACTAGTTATTTTTTTTTTTTTTTTTTTTTTTTTTTTTATTAATTGTTCACTTAGAAATTGTGTCCGTCCGAGCCAAATTTTGTCTGTTCAGCCTGTATCTCGTGTATCGAATGTTCTATTGCAATGAAATTTGCCATGAACACTGCTTATGGTATAGGCTTTAACAAAAGGATTCAACGGTATTTCTCACATTCTCCTTTTTAGAGTTATCCCCCTTTTTTGACTTCGAAATTGTTGGAAATAGACATTATTTGTCTGTTCAGCCTGTATCTCAGGTATGGGTTATCGGATTTTGGTGAAATATGGGATGCAGTTTGCCTATGACAAAGGCTTCTGCCTCATTGCATAAAACTTCCAAACACCAAAAAATTTACCATACCTTTTGACTTAGAAATTGTTGGAAATTGTTGAAAACTTTCGAAGAAAATGGGAGGGAGGGGTGCATACTGGTTTGGGGTTATGGGATTTCAGTGAAATATGGCATGCAGTTTGCCTATGACAAAGGCTTCTGCTTCATTGCATAAAACTTCCAAACACCAAACAATTTACCATACCTTTTGACTTGGAAATTGTTGAAAACTTTCGAAGAAAATGGAAGGGGGGGGGTGGGGGGTATACTGGATTGCGTCCGTCCATCAGTCCATATGAGAATATTCATAAATGATATTTGTTGGTCATAGGTATGCCCACACTAGGCGGTACACCACATGGGGGTATGCCCCGGACAAAAGTCCAGCTCTTGTTTGATCTAATTGGAAGATCTTGTTCATACTTGGTACAATTATTACTCATGACTCAAAGCTGTGTCAGAACGTTGATCCAGGGTAATATCAAGGTCAAGGTCACAGACAGAAAAACTTAGATATTGTCATACAACCCTTGTCTGGTCCACATAACTTGGTATGATTAACAAAATCTTAATCATAGAGCTGAAAGGTGGTACAGTTATTGCTCATGACTCAAAGGTGTGTCACAACTTTGATTCATAGTCATATCATCAAGGTCAAGGTCACACACAGCAGAACTTGGATATTGTTATACAGCCCTTGTCCAATCCATATGTCATGGTGTGATTGACAGATCTTATTCATACTGGGTACAATTATTGCTCATGACTCAAAGGTGTGTCATGACTTTGATACAAGGTCAAGGTCAAGGACAGAAAAACTTTTATATTGTTACAGAGCCCTTGTCCGGTCCATATAACTTGGTATGATTGAAAGATCTCATTCATAGTTGGTATAGTTATTGCTCATGACTCAAAGGTGTGTCGCAACTTTGATCCAAGCTCATATCATCAAGGCCAAGATCACAGACAGCAAGACTTTGATATGTTATACAGCCCTTGTCTGGTCCCTATTACTTGGTTCAATTGCCAGATCTGTTAATGTTTGGTACAATTATTGCTCATGACTCAAACTTGTGTCATAACTTTGATCCAAGATCATATCATCAAGGACAGGGTCACAGACAGCAAAAAGTTTATATTATATAGCCCTTGTCTGATCTGTATAATTGAATCTATGTAACGATTCATACTTCACACAATTCTTACCCATAACCTAATGTTGTGTCATGACCTTGACCCATTGTCACAAGACTTGGATTCTGGTCTTGTATATAGCTTCTTCTTAGAGCAGTGACCCTTGACGGAGCTGTCTAGGCTGAGAGGCCTCTTGTTTATTTTAAATGAAAAAAAAATTGCACATTTACTGTACTATTTAGGCACTCTTTTAGTGTACTGTATACAGAATTTTTATTGTTTTTGAATGGGAAAAACTCCAATGCATAGCTAAATTTCTATCTCATTGGTGTCTTTTGTGATTTTCTGGTGCTGAAACTTATTTTTTGTGGTGTGATTATCATATTTAAATCTAATGATGCAAGTGTGTTGCTTCTTTGAGCCGGGTACCAATCCCATAGGACAAGCACGACTTCTAGGGATAATGATGCCAATGAGCCTCATACCAGTTTCCTTGTGCCTCAAATTTTGGGAATTCAGATTTGAGGCTACTTTCATGAATCTTAAGTATTTGGGTAGACTGCAAATGGTTATGTCTTAAAAGGAGCATGGTTTAGACCAGCATAGATTTATGTGTACTCGGCACTCTGTAAGATTTTCCTTTGTTTTGTAGCATTGAAAGGTATGTAATTATCTTCACATCAGTTGCTTGAAGAATATTGGAATTCCTCTTGTGACACAACAAATGCCAGCTCCTCCAGCATAACTGAATTGTGCGTTTGCTGAATCTTCCCATGAGTGAGTGATAATGTTTGCTGTTGATGAAGAAAGCATGTTGCCCTTGAGGTGCTTCCTGATACACAGCCAGCAATGTGAATTTTTAGCTCTCCTGACTGAAGGTCAGGGGGAGCTTGAGTGAACATTTGTTGTTCGTCCGTCATCCTGTCTGTCCAGTCTGAACATTACATTATCAACTTCTCATAAACCACTGGATTGAATTGAACCAAATTTTGATACGCATATTCCTTATCATATGTCAATTCAAGTTTGTTCAAATAAAGTTGCCACATCCACAGGGTGCACCACAAGGGTCATTTCTCTGATAGGTATGGGAGGGGGGGGGGGGGTCATATTCTAGTTTGTTGTTCAAATCAAGTCCCTGGCTTAATATTTCAGCTCCCTATGACAGCCAGAAGTTTAACTCAATGCAGTATGTGGGAATTTATTTAAAAATCTTTTTCTTCAGACCCACTAGTTGGAATCATTTCATATTTGGTACTCAGTATCTTGGGGGGGGGGGGGGGGGGGGGGGAGTTAGGTCAGATGCAAATTTGTTCAAATCGAGTCCCTGGGTTAATACTTGGAGCCCAAATTTTAACTTAGTGCAATATGAGGAAATTTCTTGAAAAGTCTTCTTCAGATCTACCAGTCAGAATTCTTTCATATTTGGTATACAACATCTTCCCTATGGAAGCCCAAATTTTACCTTAGTGCAATATGAGCAAATTTCTTTAAAAATCTTCTTAGATCCACCAGTCAGAATGCTTTCATATCTGGTACACAACATCTCTAGGGAGGTCAGATTCAAATTTGTTCAAATCAGGCCCCTGGGTTAATATTTGGGCTCTCTCTTGAAACCCAAAGTTTAACTCGGTGCAATATTAGGAAATTTCTTTAAAAATCTTCTTCAGATCCACCAGTCAGAATGCTTTCACATTCGGAATACCACATCTCTTGGGGGAGGGGTAGGGGGTGGTGGTGCAGATTCAAATCTGTTTGAATCGTGTCCCTGGATTAATATTTGGGCTCTCTATTGTAGCCCAAAGTTTAGCTTAGAGCAATATGAGGAATCTTCTTGAAAAATCTTGTTCAGATCCATCAGTCAAAATCCTTTCATATTTGGTAGACGACATCTGTAGAGGGGGTCAGATTCAAGTTTGTTCAAATTGAGACCCTAGGTTAATATTGTGGAGCCCAAATTTTAACTTAATGCAATATGAGGGAATTTCTTTAAAAATCTTATTCAGATTCACTGGTCAGATTTCTTTCATATTTAGTATTCAACATCTCTAGGTGGGTCAAATTCAAGTTTGTTCAAAATCGGGTTTGCTGGTTTAATATTTGGGCTCCCTAACTTAGTGCAATATGAGGAAATTTCTTTAAAAATCTTCTTCTCCAGAACCATCTATTAGATTCTTTTGATATATGGTATACAACACATCAGGGAGGTCAGATTCAAGTTTGTTCAAATCGAGTCCCTAGCTTAATGTTTGACTCCCTGTGGAAGCACAGATTTGACCTTAAAGGTACAATATGAGAAAATGTCCTTAAAAATATTCTTCTTCAGATCCACCAGTCAGAATGTTTTCATATCTAGTATACAACATCTCTATGGAGGTCAGATTCAAATTTGTTCAAAATCGGGTTTGCTGGTTTAATATTTGGACTCCCTGACTTAGTGCAATATGAGGAAATTTCTTTAAAAATCTTCTTCTCCAGAACCATCTATTAGATTCTTTTGATATATGGTATACAACACATCAGGGAGGTCAGATTCAAGTTTGTTCAAATCGAGTCCCTAGCTTAATGTTTGGACTCCCTGTGGAAGCACAGATTTGACCTTAAAGGTACAATATGAAAAAATGTCCTTAAAAATATTCTTCTTCAGATCCACCAGTCAGAATGTTTTCATATCTAGTATACAACATCTCTATGGAGGTCAGATTCAAATTTGTTCAAATCAGGTCCATGGGTTAATATTTGGGCTCACTGTTGGATCCCAAAGCTTAACCTAAAAGGTACAATATGAGAAAATTTCTTTAAAAACCTTCTTCAAATCCTCAAGCTTTCATATTTGGTATACAACATCTCCAGGGGGTCGGATTCCAATTTGTTCAAATCGAGAGCCTGAGTTAATATTTGGGCTCTCTATGGGAGCCCAAATTTTAACTTAGAGCAATATGAGGAAATTTCTTTAAAAATCTTCTTCTCCAAAACCATGTATTAGAATCTTTTGATATTCGGTATGCAACATCTCTAACTTTGTGGAATATGAGGAATAATCTTTGGAAATCTTCTTCTTCAGATCCACCTGTCAGAATCTTTTGATATTTGCTATACATCATCTGTAGGGAGGTCAGATTTAAGTTTTTTCAAATCAAGTCCCTGGATTAATATTTGGGCTCCCTATTTGAGCCTGAATTTTAACTTAGTCCAATATGAGGAACATTATCTTTCAAAATATGCTTATTGAGATACAATCAAAATCTTATGATATTTGATATACAGCTTACTTCGAGGGTTCAGATTCAATTTGTTCAAATAAAGTCCCTGGGTTGGTATTTGTGTTCCCTATGGGGGGGGGGGGGGGGGGGGGGGGGGGGGGGGGAAGGTTGACAAATTTCAAAACCTTCTCTAGAACCACCAGTCAGAATCTTTTGATATTTGGTATATATTCTTCAAGTTTGTTCAAGTCAAGTCCCTAGGTTGATATTTGGACTCCCTAGTATTCCTTTACTGAAAATCTAGGCATTATTTCTGCGGAAGCATCCCAATGCCAGAAAAAATTATCTGGCATGAACAGCACAGTTATACATAATTAAATAATTTCATTCCTCTTATGTGTTAACTAGCCATAGATGGCAATTAAATCCTTCTTTAAACAACTTTGGTCAAGTAAGCAGCACTTGTTTATTGTGGTAAACCAGTTCCGCTTTACTAGTAAAATAGGACCCAGTCACCAATGCTTGGGGTGAAAGTCCTCTAAAATGGGCAACATGTAGATCAACAATTGACTAAACTTTACTTCATCTCCATGTTGTGTCATGATTAGCCATGGTGCATAAATATGTGACGTTAACCACCAACAAACAAACAAACAAACAAACAAACAACTTTGGTCAGACGAGTGCCTCAGGCCCCATGGGGCCTCTTGTTAGCTTAGCTTGACAAAGTCAAGATAAGCTTTTGCCATCACGTGTGCGGAAGTCTGTTAGGTTGTGAGTCTGTTAGTCTGTTGACATTTTCCTTTATCACAGGCTATATATACCCCGTAGTTCTTGTCCGATTGTCTCAAAATTTTATATGCAGGTTTGAGGTAATATCTAGATGAAAAAGTCCCCTTTTGGTCACAATCGGCCAACCGTGATGGTTGCCCATGCCCAAAACCTGAAAACCTTTAGCACAGTCTATAGGTCATATTTATGGAGGGATTTCATTGTAACTTGGTATGATGACTCTGTATAATGTCCAGATAAGAACGTCCCTTTTTGGTCATGATCTGTCAACCATGAAGGCTGCCCAAGCACAAAATCCAAACTTTTAGCAGAGTCACCAGGTCATATTTAATATGGATGTATTTCATTGTAACTTGGTAGGATGACTCCGTATGATGTCTAGATGAGGACTTCCCCATTTGGCTGCGATCTGTCAACTGTGATGGCTGCCCGATCCCAAAACCTGAAAACCTTTAGCACAGTCTACAGATCGTATTTATGGAGGGATTTCATTGTAATGTAGTAGGATAACTCCATATAATGTCTAGATGAGAACATCCCCTTTTGATCGCGATTGGTCAAGTATGATGGCTACAAGGGCCCAAAGCCTGAAAACCTTTAGCACAGTCTACAGGTCATATTTATGAAGAGATTTCATAGTAACTTGTTAGGATTTTTCCAGATAATGTCTGGATGAGAACGTCCCCTTTTGACAGCGATCATTCAGCTGTGCCGGCTGCCCGATCCCAAAACCTGAAAACCTTTAGCATAGACTATAGGTCGTATTTATGAAGGGATTTCATTGTAACTTGGTAGGATGACTCGGTATAATGTCTAGATGAGGACGGACCCTTTTGGTTGCAATCAATCAACTGTTATTGCTACACAGGTCCGAAACCCGAAAGTCTTTAGCACAGTCTACAGGCCGTATTTATGAAGGGATTTCATTGTAACTTGATAGGACTCGTTTTGGAATAATTTCACTGTAACTTGGTAACTTTGGTTGACATACATTAACTGTGGGGCCACATTAACCAACCCCTCAGTTCTTCAGTACAGTCTACACCTCAAATTATTTTTATTGAAAATATAACATGCAGGTAACAGAAATTAACATATTCTCAATTATCACAATTCTTGTCGTATTTCATAATCCTTTCATAAACATTGAACATTATCCTTTTCAGCAAACACAACACATGGTCAAGTTAAGCTACAGTGTCATTGACACTTTCATTTTTCTTAGCAGCATTCTGTGGGGGCTCGGTGACGCTGTGTACTAAGGCATACTGCACGTCGATGGTGCACTTGCCTTCGACCAATTCTACCCTGCTTGTGTGGAGTTAGTATGTTTGGGAGCTGGCAGTTGCTCGCCATTGCTTGGTGGTTCTCTCCGAGTACTCCGGCTTCCTCCACCCATAAACCTGTCGTGGTCATGATTAGCCATTGTGCAGAAATATGTGACCTTAAACTCAAATAAATAGCACCATTCTGTTATGCCCTCTTTTGGTGTGTGTGCTCACTGTTCAAAGTGCAAAGTTAATTTCATAGCACAATCTTAACTGACTCAATTTAAATGTGGCAATTTGTGAATTTGTAAACTATTTTTTTTTTTACCATTTTATCACATGGAATGAAAACAAAAAAAACTAATTGCACTCATATCGCAGTAATAAATGGCCAACATGAAGTTACCACCTGTATCTCTGAGATGGTTCAATGTTGGCATTTCAAATTTTCAGCATTAATCAGACATTATGGAAAGATGATGCACATCAACAACCTTTCCGATTTTTTTGGTATGGAGGTATAGCAGCATAAGATAACATATCAAACAGGGTTTTTTTTGGTGCATAAATTATGCAGATTAGATGGACTAGAGCTTTTCTCAGCCATTTTTATGCACCCGAGAGATTCTATCAGGAGCATTATGTTTTCACCATGTCTGTCCATCCTTCCATCCATCATCTGGCGGTAACTTTTGGTTTCCGTCAAATAACTAAAGAAACACGTATTTGATCAAAGCATAATTTTAGGGGTAACTTGTGGGTGACTAGACAATGCTTCCTTTCGATTTTGGTCCAGGTAACCAATTCAATATGGCCGCCATGGCAGCCCTATTGAATTTGGTTTCCATCCAATAACTAGTGAAGGCTGACTCGAATTATTTCTATTTTTAGCTTAATTTGACAAAGTCAAGATAAATTATTGCCATCACACATGCGGAAGTCGGATAGTCTGTGAATCTGTTAGTTTGTGAGTCTGTTCACATTTTCCTTCAGCACAGGCTACACCCCGTAGTTCTTGTCTGATCATCACAAAATTTCATATGCAGGTTTGAGGTCATATCTAGATGACAACTTTTGGACGTGATCGGTCAACCATGATGGCTGCAAGAGCCCCAAACCTGAAAACCTTTAGCACAGTCTATAGGTCATATTTATGAAGGGATTTAAAGGTAACTTGGTAGTATGACTCCGTATAATGTCTAGATGAGAACGCCCCATGTTGGTCATGATCTTTCAAGCGTGATGGCTGCCCAAGCTTTCAGCACAGTCTACAGGTCATATTTAATAAGGAGGGATTTCATTGTAACTTGGTAGGATGACTTTGTATGATGTCTAGATGAGAACTTCCCCATTTGGTCTTGATCTGTCAACAGTGACAACTGCCCGAGCTCAAAACCTGAAAACCTTTAGCACAGGTCTATTTACAGGTCATATTTATGAATAGATTTTATTGTAACTTGGTACAATGACTCTATATAATGTCTAGACGAGAACGTCCCCTTTTTGATCGCAATTGGTCAACTATGACGGCTGCAGGGGCCCGAAGCCCGAAACCCTTTAGCACAGTCTACAGGTCGTACTTAGAAAGGGATTTCTTATCAACCTACCTTATAATTGTTAACTACAGGCTTGCACTACAGTGGAAGAATCTAACTCAGATAAAATACTCTATATTTTAATCTTTCCCAAGAGATTTGGAAATAAAAATAAAGATTTGGTGTAAAAACACCACGAAAAAAAAAAGCCAAAACTGTGTCGCGTGCCATCGGCGCACACCCAGTAAGGGATGCTCATCTCTTAGTACAATTCCACGACTTCCGTCAAACAGTGCGCAAGCAGTCATCAAAACCATTTTTCTTTTTGTCCGTGCAAAGTGGTTGACGTGTTGCCATCTTTGCATTATGATACAGTGATAATTCAACTCGTCAATAATGGTTTTTCTGTGACTGGATTATGGATCTGAAGATCATATAATAACAGGACTGTGTTTTATATATTCTTGTTAATATTTTCAACCACATTCTCATTGTATGTTATTTATATATTCCGTTTTCGTTAATGTTTTTTCAACATCGTGTTTCGGTTGATAAATTTAATTTTTTATTGGAGTTAGGTGTCAGTGAGAGACTGTCTGGACAGGATTTCTTCACTCTGTTGAGGGCTGAATTTGTTTTTTTGGTCCCTGTCGGCTGTCTGGGTTTTGTCGTGTACCCACCGTTTTTTTTACTGCCACCTTTTCACGTAGTTGAGAGTGTTCTTCTACTTTCTGTATCTGTTGAGTTCACCTTTTTCTTCTACTGCTCTCACCTCTGTTATTTCCAGTTCAGTTCCTGTAGGGCAATTCCTTTTGTCCTCGCCTTTGGTGTGTTCTTGTGGCTGTTCCTCACGCACACGCGGTGGGTGTGGAACACTGTCGTTTTGGGGTCTCCCGACTTGACCACGTCTGGTGTGAGTTATACCCCCCTCTGTGGGGGATGTGCAGCTCCTCCCGCACATGCAGGGGGGTGGGGGTTGGGGTGGACACTGTTGTTTCCGGACCTCCCGACTTGACCATGTCTGGTGAGAGTTACTCCCCCTTTGTGGGGGATGTGCAGCTCCTCCTGCATCCACGGTGGGTGTGCAATGGTGTTGTTTCGGGGCCTCCCAACTCAACCACGTCTGGTGTGAGTTATTCCCCATCCGTGCGGGATATGCAGTTTTTTTTTTACTGTGGTGGATACTGCGGGAGCTGTTGAATTTCTAGTGAAGAGATATCTGGTTCCGGGACTATGCGCCCTCTCCAGTCAACATCTGAGACTGTCACTAGGGTTGTGACTCCTCCTTTGGAGGCCGATCTAGGTGGCTCTCTCCCCTTTTCCACCAGTTTCAACACTCCCGTAGTATCTGCTGCTACTGTTCCGTCTACACAGTCATCGGGCACTGTTTTTAGCCGGCCACAGCTTATCCCTGCAAAGGTCTGCGGGGATCTGCCTCAGCCTTCCCCGACTTCAACTCAGCGAAGTCGGAAGTAGTTGCCAACTGAACCCCCTGCTTTGTCCTCTCAGCAGTTGAGCACAGCAGTTTTATACCTGTAGTGGTCTGCAGTGGTGTCTGGTAGTGTAGATGTGAGGTATCGGCCTCAGCCTTCCCTGACTTCAACTTGGCGGAGTTGGAGGTGGCTGCCGGCCGAACCCTCTACTGTGGTCTCTGCACCGTCGAGTACCACAGTTTTGTCATTGGTGTTTTCTGTCCACTCATTCTGGTCGAACGGTCAGTTTTGCGGCACCAATGCCTTCTATGCAGCTTTGACCTTCTGCCCCACAGAGGTCTGTGGCAACACTTCTGAGTTCCCGCTATGTTGATCCCTGGGGTGTGTTGTACCCCTATACACATCTGCCCTCAGATGTTTCGGCTGCTGCCCATCACCCCACTTCGGGTGTATTGGAGGATCGTGACCCTTTGCTGGTTAAGAGGGTCGGGTGTGAAGCCACTTTGCTGGTTCGTCCCCATGTCGAACCGGCCGGTACGGGCAGTGAGCTTAGGGAGGCCCTCTCCTTACTCACTCAGGTTCTGTCCAAGAGCCTTCCTGTTGCTTCCAGAGAGGCAGCAAGTAGTTTCCAGGCACCCCCTATGGCGCCGCCTCCCGGGATTGGAAACGGGCCGCTTTCAGATCCCCCTGGTGTGCCTACACCATGGGAGGTGTCGGCTAGTTTGCCGACGATGGGCTATGTGTCTTCCGACTCCAGGGGAGGAGTCAGACATCCTTGGTGTCGAGCGCCAGTGGTCTTCTGACTTGGGGGCAGCTCTTGACTTTGTGTTTGGGTTCCTTCCGGATCTCAAACCATCAAACCAGCAGACAGTGGCAGCCAGGTCGCGATCATCGGTTGCGCGCCTACAGCCTGTGGAGCAACCTGCTTCTGGGCTTCTTCGACCGTGCCAGTCAGTACAGGTGGTTGAAGCATTTTCTGCCTTGGACACTGAGCTGAGTTCCAGGGATATGAAGACTCCGTTCTTCACCAAGGTTGACACCTTTTTGCCTCTGGTGCGTTATCGTTACTACGATTTTGCCAATACGTCAGTCTGCCAGACCTTGACGGTTTTGGATCAGGACTCCAATTCCCTCGGGCTTTCCAAGTCCATGTCTACCAGCATTCCTATGACGACTCTGGAGTCAATGTTGGGGGTTATCGAGGGTATGCTTTCTCTCTCCAATCACACCGTCTCTGCCTTAGCTGCCTATCTGCCTCCAGATAGGTTTGACGATGTACAGGCTCCTTTGCATGTGCTGTCCAAGGCGCTCATGCATCTTACTCACACGCATGCCTGTGACACGGCTATTTTGGAACTTGTTCGAAGGGACTCTGTACTGGACACTGGCTGATCACTTCCTGAGGGACAGCGCGCTTCTCTTCGATCTGCTTCTTTGGCAGGTCTGCTATTCCATGGGTTCTGTGTCGACGGTCCGGGATGACGATGACGTCCTACATCATTCCAGAGATCAGCTGCTGCTTTGTCAGCTTGATCAGCCTTCTAGGGGAGGCAGGGACCATTCAAAGCCTAACAAATACCCTTCTGCTTCCTCAACGAAGCAAAGGGCTTATCCTTCTGCCACCACTTCTACTTCTTACTCATGGGGTAAGGATAAGCGTCGGCAGGCTGGAGGGAAGTCTCAGGATTCTTCATTCAGTAGAGGAGGTGGTTTCTCCTCTCGCGGGCCTCATCAGGGCTCGAACTGAAGGTCCTCACCTCGATTCGTCTCAGGTTGGAGGAAGGATATCAGAGTTCGCAGACTGTTGGGCCACCATCACATCCGATCCTTGGGTGTTAGATGTTGTTCGGTCCGGGCTGCGAATATCCTTCCGAAGGCACCCCACTCTGTCCAAGGTGCCTCTTCCAACCTCAGTTACTAAAGACGTTTTATGTCAGGAGCTGGCATGTGATAAAATGCATATCCATCCAGGATAAAGGTGCAAATGCACCGCCCCTCCCCCCCCCCCAAGCTTTTGTCCACGGAGATACACAATCTTCTGGTCAAGGGGGCGATCGAGGTCGTCAAGAACATTCAGTCAGTGGGGTTTTATTCCCGCCTGTTCTGGGTGCTGAAGAAGGACGGCCAACTCCGACCAGTTATCAATCTGAGTATCCTGAACCAGTCTATCATTGCTCCCAAGTTTAGCATGGAGACTTTCAGGCTGGTCCGCCGTTCCATTCACCAGGGAGATTTCGCTTCCAGTATCGACCTTACTTTCACGTTCCGATTCATCGGGTGTTGCAAAAATATCTCGGGTTTGCTTTTCTGGAGCGAGTTTACCAGTTGAAGGCCATGCCTTTTTGGCCTCAACCAGGCTCCTTGGACCTTCACCCGACTGATGTCGCAGGTGATAGCCTTCCATCGCACAGTGTCCAGGGTGACTACTTCGGCATATCTAGACAATATCCTCCAGAGGCATTCCAATGCTGCCTTACTGGAGTTGGATGTCGACACTCTGTTGAGCTTGCTCATGTTGCTAGGATTCAGAGTCAATGAGAAGTCAGATCTGGTCCCTTCTCAGTCGTTTTGTCATCTGGGGATGGCCTTCCACACTCAGTTCAATACGGTGGTGGTTCCCCAGGCCAGGGCTGTGATGCTCTCAGCTTTTGCTCTGACTCTGTCCAAGTCCACATCCGCGACAGCACGGAGTATTCTCCGGCTGCTCGGTCTCTGCTGTTCTGTGATGGATCTCATTCCTCTAGGTCGGCTGCATGTCAGACCTCTCCAACACTTCCTGCTTAGTCATTGGAGGCCGAATGTCGATTCTCTGGATCTTGTGCCTCAGTTACCAGAATCTCTTCATCCTCACCTTCTCCACTGGACGAATGTTCAGCGGATCATGCAGGGTATCCCGTCCATTGGACTTAACCTCGTCCGATCGTGTTCTGATGGCAGATGCCAGTGATCTCGGATGGGGTGCGACGTTGGATCCTCTAGGTCTTTCCCTTCATGGGATGTGGGACCAGGATCGGGCATCTTTACACATCAACCAGAAGGAGCTTCTTGCTCTTCTCTTGAGTTTGGGCAGTGGATCCCTCACCTGTCGAATCATCAGGTCCTTCTGTTGTTCGACAATTCGACAGTGGTTGCTTACATTCGGAACCAGGGCAGCACGCACTCGGTTCCAATGTATGAATTGGCTCGGGGATCTTCTACTGCTCGCTCAGGATGTCAACGCCAGGGTGGTTGTTCGTCACATTCCCGGTCCTCTGAATGTCCTAGCCAACTCCCTGTCCCGACGGGGCAGATTCTTTAACACCGAGTGGATGCTCCACATGACGGTGTTCCATCGATCTCTTTGCGACTCGTTGGAACCATCAGGGGGACACTTTCGTGTCCCTGTGTCCAGATGCTCTGGCTTTCGCCGTGGTCGCTTTGGCCCTCCTTTGGGACAGTCTTATCAGTTACGCCATCCTGCCAGTTCCGTTTCCACTTCAGGTTCTAGCCTAGATATGAACCTGCAGTCGTCGAATCCTTTCGATCACACCCCTGTCGCCTCGGTGTTTGTGGATCAATCTGCTCCGCTCTCTGTTGCGGCGGTTCCGGCATGTCCCCCTACTTCGCGACTTTCTTTGCCAATGTCGCCCGAAGAGGTTTCAAGTTGACCTGACTTCATTGTGCCTTCGCGCATGTCTTTTATCATGTCCTGTCTCCTCCGAAGTAGTTTTTAGAGACAAGCAGTGGAGTTGCTTTTCTTCTTCAAGGAGGCACTCACTCCACTGGTTTAGCCTCTGTGGCTCAGTCGAAGATTCTTCTTTCGATGGTGTGCAATCACTGTGCTGCTTCTGTCACTTCTTTGATCACATCGTTTGCGGAGTTTCTGGTACATGTATGTTTCTGGGGGTCTCCAGCAATGGGTACACGTCAATGCTTCAGAGATCTTTTTTCATATGTGGTACCGCATTGTTTCGACACTCATCCTTGCCTCTCTAGGCTTGTTCAGCTCTTTTCCTTGAAAAGGCCAAGGACTTTGCAGTTTACTCCAAGATGGACACTTTTTTTTTTTTGGGGGGGGGGGGGTGGGTTGCACCTTTATTCTGGATGGCTATGCATTTTCTCACACGCCAGATCTCTCCTGCATCCATTTCTCCTTGGATTTGTCTTGCTATTTGTGCAGCTTCCACTCGTCTAGCTACTGGTGATTGTAATACCAACTGTTTTTTCTGCCACGAGGTGTGTATTGTCTTCCTCTCGGGGCTTTTACTAACTCTGGCATGTTGTCGGATGTTATACTGGCAGCCTACTGGAGAAATGCTACCTTCTCCATTTGTCTGTGACAGTTGCAGTAGCCGACAGAGGACCTTTGTCCTATGGGCCCTCTTTCTTTGGCACAGACTGTTGTCTATCCCAGCCATTCAGCTTATTACAGGGTCAGTTCCAGCTCCGTGCTGTTACTGCCCTTTCTGTCTGTGCATCGCACTTCACCATATGCCTCATCTTTCATTGTCTTTTACTAATGTTTGTGATGCTATGGTTTGATAGGCCTGGGGATCTCTTCCTCTGTCCACGGTTCCAGTGCAATTGAGTTATGTGTGGGTTGGTTGTGTGATTCCCTCCATCCTATTGTCTATTCAGCCTGTGGTAAACAACTGTAAGGTAGGTTGATAAGAAATATAAATTTTATAGTAAATTTCCTTTCTTATTATACCTACCGCAATTGTTTACATGGAGGCCCTCCCATCTTATTCGGGTAAGAATCCCTCCTCCCCGCTGATCACATACCTCCTATGTTGGTGGACTCGGAAGAATGGTTTTGATGACTGCTTGCGCACTGGTTAACGGAAGTCATTGAATTGTACTAAGAGAAGAGCGTCCCTTACTGGATGGCGCTCAACCCAGTTTTGGCTTATTTTTTCATGGTGTTTTTACACCACTTTTCTTTCCCAAATCTCTTGGGAAAGATTAAAATAGAGAGTATTTTATCCGAGTAAGGTTCTTCCACTGTAGTGCAAGCCTGTAGTAAACAATTGCGATAGGTATAATAAGAAAGGAATTTTACTATAAAATTTATATTTCCTTGTAACTTGGTAGGATGACTCCAGATAATGTCTAGATGAGAACGTCTCCTTTTGGTCATGATCATTCATCTGTGATGGCTGCCCAATCCCAAAACCTGAAAACCTTTCGCACAAACTACAGGTCGTATTTATGAATGAATTTCATTATAACTTGGTAGGATGATGCAATATAATGTCTAGATGAAGACGTCCCCCTTTTGGTCGCGTTCGGTCAACCATGATGGCTGCCCAAGCCCAAAACCCGAAAAGATTTAGCACAGTCTACAGGCCATATTTATGAAGGGATTTCTTTGTAACTTGATAGGATGACTCATTTTTTAATAATTTCACTGTAACTTTGTAACTTTGGTTGACATACATTAACTGTGAGGGCCAAATTAACCCACCCCTCAATTCTTTAATACAGTCTGCATAAATTATTTTTATTGAAAACATAGCATACAGGGAACAAAAATTAACATATTCCCAATTATCACAATTCTTGTCTTATTTCGTAATCCTTTCATAAACATTGAACATTATCCTTATCATCAAACACAATGCACAGTCAATTTCTACAGTGTCATTGACACTTTCATTTAATTATGCATTGTTCGTGTCTAGAGGAAGTATCTTTTCGATTTTGGACCAGTTAGCTCATCCAAGATGGCTGCCAGTGGCAAATGCATTATGGTGGCCATCTTGAATTTGGTTTCTGTCCAATTAACTAACGAATACTGACTCGAAT
The DNA here is from genome assembly GCA_031216915.1 of Pictodentalium vernedei. Lineage (NCBI taxonomy): Eukaryota > Metazoa > Mollusca > Scaphopoda > Dentaliida > Dentaliidae > Pictodentalium > Pictodentalium vernedei. Next base: position 538,573,428 of record CM062297.1, read on the forward strand.
CAATTTCAGTTTTTGGTTATGCATTATCGGTGTGTAGAGGAAGCTTCCTTTCGATTTTGGTCCAGCTGGCCAATTCAATATGGCTGCAATGGTGGCCATATTGAATTTGGTTTCCGTCCAATAACTAATGAATGCTGACTCAAATCATTTTTATTTTTAGCTCATCTTGAGACAGTCAAGCTGAGCTAATCTCATCGCTCTCCGTCCATTGTCCATCCGTTCGTCGTCTGTCCTCCGTCGTCCATCAACACCATGTTTTGGTCTTCTCCTCCAAAGCCACTGGGCCATTTCAAGTGAAAGTTTGTGTGAGTGAAGGTCCTGAAGTGGCATTTCATTTTTGTTCAACTCAACATGCCTAGCCCCATAGGGAGGGAGTGGGGGAAAATGCCCCAAAATATTTTTAAAATCTTCTCAAGAATCAGTGTGTACAATGACTTGATATTTGCTGTGGAGCTTCCTTTTTAGGTGTAGAATCAAGTTTGTTCAAACGAAGTTCGTGAAGCAATATTTGACTTTGTAATGGGAGGGGTAAGATTTTCAGCCCCTCCAAAAATTTCTATTTTCTGAACCGATGACCCGGTGTGAACCAAATTTGGTATTTGGTATCATTAGATCATATGTACTTGACCCATGCAAAAAAAAAAATTCCCGCTTTCCCATGAGAACCCTGGGAGCTAAAAATAGAAATATTTTCAACCGCCCACATTTCCCAAACCCCATGGAACAGAGAGCTGTTATTTGGTATGAAGTATCCTTAGGCCCAGTAGAATTGAATAGTAAAAACAATTGCCTTGGGTTATGTTAGGGTGTTCTGTAATGGGCATCGAAAAAATGCTGAGTCAGCATATTTGCAAAAATTTTTAAAAATCTTTCCTCCAGAACCAATCATCAAAATCTTTTGATATTCGGGATACAGCATCCATATGGGAGGCAGATGCAAGTTTGTTGAAGTAAAGCCCATTGATTCATTTTTGGGCTCAATACAGGAGACCAAATTTTTAACACAGGGTAATATGAGGAATATTCTTTAAAAATCTTCTTCAGAACCACCAGTCAGAATCCTTTAATGTTCGGTATACATCGTTGTTATGAGGGTCAGATTCAAGATTGTTCAAACCAAGTTCCTAGGTTAATATTTGGGCTTCCTATGAGAGCTGGAATTGGCCATTTTACTGAAGAATTAAAAATTTTGTATTCAGTACCCTCTGGAGGTGTGTAGCTAAGATTAATCCACATAGGTTGTATCAAGGGGCTTCATAGGGGAGCTCTACATTTTTAACTTTGTTCAATATGGGGGATAATTTTCAAAACATCTTTAGGGGGGGTCAGATTCAAGTTTGTTCAAATCAGATCCCTATGGATATATTTGGGCTCGCTATGGTAGCCAAAATATTTACTTAGTGTGATATGAGGAAATTTCTTTAACAATCTTTTTCTTCAGATCCACCAGTCGGAATGCTTTCATATTTGGTATACAACATCTCTAGGGGGAGTCAGATTCCAGTTTGTTCAATTCGAGTGCCTGGGTTAATATTTTAACTCACATGTAGTGCAATATGAAGAAATTTCTTTAAAATTTCTCTTCAGATCAAACAGTCAGAATGCTTTCATATTTGGTACACAACATCTCAAGGGAAGTCAGATTCAACTGTGTTCAAATTGAGAGCCTGGGTTAATATTTGGGTTCCCTATGAGAGCCGGAATTGGCCATTTTGCTGAAGAATTAAAAATTGTGTATTCAGTACCCTCCAGAGGTGGGTAACTAAGATTAATCCACATAGGTTGTTTCAAGGGGCTTCATGGGGGAGCTCTACATTTTACATTATGATCAACTGAAGAAAAGGCATGATGCCCGGGGAGTCAAGGATTGACAGTGTAGCCTATGGAGATGGCTTGCTTAATGTTGACTCATTCTTGGACTCTGTTTATATTGTGATCTGTTCAAGATGAGTGCTTCAGGCTCCATGGGGCCTGTTGTTTAATTATGTATTGTTGTTGTTTGCAGGAAGCTTCCTTTCAAGTTTGGACCAGTCAGCTGAACCAAGATGGCCACCAGTGACCAATTCATTATGGTTCCATGGTGGCCATCTTGAATTTGGCTTCCATCCAATAACTAAGGAATACTAACTCAAATCAATTTTAAGTTTTTATACCGCCACTTTCAAAGAAAATGGGGGTATACTGGATTACATGCATCCATGCATCTGTCCATCCGTCCATGTGCGAGTCCGCCCGAGAATATTCACAACTTTCATAACTTAGTAAATTATTATTTTCTATAATATTTGTTAGTCATAGGTATGCCCACAATGCCCACACTAGTTTTTAGTTATTTTTTTTTATTACTTGCTGACTTAGAAATTGTATGGAATAGACATTATTTGTCTGTTCAGCCTGTATTTCAGGTATGGGTTATCGGATTTCAGTGAAATATGGCATGCAGTTTGTCTATGACAAAGGCTTCTGCCTCATTGCATAAAACTTTCAAACACCAAACAATTTACCATACCTTTTGACTTAGAAAATGTTTGGAGAAAATGGGGGGTGGGGTGGGTATACTGGATTGCGACCACCCATCTATGCATCCGTCCGTCAGTCTGTATGAGAATATTCATAAATAATATTTATTGGTCATAGGTATGCCCACAATAGGCGGTACACCATGTGCTGGCATGCACCTGACGACAGTCCAGCTCTTGTTGGTTATGCATTATTGGTGTCTACAGGAAGTTTCCTTTTGATTTTGGATCAGCTAGTCAATTCACTATGCCCATCATGGTGGCCTTATTGAATTTGGTTTCCGTCCAATAACTAATTAATGCTGACTCAAATCAATTTTTAGCTCATCTGGCCTAAAAGGCCATGTGAGCTTTTCTCATCACTTGGTGTCTGTCACCGTCCGCGTCCGTAAAATTTTCACATTTTCATCTTCTTCTCTGTAACTGCTGCCGGTGTGAACCAAACTTGGCAGGAATGGTCTATGGGAGTTCCTCTACAAACGAACCTCATTTTGATAAAAAACATGGCTTCCAAAGGCATTCTTTGATTCTGGTTGGTGGACTTTCAAAAATCTTCTCCTCTGAAACTGCCAGGCCAAATGTTTTGAAACTTCACATAAACGATGCCTGAGACCCCCTCTACCAATGATCCTCATTTAATGTTTGGATTGTAATTGTGGCTTATAGTTACTGTTACTACTGGAAGTCACATTTTCATCTTCTCTGGAACTACTGAGCCGACGTGAACCAAACATGGCAGGGATAGTCTATTTAAGGTCTACGAAAAAGGCTCCTCATTTTGGTTACCGTGCATCGAAAAATATGGCTGCCAGAAGCATTTTTTTTATTCTAATTGGTGGATTTTGAAAAATGTCCTTTTCCGAAACCACAGGCGAAATGTTTTGAAACTTTGCATAGTTGATGACTGCAACACCCTCTACCAATGATCCACATCTCTGACAGGATGGAAATATGTGGCTGCCAGAGGCTATATTCTAATGCTTAACCCAATGCCTCTCCTGTCTGCTTGTCAGCAAAATACTTGTTTTTAGCTCACTGAAGGGAGCTTAACTTATCACCGGCTGGCCGTCGTCGTCGTGAACATTTTTCAAACAACTTCTTCTCTGAAACTACTGGTCCGATTTTCACAAAACTTCATGTGGATGTTCATTACTATATGGCAATTCATGTTTGTTTAAATGAAATGGCCACATTCCTTGGTGGCTCTGTATGGGGCATAAATCTGATAGCACCGTATGAATTATAGAAAAATTATTAAAAAATCTTCTTTTCCAGAACCAGTGGGTAGAATCTTTTGATACATGGTATGCAGCATCTTGGTATGGGTCTGATTCAAGTTTGTTCAAATTGGCCCCCTGGATTCATATTTGGGCTCACCATAGAAGCCCAAATTCGAACTTGGTGCATTTCAGGCAAATTTCTTAAAAAATCTTCTTCTCCAGATCCAGCAGGCAGAATCTTTTCATATTTTGTATGCAACATTGTGGGGTGGATCTGATTCAAGTTTGTGCAAATCAGCCCTCTGGATTCATATTTGGAGTCACTATAGAAGCTCGAATTGGAACTTAGTGCATTTCAGGCAAATTTCTTAAAAAAATCTTCTCCAGATCCAGCATGCAGAATCTTTTGATATTTGGTATGCAACATTGCGGGGTGGATCTGTTTCAAGTTTGTTCAAATCGGCCCCCTGGGTTCATATTTGGGCTCAGTATAGGAGCCGAAATTTGAACTTAGTGCATTTCAGGGAAATGTCTTAAAAAATCTTCTCAATTTCCTGCAGGCAGAATCTTTTGATATTGGGTATGCAGCATGCTTATGGTGGGTGAGATTCAAGTTCAAGCCAAGTCCCTGAGTTCATATTTGGGCTCACTGTGTCTTTAAAAATCTTCTTCTTCAGATCCAGCACATGAATGCTTTTCATATTTGGTATGCAGCATCCTTAGGGGGGTAAGATTCAAGTTTGTTCAAGCCATGTCCCCAGTTCCATAAAATTTGTCTCTCATGACTTCATTCCTTTGTAGTGTTGATGAACCATGTCTAACTGAATGTGACCCCAAATACTTCTTTGAACCACTTTGTTTGAATCACTTTGCTCGGTGAGTGATTAAGGCTCCTTTGGGCCTCTTATTTGAGAATCTGGTAAGGGTTGGTTCGAGCTTTCTCCACTGAGAACTGGGAAAAAAAACTAAAAATATTGTGCATACAGTACAAGTCAAAATAAGTTTTAGCATAACTGCAATAATCTAAGTAAACTACTGCTCCAACACTGACAAGATCAGAATCTATCATTTTCTGGAAAGCTATCAGTGAGAGCTTTCCAGAAAATGATGTCAGCTTTTGGTCTTATCAGTGCAGGAAGAGAAAAGATACATAGTTTATAGGATTATCCTACAACTTATTTTGACTACTACTGTGAACAAGTGCAACTGTAATTATGTTAATACATGTATTACTCTCAAGTTACTTATCTGAAATACAGATTGATGACGGGTGTTTAGAAAAGCATGGAAGTTTTGTTCATTTTCCCAGTAGCTGTCCAGTGATTTAAAATATAACAAAATTGGAGTAAAATGTGTTTCCTGTAACCCTTTAACTATCCAAAGCTATTTGAAAGAGAATACTCTCTGAAAAAATTTGTAATTTTCAAAATATTTAACCTTCTTTTACTGATTTTTTGGTTGAAACAGAATTCATAAATGTGTGCATCTTTAGGAAATCATCTTTGAAACTACAAGGCCAAATGTTTTGAAACTTAATGTGACTGATGACTGTAACCCCCTCTACCAATGGTCCTCATTTAATCTTCATTGGGTTGCAATTATGGCTGTAATTGTGGCTTACAGTTACTATAGAAACCCTATAGGAAATCACATTTTTATTGTCTTCTCTGAAACTACTGAGCCAATGTGAACCAGACTTGGCAGGCATGGTTCTCTACAACTGTTACTCATTTTATTCCTGTTGGATGAAAAATGTGACCGCCAGAAGCATTCTTTGATTCTGCTTGGTCAATTTTGAAAACTCTTCTCCTCTGAAACCAAAGGGCCAAATGTTTTGAAACTTTGCATGGTTTATGACTGGGACACCCTCTACCAACGTTCATCATTTAATGTTGATCGTGTTGCAAACATGGCCACAATTGTGGTTTCTAGTTACTACAGAAAAACCCTATGGGAAATCCCATTTTTATCTTCTCTCTGGAATTACTGAGCTGACGTGAACCAAAAACTTGGCAGGAATGGTCTATAGGAGGCCCTCCACAAACGATCCTCTTTTTGTTCCCGTTGGTTGGAAAATATGACCACCAGAGATATTCTATGATTCTGTTTGGGGGCACGGTGGCATTTCGGTAACCGGTTCTCATCAGATCATCGAAGTTAAGCAACGTCAAGCCCGGTTAGTCCTCGGATGGGTGACCACCTGAGCGATCGATTCAGTCTCCGGCGTTGTGTCCTTAGGCAAGGCTCTTAACCCTGATTGTCCACATCGGGGCATGACGATACTGTGTACTAAGGCACACTGCACGTCGATGGTGCGCATGTCTTCAACCAATCTAACCCTGCCTGTGCTGCAGTCCTGAGTTACGATGTTGGGGAGCTGGCAGCTGCTCATCGTTGCTCGGTGGTTCTCAGCGGTTCTCCATCTTCCTCCACACATAAAACTGTCACGATCATGATTAGCCATTGTGCATAAGTATGTGTTCTTGAACACCAATAAATAAATAAATAAATAATGATTTTGTTTGATGGATTCAAATGTTTTGAAACTTCATGTGATTGAGGACTGGGACATCTACCAGTGATCCTCATGTATTGTTGATGTAATGTTGCAAACATGGTCACAATTGCAGCTCATAGTTACCATGGAAAGCTTATGGGAAATCACATTTTTATGTGTAGTTCCAGGTGAGCGATTACAGGCTCTTTAGAGCCTCTGGGGTTTTTTTTGGATGCATTATTCGTGTCTAGAGGAAGCTTCCTTTTGATTTGGTTATGTCCCCGAGAGACCTACCTACCCTTTTATGACACCGTCAGGGGCATATGCCACTCTTTGTATTGCTCTTGTTGTATATGTTTTTTTAGCTGCGACTAGCAGCTCTATAAGTGGCAATGTCGGTCTGTCGGTCTGTCTGTCTGTCTGTCTGTCTGTCTGTCTGTCTGTCTGTCTGTCTGTCTGTCTGTCTGTCGGTCTGTCGGTCGGTCAGTCTGTCTGTGACCAACGAGTTTCAAAACTCAATAACTTTTGAAATACTTGATGGAATGACTTTATATTTGGCATGTTAGTGTATGTTATTGATGTCTTGCCACTGTTCAATGCATGTATTGTTCCAAATATTTTTCTTGGAGTTTTGGCCCGTTGGTCGGTCGGTCTGTCGGTCGGTCTGTCTGTGTCCAACGAGTTTCAAAACTCAATAACTTTTGAAATACTTGATGGAATGACTTTATATTTGGCATGTAAGTGTATCTTATTGATGTCTAGCCACTGTTCAATGCATATGTTGTTCCAAATATTTTTCTTGGACTTATGGCCCTTGATGAACTTAGAATTTTTTTAGATTGCACCACCCGTCGCAGCTACGGCGTCGATGTCGCGATTTTTCAGTCTTATTTGGGTATATTGTATTGGTGTGTCCTGTTACCACCTGTATCTCAGAGACTCTTTGACGCTTTTGTTTCAAAATTTCAGCAATGATCAGACATTATGTAGAATTGATGAACCTAAATTTGTTTGGAAAAAAAATTCAAGATGGCCGACTGGTGGCCATTTTTGTTGAAAATTACGTGTAATTAGTTTTCTGCCTAAAAGTTTCTAAGCAACAATCCCGATTTCAATAATTTTTATATGCCCGATTGTAAAAACGGTCATATTATGTAAATGGTCTGTCTGGTCTGTCTGTCTGTCTGTCTGTCTGTCTCTGTCTGTCTCTGTCTGTCTGTCTGTCTGTTTGTCTGTCCGTCCGTCCGTCCGTCCGTCCGTCCGTCCGTCCGTCCGTCCGTCCGTCCGTCCGTCCGTCCATCCGTCTATCCATCCATCCACCTCCAGCCAGCTGTCCGTCCAACCATCCATCCATCTGTCTGTCTCTCCATCCATCCATACGTCCATTCATCTGTCTGTCCATAAACAATTGGTTTCCTACCGATAACTCCAGTTGGGATTATTTGATTTCAACCAAAGTCGGAATGTGTATTCCCCAGCTAGTAATACAGGCCAAGTTCGAATATGGGTTCCATCCAATTTTTTTTACATGAGTTATGGCCTTTTTTTTACTTAGAATTTGACCATCAATTAACATTTTTGGTTTCCAACCAATAACTCCAGTTAGGATTATTTGATCTCAACCAATGTTGGTACAGTTATTCCCCAACTAATAATACAGGCCGAGTTTGAGTATGGATTCCATCCAATTATTTTTACATGATTTATGGATAAATTTCAACTCAGAAATTTATCATTACCATCAACATTTTGGTTTCCGGATAACTTGAGTTTCGATTCATTGATCTATCTTGCTTTTTGCGAAAAAATGCTGATTCAGCATATTTGCAAAAATTAAAATAATTTTCTCTAGAACCAGTTGTCATAATCTTTTGATATTTGGTATACAGCATCTATGGGGGAAGTGTGTGTGGGGTGGGGGGGGGGGGGGTGTGCTCAGATTTGTTTATTAAAATGAAGCCCCTTGGTTCATATTTAGGCTCAGTACAGCAGCCCGAATTTTTAACTTGGGGAAAAATGGGGAATAATCTTTAAAAATCTTCCTCAGAACAACCAGTCAGAATCTATTAATGTTTGGTATACATCATCATTATGACAGTCCGATTCAAGATTGTTCAAACCAAGTTCCTAGGTTAATATTTGGGCTCTCTATGTTTTAAATTATTGCAATATGGGGGATAATTTTTAAAAACCTTCTTCAGATCCACCAGTCAGAATGCTTTCATATTTGGATTCATATTTGTTCAAATTGGGTCCATCGGTTAAAATCTGGGCTCCCTATGGAAGCCCAAATTTGCAATTTGAGGAAATTTCTTAAAAAATCATCTTCTTCAGATCCATCAGTCAAAATGCGTTCAGATCCATCAGTCAAATTTGAAGAAATTTGAATCTCATCCCACTGGAAATGTACACAACATCTCCAGTGGGATGAGATTCAAATTTCTTCAAATCGAATGCCTGGGTTAATATTTTGGCTCCCTATGGGAGCCGCAATTGGCTATGTAGTTGAAGAATTAGAAATTTTTTATTAAGTACCCTAGAGGTGTGAAACTAACGATTAATCCACATAGGTTGTATCCACAGGCTCTATAGTGAAACTCCACTTTTTACATTATGATCAACTGAAGAAAAGGCATGATGCTTGGACCATTTTAGCCACTCCTGAAGGGCTCAAGGATTGACAATGTATCCTATGGAGATTGATTGCTTATTTAGATTCATTCTTATACTCTGTTTATATCGGGTTCTGTTCAAGGTGATCGCTTCAGGCCCCATGCGGCCTCTTGTTTTTTCTTTACTCCGAAATTCATTTTCATATGGAAGTGTAGCATCATAAGATGATTAACATATTGTACAGGCTTTTTTCTCTTGTTTAAGTTATGCAAATTAGATGAACTTGTTGACAATGGTTTCCTGTGACTGGAATTATGGATCTGATGATCGTATAATAACAGGAGTGTGTTTTCTTGTTATTATTTTCAACCACATTTTCATTGTATTTTATATATTCTCCGTGTTCGCCCACGACTTTCGCATTCCATGCGGTTCAGACATAAAATTTTTTGGTTGATAAATTTTATTATTATTGGAGTTAGGTGTCAATGGGGGATTTGGACAGTATTTCTCCTCTCTATTGAGGGCAGAATTTCTGTTTTTTGGTCCCTGTCGGCCATCTGGGTTCAGTTGTGTTCCAGCCAGTCCTTTTTTCTGCCACCTTTCTCTCGTAGTTGTCGGTGTTCTACTTTCTACATCTGTTGAGTTTACCTTTTTCTTCTACTGCTGTCACCTCTGTTATGCCCAGGACTGTTCCTTGTGGGGAATGCCTTTTGCCCAAGAATGCGGTGCATTTCTTTTCAACCTACTCACAATTGTTTACAATTGGCTGTAATATAAGTGCAAGCCTTACTTCAGAACTAACTCAAGCTTTTAGAATCTTTTCCAAACGAGTTGGAAAAGTACTAGAGTGCAAAAGCACGAAAAAGATCGAAAAAAGGGTCGAGCGAGACCAGCGCTTGAAATTACAGGTACTCTCTCTGCACACCTCTTGCATTTACTGAGCACATGCGCAACAACTGTGACGTCAATTCCTTTTATTTCCGCCATTTGTACATGGTCGGAAATTTTTGTGACTCGTGCTACTTTGCTGTTTATTCTTCGTGAACAACTTATTAAATGTGTTTTCTACATTCTTAGTGTGCAAGTGGATTGTATCCTTTTGTCAAGCTATCAAAATTATTATTGATTAATGTTAATTTTTATCATTATTGCTTGTTTCTTCACACTTCTCTTGTTTTTCCCCCACGTGTGAACACGACCTTCATGCTGTTTTCCGTCGACGGGAAGCTTGATTACTTTAATATAATGCCAAAGACTATTCCTTGTACCTCTTGCTTGCAAGTGAAGCATGTGGACGACTCTCATTCCACATGTGTCACTTGCAACAATTGCACTCAGGCCCAATCATGTGGTATTTGCGGGGTTTGGTCCTCAAAATTCTGGGCTTCTGTTAACAAGGTGGTTCTGTCCAGAGCTAGAACCCCTCATTCTAGGGGTAAGGGTAGCCGTGCCGTAGCAGACATTTCTGCTGGTACACGTGGTGACTCTGTCACACAGTATTCTGATGGCGAGTTCCTCTGCTACTGTTGACGGTGCTAGTTCAGTGATACCTGTCGGGGAGCCCATGGTCTCTGTCTTCTGCTGTCACTCTTGAGGCGTCTGTTCTCGTAGAGAGCTTCTCCGAGGTCAGCTCGGTGACTCTCTCCGAGCTGCCTCCTACACCATTGACTGTTGCTGAGGAAGTTGTTACTCCAGATCCTATTCTGTCTGATGGTGGCTCTTCCATCTCCTCTGGGGATGGTCTACAGTCTCGGGGGACCGAGGCTGTATCTGCTGGTGTGTCTGTGTGCTCTCAGCCTCTCCTAGCCTCGCGGCGGGGCTGTGCAGGTTTGCTGTCTGCTCCGTCTCATCTGGCTAGGTTTGCTCCTAGTCAGTTGAGCCGGTTGGTTGCTTCGGCAGCGATTCCTCGTCCCTCGAGTGAATCGTTTATTGTTCCTCCTTCCCCTGCTAGTGTGCCGCCTAGCGGGATGATGTTGGGACGTTGGCATCCAGGGCCTGCTGTTCGGCAGTGGTCAGTGACAGCCCCTGTTAGCTGTCACTCTCGGAACCTTCCTCTGGTGTTTCCTCACTGTGTTCCGAGTCTGGGTGTCGATCGATGCTTGCCGTCGGTCTCAGGATGGGCAGTTGGGGCCGTCTGCCGTGCAGAGGCCAATGACAGGTTCCTATCATTCTTGGGACAATCCTCCGGTGTCTTCTCACTGTGTCCTAGGTTCAGCTACCGATCGACGTGCGCCGTCGGTCTCTTTAGAGGATTTGCAGGCAGGACCTTCTGTTTCGCAGAGGGCAGTGATGGCCCCTGGGCATCACAATCGGGACTATCCTCCGGTGTCTTCTCACCGTATCCCTATTCTGTCTGCCGATTGATGTTCGACGTCGGTCTCTTCTGAGGATTTGGGTTCTTCTACCAGAAGGGTCCATTGGGAGGACACTCCGTCGGGCGATGCTGCTGCGACAGATTCTCAGGGTGACCTGCGTCAGGCCGTTTTGGCGCTCACCCGGTTGCTTTCTGGCAACCCTCAAGTTGGCCTCCCTGTGCCTCCTGAGGCATAGCCTCCTTTGGTCGGGTCGCCGAGATGTCTCGCCTGGCCCCTTGGATACTGCACAGTATTCACAAGAGGTTTTCGCTGGTCAGCCCGAGTTGGGCTACGTCTCCTCTGCTACGGATGATGACGAGTATCTTGAAGGTGATGGGCCCCCCCCCCCCCCCCCCTCGTCAGTCTTGGGGCAGGCTTTGGATTTCGTCTTTGGCTTATTGCCGGACGTTCAACCTTCTGACCAGCCTTCTGTGACCGTCCAGCCGTGGTCCACTGTGGAGCGCCGTAACCCTGTTGAGCCTTCTAGCTCCGGGGCTTTGCGTCCTCTGCAATCGGCTCAGGTTGTTGAGTCCTTCCAGGGCTTAGACGCCTAAATGCGTTCTAAGGCCCTCAAGGGTTCCTTCTTTTCTAGAGCTGATGCCTTTAAGCCTCCATCGCAGTTTCGTGTTTACGATTCCGTCTCTCCATAAGTCTTCCAAGGGATGACTACTGTTGATGAGGATTCTTCTTCCCTCGGGTTGACTAAGCCTAAGTCGGCAGTTCTCCCGATGTCGGTAGTTGAGTCTATGGTGGGCCTGTCCCGAGAGATGCTGGGTATCTTATCTCTCACGGACCATGTCGTCTCTGCTCTGGCTGAATATTTTCCACCAGGGGAGTTTGATGATGCTCAGGCGCCTTGAACTTGACACATGCTCACGCCTGTAACACGGCTAATTTGGAGCTGGCACTCCGGGATGCGGTGTTGGATTCTTTACCATCCCTTCCTTCTGAGCAACGTGCTGTTCTGAGGTTTGCCTCTTTGGTGGGACCTCAGTTGTTCCATGGTTCCATGGAAGCTGTTTGTAGCGAAGTTCTTCATCATTCGAAGGAGCAGCTTTTGCTGCGACAGCTTGACCAACCTGCTGCTGCGGGTGGGGGTCATTCCAGGCCTGCCAAGCATGCTGCTGCGTCTGCCTTGTCCACGATGTCGGCTATGCCTTCCGCTCCGTTTGCTCCTTCTGCACATAAGAAGCGCCGATGTGGCCAGGCTCGCTGGCAGTCTCAGGCAGGAAAGTCTCAGGACTCTGTCACTTCCCGAGGTGGTTTCTCCTCTCGGGGGCCTCATTGAGGCCGCAAGTGAAGGTTCTCACCTCGATTCGCCTCCAGTCGGGGGAAGGCTGTTGCTGTTTTATGACCGTTGGACAGAGATAACGTCGGACTCTTGGGTCCTCATAGTCATTCAATCCGGTCTGCGACTGTCCTTCATCGGCACCCCAGTTTATCTCGGGTGCCCTTCCGACTCAAGTCCCTTCCGATTCTCAACGTCGGGACCTTCTGGTGCAGGAGATCGACAATCTCCTCTCCAAAGGGGCGATCGAGGTGGTCAGGAACACCCTTTCACCGGAGTTTTACTCAAGACTTTTCTTGGTGCCGAAGAAAAACGGCCAATATCGTCCTGTCATCGATCTGAGTATCCTGAATGAGTACATAATAGCTCCTCCTTTCAGTATGGAGACTTTCCAGTCGGTTCGACGTTCAGTTCATCAGGACGATTTTGCGGCCAGTATCGACCTGAAGGATGCCTACTTTCATGTACCCATTCAACTGGTGTCGCGGAAATACCTTTGGTTCTCGTTTCGGGATCGAGTTTATCAATTCAGAGCTCTCCCGTTCAGTTTGAACCTGGCTCCTTGGTCCTTCACCCGACTGATGTCACAAGTGCTTGCTTTCCACCGCACTCAGTCGGCAGTGACTTCGTCAGCCTACTTAGACGACATCCTCCAACGGCACCACGATGCTGCTGTTCTGGATTTCGATGTCGAGCAGTTTCTTTGCCTGCTAGCATCGCTGGGTTTCAGAGTCAATCGCGAGAAGTCGGATCTTCTTCCTTCTCAGCGATTCCGTCATTTGGGGATGGATTTCGACACTCTTCACAATGTAGTGTTGGTTCCCCCAGCCTCGGGCGACGATTCTTTCCGCCTTGACTCGGAACCTGCTTCAATCTTCCTCGGCCTTGGCCAGGACTTTCCTTCGGATGCTGGGTCTTTGCGGTTCGGTGACAGATCTCATTCCGCTCGGTCGCTTGTTTATCCGACCTCTCCAACATTTCCTGTTGGATCATTGGCATCCGAATGTAGATCTGCTGGATCTGGAAATCACTATTCCTTGGTCTCTGCTTTGTCACCTCCGCCCTTGGGCCGATATTCCCTGGCTGACACAGGGTGTTCCGTTGGAACTTCCTTTGGCCGATTGCATCCTTACTGCGGATGCCAACGATCGGGGCTGGGGTGCGACGTTGGATCCTCTCGGTCTGTCTACTCATGGCGAGTGGGACAGCGAGCAGGTGGGCCTTCATATCAACCAGAATGAGCTCATTGCTCTTCTGTTGAGTTTTCGGCTTTGGATCCCTGTCCTACTTCTTTCGGACAATTCGACAGTAGTGGCCAACATACGGAATCAAGGAGGCACACATTCGATTCCCATGTATTGGCTGTCTCGGGATCTTCTTCTGTTGGCGCGGGATGTGAACACTCGGGTGTCCATTCGACACATTCCCGGGCATCTCGACGTCCTAGCAGACTCCCTGTCCTGACGCGACAGTGTCCTTCCAACCGAATGGATGCTACATCGGTCGGTGTTTCAGGCGATTTGCGAGCAGTGGGGCTGTCCTCAGGTCGACCTTTTCGCTACTCGCTGGAATCATCTCCCCTTGTCCAGATCCTCTGGCATTTGCAGTAGACGCTCTGTCTCTGGACTGGACAGGTTGGATCGGCTATGCTTTTCCTCCTGCACCGATTCTTCCTCAAGCATTAGCGAAGATTCGTGCTTGCAGTTGCAGGATCATTCTGATCGCACCCCTGTCTCCACAGAGGGTGTGGATCAATCTGCTGCGGCCTTTATTGGCCGATCCGTTTACCTCTACGTCGCGATCTTCTTTCACAGGGTCGTCCCAGGAAGTATCACAAAAACCTGGCGAGCCTGCCCCTTCATGCCTGTCTTTTATTAGGTCCAGTCTCCGACGTAGAGGTTTTTCGAGACGATCAGTGGAGTGCATTTCTGCATCGCGGCGACATTCCACTGTCATGACTTATGCTGCCAAGTGGAAGGTTTTCTGCCGCTGGTGTGCAGATCACAATGTGAATTACCGTGATCCTTCAATCGCTAAAATTGCGGATTTTCTGGTATATCTTTTTGACTCCAAGGGCCTCCAGCCTATTACAATTAAGGGCTATCGGTCTATGCTGTCTGATACTTTCTCTTATGTGGGAAAGCGGTGCATCAGTCGTAATCTTTTTCTCTCCAAACTCATTCGGCACTTTTCTTTGAAGAGGCCTCGAGTTTTGCGTCTGGAACTTGGCATGGGTGTTGCACTGTTTGGAGGAGGCGCCATTCGAGCCTTTATCTGAGACCGACATGTGTTTTCTCACCTGTAAGACGGCTTTTCTTCTAGCGTTTGCTTCTGCTCGTCGAGTCAGTGAGCTTCATGCGCTGTCTGTTGATTCTGCCTTCTTCCGAAATGATGCTAACAGTGTCACCTTCACTACTGATTGCTTTTTTCTGGCTAAGAATCAACTTCCTGATTTGGTACCTCCTTCCATCTGCATTCGGGCTCTCCCTGTTGTAGATGGCCGGAGGCCTTTTCTTTGTCCTGTTCTTGCGATCAAGAATTATATTACTCGCACTCAGTTCATTAGGAGTGGTGGGAAGAGATTCTTTCTGTCTCTCATTCCTAAGAGGCAGTCTATCTCTTCCCATTCTATTTCCAGGTGGATCTGTCTTGCAATCAAGCTGGCTTATTCTCGCTTGTCTGTGTCGGATCTTGTTTCGACCCGGCTTAATGCTCATGAGGTTCGTGCCATTTCTACATCCTGGGCATTCTCTAATTCTGTTTCGCTCCGGGATGATAATGAATGCAGCTTACTGGAGGAATGCTTCTACCTTCTCCTCCTTTTATTTCCACCACCTTCAGCAGCAATCTGAGGACCTTTATTCTTTAGGCCCTCTCGTTGCTGCTCAGGCTGTTGTGCACCCTCGTTAAAATTGTTTTTATCGAGGTTGTGCTTTGCTCAGCCTTGTTCTTTTCAGGTGCCTTCTCTCTATCTTCATTACAGGTTTCGTTTTTCTGCCATCCTTGCTTTTCTTTATGCTACTCTTGTTGGTATTGGTTATGTGATTCACCTCCTCTTATTGTTTATTCAGCCAATTGTAAACAATTGTGAGTAGGTTGAAAAGAAATTAAAATTTTTTAGTAAATTTTGTTTCTTAACATACCTACCACAATTGTTTACCGGAGGACCACACTCCCTGGGGATATCTTTGATATCGATGCCTCCCCGCTAAATCACAAACTTCTCGTTGGTGGAAATACGGAATTGACGTCACGGTTGTTGCGCATGTGCTCGGTAAACGCAAGAGGTGTGCAGAGAGAGTACCTGTAATTTCGAGCGCTGGTCTCGCTCGACCCTTTTTTCGATCTTTTTCGTGCTTTTGCACTCTAGTACTTTTCCAACTCGTTTGGAAAAGATTCTAAAAGCTTGAGTTAGTTCCGAAGTAGGGCTTGCACTTATGTTACAGCCAATTGTAAACAATTGTGGTAGGTTTGTTAAGAAACAAAATTTACTAAAAAATTTTAATTTTCATGACCGTTACTCCCGAATCTGCGGGGATAGGGAATGCTGTCATTCGGGGCCTCCCAACATGACCACGTCTGGTGAGAGTTATACCCCCTTCGTGGGGGATGTGCAGTCTTTTTCTGTGGTGGATACTGCGGGAGCTGTTGAGTTGTCTGGTGAAGAGATGCCTGGTTCCGGGACTGTGGTCCCTCTCCAGTAAATATCCGAGGCTGTCACTAGGGTTGACTCCTCCTTTGGAGCTTAGCTAGGTCGCTCTCTCCCCTTTTCCACCAGTTTCAACAGCTCCCGTCATATCTGCTGCTACTGCTGTTCCATCTGCAACGTCATCAGTCACCGTTTCAGCCGGCCTTGGCTTATCCCTGCAGGGGTCTGCAGTGATGCATCTCTGGTAGTGTGGATGTGGGGTATCTGCCTCAGCTTTCCCTGGCTTCAAAACGGCAAAGTCAGAAGGGGGTGCTGACTGAACCCTCTGCTGTGGCCTCTCTGCCATTGAGCACAGCAGTTTTATCCCTGCAGTTGTCTGCAAAGATGTCTGGTAGTGTAGACGTGGGGTATCGGCCTCAGCCCTCCCTGACGTCAATTCCGCGAAGTCAGAAGTGGCTGCCGCGCAATCCCTCTGCTGAGGTCTCTCAGCCGTCGAGCACCACAGTTTTCTCATTGGATTCAGATGATCATGGTGGGGCCACCATGAACTCCGTGGCGTTTCCATCCACGCACTCTGGTCCCATGGCCAGTTTTGCGGGACCAATGCCTTTTGTGCAGCCTGGGCCTTCTGTCCCTCAGAGGTCTGTGGCAACTCTTCTGAGTTCCCGCTCTGTAGATCCTTGGGGTATGTCATACCCCTATACACATCTGCTTTCAGATGTTTCGGCTACCACCCATCGCCCTGTGTTAGGTATATTTGAGGATCGTGACCCTTCGCCGGTTAAAAGGGTCAGGGGTGAAGCCACTTTGCCGGTTCATTCCCATGTCGAACCAGCCGACACAGGCCGTGAGCTTAGGGAGGCCCTTTCCTTGCTCACTCAGGTTCTTTCCAAAGCCTTCCAGTTGCTTCCAGCTACTAGTGGTTTCCAGGCACCCCCTCCCCCCATGCAGCGCTGCCTTCTGGGATGAGAAGCTAGCCACTTTCTGATTTCTGATCCCTCAGGTGTGCCTACTCCGTGGGAGGCATCGGCTGGTTTGCCCATGACGGGCTATTTGTCTTCTGACCTAGACGATGAGTCCAAGATACCTGACGTCAAGAGCCAACAGTCTTCTGATTTGGGAGCAGCTCTTGACTTTGTGTTTGGGTTCGTTCCAGATCTCAAAATGTCAAACCAGCCAACAGTGTCAGCCAGGCCGCGATCATCGGTCGCGTACCTACAGCCTGTGGAGCAACCTGCTTCTGGGCACCTTCGACTGTGCCAGTTGGTACAGGTGGTTGAAACGTTTTCAGCTTTGGACTCTTAAGCTGAGTTCCAAGGCTATGAAGACTTCGTTCTTCACCAGGGTTGACACTTTTTTATCTCCAGTGCGTTATCGTTCCCAGGATTCCACCAATCCGTCAGTCTTCCAGACAGTCTTTGATCAGGACTCCACCTCCCTCGGGCTTTCCAAGCCCAAGCCCAAGTCGGCCGTTATTCCTATGGCGACTCTGGAGTTCCTGTTGGGCATATCGAGAGAGATGCTGGCCATGCTTTCTCTCTTGGATCATGTCGTCTCTGCTTTAGCTGCTTATCTGCCTCCAGATAAGTTTGACAACGTAAGGCTTCTTTACATGTGCTTTCCAAGGCACTCATGCACACGCATGCCTGTAACAGGCTAACTTGCAATCAGTTCGCAGAGATGCTGTGTTGGACGCTGTTCTTCTGCTTCTCCGGCAGGTCGGCAACTATTCCATGGCTCCATGTGATTCTCTCAGCTTTTGCCCTGACTCTGTCCCAGTCCACATCCGCGACAGCTCGGAGTCTTCTCCGGCTGCTCGGTCTCTGCGGTTCGGTGACGGATCTCATTCCTCCAGGTCAGCTGCTTGTCAGACCTCTCCAACACTTTCTGCTCAGTCTTTGGAAGCCAAATGTCGACCCTTTGGGTCTGGTGCTTCAGTTACCAAAGTCTCTTCATCGTCACCTTCAACCCTGGACGGATGTTCAGTGGATTATGCAGGGAGTTCAGTTGGACTTACACATGTCCGATCGTGTTCTGACGGCAGTTGCCTGCGATCTTGGATGGGGCGAGACATTGGATCCTCTATATCTTTCCCTTCACAGGGCATGGGACCAGGATCAAGCAGCTCTTCACCTCAACCAGAAGGAGCTTCTTGCTCTTCCGAGTTTCCGGCAGTGGATCCCCCCACCTTTCGAATCGCCAGGTCCTTCTGTTGTCCAACAATTCGACAGTGGTTGCTTACATTCAGAATCAGGGCGGCACGCACTCTGTTCCCATGTATGAATTGGCTCGGGATCTTCTACTGCTCGCTCAGGATGTCCACGCTGGAGTGGTGGTTCATCACATTCCCAGTCGTCTGAACGTCCTAGCCAACTCTGTGTCCACCGAGTGGATGCTCCACAGGGTGGTGTTCGAGTCGCGTTGCAATCTCTGGGGTCGTTCCCACATCGATCTCTTTGCGACTCATTGGAACCATCAGGTGGACACTTTCATGTCCCTGTGTCCAGATCCTCTGGCTTTCGCCGTGGATGCTCTGTCACTCGATTGGAACGGTCTTGCCGGCTACGCCCTCCTGCCGGTTCTGATTCTGCCTCAAGTTACTAACCTACAGTTGTCAAATCATTTTGGTCGCTCCCCTGTCGCCTCAGTGAGTGTGGATCAATCAGCTTCGCTCTCCATTGGCGGCGGTTCCGGCATGTCTCCCTCTTCGTCACAACCTTCTTTGCCAAGGTCACCCAAGGAGGCTTCACGTCGACCTGACTGCATTTCTTCAAGGAGGCACTCCACTGGTTTCGCCAATGCGGCTAAGTGGAAGGTCTTCTGTTGATGGTGTGCCGGTCACTCTGTTGATTCTGCCAATCCAATTTCACAGATTGTGGAGTTTTCTGGTATATCTGTTTGATTCTCGGGGTCTCCAGTCTGTTACCATCAAAGGGTACAGGCCCATGCTTTCGGAGACCTTTTCATATGTGGGACAGCGTCGTATTGGCACTAATCCGTACCTCTCCAAGGTTGTTCGGCACTTTTCCTTGAAAAGACCTAGGACTTAGTAGCTTATCCCAAGATGGAATCTTCTTGGGTGCTGCTTTGCCAGGTGAATGTTTTCTCGCATACGAGACAGCTTTTTCTGATGGCTTTTGCCTTATCCAGACAGGTTAATGAGCTTCACGCCCTCTCGGTTGACCCAGCCTTTTTCAGGAGCTCTCCCAACAGTGTTACTTTTAACACTGATTGCTCCTTTCTGGCCAAGAATCAGATACCAGAAACTACTCCACCTCCTATCTGTATCAGGGCTCTTCTTTCTGATGAAGGTAACTGCCCTTTGCTCTTGTCTGGTTCGTGCAATTTGCATTTATCTCAATCGGACAGCCAGTTCATTAGGAAAGGCAGGAAATGATTTTTTCTGTCTCTTATTCCTGGTCGTCAGAAGATCTCTTCTCAGTCCATTTCTCAATGGATTTGTCTTGCTATTCACATGGCTTACGCTCTTCTAGCGACTGCTGATTGTAATACCAATCGTATTTCTGCCCATGAGGTGCGTGCATTGTCTACCTCTTGGGATTATAGTAACAATGTCATGTCGTCGGATGTTATGCAGGCAGCCTGCTGGAAAAATGCTGCTTTCTCCACCAATCTGCATCAGTTGCAGGAGCAGGCAGAGGACCTTTTTACTATAGGCCCTCTTTCTTTTGCTCAGGCTGTTGTCTACCCTAGCCATTAGGCTTCTTACAAGGTCAGTTCCGGCTCTGTGCTGTTATTGCCTTTTCTGTCTGTACATCACACAGAACCATACGCCTCATCTCTCATTGTCTTTTACTAATGATTGTGATGCTATGGTTTGATAGGCCTAGGGTCCTCTTCCTCTGTCCACGGTTCCAGTGCAATTGGGTTATGTACGGATTGGTTATGTGATTCCCTCCATCCTATTGTCTATTCATCCTGTAGTAAACAATTGTTAGGTAGGTTGATAAGAAATTTAAATTTTATAATAAATTTCCTTTCTTCTTATACCTACCACAGTTGTTTACATGGAGGCCCTCCGTCTTCTTATTCATGTAAGAATAGTTCCTCCCCGCTGATCACATAACTCCAATGTTAGCGTATTCAACAGAATGATTCATTAGTTACTGCATGCGCACTGGTTCCCAGAAGTCGTGGATTTTTACTAAGAGAAGAGCATCCCTTACTGGGTGTGCGTCAATGGCACTCGACCCAGTTTGGGCTTATTTTTTCTTTGTGTTTTCGTACCACTTTTCTTTCCCAAATCACTTGGGAAAGATCAAAATAGAGAGTATATTTTCTGAGTTGGTGTCTTCCACTGTAGTGCAAGTCTGTAATAAACAATTGTGGTAGGTATAATAAGAAAGGAAATTTACTATAAAATTTAAATTTTTTTACACCCTGTAATTCTTGTCTGATCATCACAAAATTTCATATGCTGGTTCGAAGTCATGTCTAGACGAGAACATCCTCTTTTGGTCACGATCATTCAACTGTGACAGCTGCATGGGCCCGAAAACCTTCAGCATAGTCTGCAGGTCATATTTTTGAAGGGATTTTATTGTAACTTGGTAGAATGACTCTGTATAATGTTGGGTTTAGTCAGCCATGACAACCACGGGCACATTATCTAGATTTCTTTATCACAGTCTACAGATTGTATTTATGAATGAATTTCAATTGTAAATTAGTAAGATGACTCAGTATAATGTCAAGATGAGAACTTCTTATTCTGGTTGTGATCGGTCAACCATGATGGCTGCACAGGCATGTGACCTAGATTTGTTCAGCACAGTCTACAGTTCATATTTATGAAGCCATTTCATTATAACTTGGAAGGATGACTTGGTATAATTTCTAGATGAGACTTCCTATTTTGGTCATGATTGATCAGCTCTTACATCTGCCTGGTCACGTGACCTAGATTCCTTCATCACTGCATGTTTTTATGAAGGTATTTCATTGTAACTTGGTATGACAACTTGATAAGACTGTCATGTTTTGTGCACAATCGGTCAACTTTGACTGCCAGACCGTCACGTGACCTAGATTCCTTTAGCAAAGTCTATGAATCATATTTATGAAGGGACTTGGTAGGATGACTCATTTTGGAATGTTTTACTGTAACTTTGGTAACTTTGTTGACACGTTAACTGTGAGGGCCACATCAACCATGCCTCAGTTCTTTAGTACAGTCTACAACTTAAATTATTCCTTTTGAAAACATAGCCTGTAGGGAACAGAAATTAACACATTCTCAATTATCACAATTCTTGTCTTATTTCATAATCCTTTCATAAACATTGAACATTATCCTTTTCATCAAACACTACACACAGTCAAGTAAAGCTACAGTGTCACTGACACTTTCATTTAGAAAAAAATTCAGGATGGCCAAATGGCAGCAATTTTCGGTGGAAATTGCATGTAATTAGTTTTATGCGTAGAACAGCAAAACGACATTTCCGATTTCAATAATTTTTGGTATGGAGGTGTAGCAGCATAAGATAAATAACATATCATACAGGTTTGTTTTGTGCATGAATTATGCAAATTAGTTGAACTTAAGCTTTTTTCAGCCATTTTCAGCTTAACTTGACAAAGTCAAGATAAGTCAATGCCATCACATGTGTGGAAATCTGTGAGTCTTCACATTTTCCTTAGAATTTGTGAGTCTTATGTTAGTCTGTGAGTCTGTTCACATTTTCCTTAGCATGGGCTACACCCCAAAGTTCTTTTCCAATCATCACTAAATTTCATGTGCAGCTTTTAGGTCATGTCCAGATGAAAACGTCCCATTTTGGTCACGATCAGTCAACTGTGATGTTCAAAACCCCAAAACCTTTAGCACAGTCTACAGGTCATATTTATGAAGGAATTTCAATGTAACTTGTATAATGTCTAGATGAGAACTTCCTATTTTGGTTGGGTCCGATGAACTGTGATGGCTGAGGGTCACATTCCTATATTCCTTCAGCACAGTGTACAGATTGCATTTATGAAGGGACTTCATTGTAAAGTGGTAGGATCCCAAGAGAAAATGTGACCAAAATTTCCAGTGAAATTTCACCAAAATCTCAGTGAAAATTTTAGTCGAAATATCTCAAACATTTCAGTGAAATTTAGTAACAAATTTCACCCAAATTTAGGTGATATTTTTTGTGAAATTTCTGTAAAATCCTACAAAATTTTCTTTAAAATCAGTGAAATTTCAGTGACATTTTTACTGAAATTTTAGTGAAATTCTTATGAAATTGCAGCGAAATTTTTAATGAAATTTCAGTGAAATTTTTAATGAAATTTCACTATAATTTTGACTAAAATTTTCATGAAAATTTTGTTGAAATTTCAGTCAATTTTTTACTGAAATTTTAATGAAATTTCACTATTATTTTGACTAAAATTTTCATAAATTTTTTTTTGAAATTTTAGTAAATTTCCCTATGGGAACCCAATATTTTAACTTTGTACAATAGGAGGAAATTTCTTTGAAAATCTTGTTCAGATCCACCAGTCAGAATGCTTTCATATTTGGTATACAACATCTCTAGTGGGGTGAGATTCAAGTTTGTTCCAATCGAGAGCCTGGGTTAATATTTGGGCTCCCTATGAGAGCCTGAATTTTAACTTAGAGGAAATTTCTTTAAAAATCTTCAGATCCACAAGTCAGAATGCTTTCATATTTGGTATACAACATCTACATGGGGGTGGGGTGTCAGATTCAAGCTTGTACAAATCAGGTCCCTGAGTGAGTAATTTGGCTCTCTATTGGAGCCCAAAGTTTAATTTCGTGCAATTTGGGGAAATTTCTTTAAAAATCAATCCTTTCATATTTGGTATACAACATCTATAGGGGGGTCAGATTCAAGTTTGTATGAATCAGGTCCCTGAGTTAGTATTTGGGCTCTCTATTGAAGGCCAAAGTTTAACTTCGTACAATTTGAGGAAATTACTTTAAAAATCTTCTTCAGCTCCACCAGTCAGAATTCTTTCATGTTTGGTATACAACATCTTTAGGGGTTCTCGGAATCAAGTTTGTTCAAATCGAGTCCCTGGGTTTATATTTGGGCTCCCTATGAGATCCTGAATTTTAACTTAGTGAAATATGGGTAAATTTTTGGGCTCCCTATGGAAGCGCGAATGTCAACTGCAGTATAAGGAATTTTAAAAAAAAATCCTCTTCTTTAGACCCTGTAGTCAGAATGTTTTCATATTTGGTGTACAACATCTTTAGGAGGGTCCGATTCAAGTTTGTTCAAATCTGGTCTATGGGTTGTTATTTGACTTCCTATGGGAGCCTGAATTTTAACGTAGTGCAATATGAGGAAATTTCTTTTAAAAGTGTTCTTCAGATCCACCAATCAGAATCCTTTCATATTTGGTATACAACATCTCTTGGTGGGTCAGATTCAAGTTTCTTAAAATCGGGTCCCTGGGTTAATATTTTGGCTCCCTATTTGAGCCCAAAGTTTAACTTAATGCAATGTGAGGACATTTCTTTAAAAACCTCCTTGCTCAGATCCACCAGTCAGAATTCTTTCATATTTGGTATATACATTTGTAACATCTCCAGAGTGATCAGTTTCAAGTTTGTTCAATTTGAGTCACTGGCTTATTATTTGGGCTCTCTATGGGCAGGGTTGGGGGGGGGGAGCATGTTAGGTTCAGGTTTGTTCAGATCCATTTCCATAAAATTTGCATTTGCATGGCTTCTTTCCTTTGTAGTGTTGATGAACCATGTCTAACTGAATGTGACCCCAAACACTTCTTTGAACCACTTTGGCCGGTGAGCGATTTAGTCCCCTTGGGGCCTCCTGTTTTTCGATCAGAATGCCCCTCTGCCTAACCCCCTACGGAACACCATGACATAACCGATGAGATTTTTTTTTTTTCTGTTCAGTTCTACTGGTCCTATGGATGCTTCATACCAAATAACAATTCTCTGTTCCGTATGGTTTTGGAAATAACGCAACTAAAAATCTTTCTGTTTTAACTCCTGGTGTTCCCACAGGTACAGACAAATTTTTTTTTTTTTTGCCCGAGTCAAGTACTTTTGACCCAATAATACTACATGCCAAATTTGGTTCAAATCGGACCATTGGTTCAGAAAATAGAAATTTCGGGCAGGGCCCAAAAGTTTGCACCTCCCATTACCAAGGGCAAAAGCAAATATTGCTCCATGACCTTTGTTTGAACAAACTTGATTCTACATCCCAAAAGGAAGGTCCATACCAAATATCAAGTCATCGTACCCACTGCTTCATTAGAAGATTTTAAAAATATTTTGGAGCAGTTTCTCCCACCCTTCCCTCTGGGGCTGGGAATGCTGTGTTTAACAAAAATGAAATGCCCCTTTGGGACCATAACTCGCACAAACTTTCACTTGAATTGGCCGAGTGGTTTTGGAGGAGTCCAAAACATAGTGTAGACAGAAGCCGGACAGAGAGCAATTAGATAAGCCCAGCTTGCCTTTGTCAAGGTGAGCTAAAAACTAAGTGCATTGGCCAAAATGCATATCTTGGTGCTAATAGGCCCTGTTCACAAATGAGTCAAGCCTGCCCAGTACCAAACAAAATTTAAAATTTAATAAATTTCAGGGCATGTTTGGTCTACCCCACCCCCCCCCCCCACCCCCAAGTTTCTGACCCCTGTGCTAACGGTTAAGAAGGGGGCTGTATTGTGAATGGAGCTCTGCACTTGACCAGTGGTTGTAATTTTTGACTGTGTGATTCTTGAAGTAATCACTTTTTAGTCGAGTTGTGACGAAGTCAAACTCGACATAGTTTGATGAATGGCGGGCGGGCGGGCAGGTGGGCGTAAACAATGGGTTTCTGGATGATAACTTGATAATGGTTCAACCCATATTCATGAAGCTTCATAGGTATGTTGGTATCGGTGAGAGGAAGAACCCTATTAATTTTGTACTTTCTTGGTCAAAGGTCAAGGTCACAGTGACCTTGAACATAGTAAATTGTAAACATTTGGTTTCCGGATGATAACTTGACTACGGTTCAACCCAAATTCATGAAAATTCATATGCAGGTTAGCCTTTGTGATTGGAAGAACCCTATTTATTTTGGACTCACTAGGTGAAAGGTCAAGGTCACAGTGACCTTCAACATAGTAAATCCTAAACAATTGGTTTCCAGACGATAATTTGACAATGGTTCCACCTACGTTCATGAAACTTCATAGGTAGGTTGGCATTGGTGCAAGAAAGAGCCCTATTTATTTTGGAATCACTAGATCAAAGGTCAAGGTCACAGTGACCCTTCACATAGTAAATTATAAACAATTGGTTTCCGGATGATAAGTGGATAATTATTAAACCCACTTTTGTGCTATGACAACTTGACATTGGATCGGTGATCCTATCAGCATTTTTTAAAAATATAGTTATCACTTCAAGAATTGTGCAGTCAAAAGCTATAAATTATAATTCAAGGTCACTGGATACTCACTGATGAACTTGAGAATTTGAAACCTGCTGCTAAAAATGATGTCAAAAAAATAATGGGATTTTTAGTCGAGTTGTGACAAAGTCAAACTCGACTTATAGTTTGATGAATGGCGGCACGCGCGTAAACAATTGGTTTCCGGATGATAACTTGATAATGTTTCAACCCACGTTCATGAAACTTCATAGGTAGGTTGGCCTCAGTGAGAGGAAGAACCCTATTTATTTTTGACTCACTAGGTCAATGGTGAAGGTCACAGTGACCTTGATCATTCTAAATCATAAACAAATGGTTTCCAGATGATAACTTCATGTGTAGGTTGGCCTCGTGAGAGGAAGAATCCTATTTTTTTTGGAATCGCTGGGTCAAAGGTCAGTGTCACTGTGACTCTGAACATAGTAAATCAAAACACTTGGTTTCTGGATGATCACTTGATAATGGTTTGATTCATCAGTGAGAGGAAGAAGACTATTTATTTTGGACTTGCTAGGTGAAAGGTCAAGGTCATGGTGGCCTTCAACAGAGTAAATCTGTAAACAATTGGTTTCCGGATGATAACTTGATAATGGTTTGACCCACATTCATGAAACTTCATATGTAGGTTAGCATCAATGAGAGGAAGAACCCTATTTATTTTGGATATGCTAGTCAAAGGTCAAGGTCACAGTGACCTTGAACATAGTAAATCATAAACATTTTGTTTCCGGATGATAATTTGACTATGGTTCAACCCACATTTATGAAACTTCATATGTAGGGTGGCCTTCTTGAGAGGAAGAACCCTACTGTTTATTTTTGGACTTGCTAGGTGAAAGGTCAAGGTCACAGTGACCTTCAATATAGTAAATCGTAAACAATTGGTTTCCGGATAATAACTTTATAATGGTTCCACCCATGTTCATGAAACTTCATGGGTAGGTTGGCATTGGTGCAAGAAAGAGCCCTATTTATTTTGGAATAACTAGGTCAAGGTCACAGTGACCCTTCACATAGTAAATTGTAAACCGCTGGTTTCCGGACGATAAGTCGATAATGATTAAACCCACTTTTGTGCTGTCATAACTCAACATTGGATCGGTGATCCTATCGGCATTTTAATATCAAAAGCTGCCAGAAGTCGCCATTTATAACTGATTTAATTTTTTTGAGGGGGGAGGGTGAGGGGGGCACCCCACCCCTATCATCGACCATGACTTGTGCCCCACCCCATCAGTGCATGTGCCTGCCTTTGGCATCTGCGTCAGTATCCCGACACTTTTGAAAGGAGGCACGTCACAGAATTAACTCTGGGATCCGAATTTCCATTCCCTGGCACTGATAAGTGTTTTCTATTCATAAGGCATGCACTAAGTTAGGGGAGGCATGCATAAACATTGGCCTGGCAGAAGTGGGGTATTTCTAATTAATGTTTTGTAAAACAATTTGTTACAAAATAACATCGCAAGTTATTTCAATGGCCCCAGTCAAGAAACAACAAAGGGGACGTTTTGACAAACTATTTGGGGATGTTTTGATCAAAACATTAGGGGACATTTTGGTTTGGAGACGTTTTGATTAGGATTCCTCAGCAGAGGATCTCTTGAAAAATATGAAGGGACACATTGTCAAACAATTTCACAAAATGTATTTCTCTTGATTTGAGAATGAGTCCCTATCTCATTTAATATAATTTTGCTAAAAAAAATAGTAACAAACATACCAGTACCAATAATTAAAAAATAAAACCATTCCAAATGAGAAATTTCTACTTGGAATTAAAACCTATCATATTTTGCACAAAACATCTTGGTTTGGATTTCAGGACAAACTGCCTATGGGACGGAATGACTCATAACCCAAACTGGGAAAAAGAACTAACTTCGAAAATCTCTCGCCAGTCACAGTTTGTTTTGGAGGTGCAATTAACAATAAGTAGATCAGGATTTTTTGCTCCTGTGTATTTATAAATAATCAGTGATATGCCCATACCATGTAGAAGGAATAACAGTATGTTTATTATACCACCCATTTAAAAAGTGGGTGGTATATAGTGTTTGGTATATTCGTCCTTACGTCTGTCTGTCCATCCAGGCAGACATATGGGGTTTAGGTGGCTATTTGTTGGTAGAAATGGGGGTTAGGTGACTACCGCAATTTATGTGACTAGTCACATAGTTAAATGTCATTATTTTAGGGTGGGGTTTAGAGTTGGGATGGGGTGGGGTTAGGGTCAGGAATTGGTAGGGTAGGGTTAGGGGTTGCTACCACCCCAAAAATGTTTCACCCCTAAAGTTGTTTTAATACAATGGACATGCATTTTAGTTAAAATAGACTAGGAATATATTGAATTTTCATTAGTCTAGGGTGGGGTTTAGAATTGGGGGTGGAGGGGGTAGGGTTAGGGTCAGTAAATGGTAGGGTCAGGGTTTGTTACCACCCCAAAAATTTTCCCCAAAATCACTTGTTTTAATATAATGGACATGCATTTTATTGTAGTCCCATAAAAATAGCCACATAACTACCAGTTGTTAGAATGTCCATCCGTCTGTCCGTTATGCTTTTGGCATTCTGTACAGATCTGCTATCCACAACTCCTCTTAAACTATTGAACAGATTTCATTGAAACTTTCAGACATTCTTTTACAGACATTGCAGATGTGCACCTCTGTCACGGAATTAATATGGTTTGGCCTAACTGTTGTATTGTTAGTGGACTCAGTGACATACCTGCATTGCGCTGAAGCGTGACACTGATTGACAGTGTTTAACGGTCGAGATTGAGTGAGGCAGTTAGATTAATAAATGCAATGAAGTAAACAACGTATGTTATTTCTCCACATTTTGGTCCCTCGAGCCTTTTTCAAGATGGAAAAAAATCTTGCAACCTTAGTGAGAAAGCGAACTGCATACCGAGGTCATACTACCAGACACATCACAGAAGCAGATAGACTCCTGAATCAGAAACCAGTTGATTTCAAAGAATTACAGATTGTTACCACGCAAGTAGAAAAACGTTTAACCAATTTAAATTCTTTAAATGATGATATCTTGTCTCTAATTGAGGATAATGATCAATTTTTACGAGAAGCCAATGAAACGGAAGAGTTCACATCGAAAATTGAAAAGAAAATTCTTTCAATTCAAATGATGATTTCTGAAAACAAACTGTTAAATGAGAAATCAAAAATTGATAATTCTACGGAGGACAAAAAGGGCAATTTGGTCACTAACATTGCAAAAAATACCATGCTACCAAAACTGCGTCTGCCAACATTTTCGGGAAATATTATGGAGTGGCAAACCTTTTGGAATGCTTTTAAGGCAGCCGTTCATTGTAGACCGGACACCGAACTTCAAAAAATTAAAAAATTTCAGCATTTAAGATCACTTCTTAAAGAACAGGCGGCAGCGTGTATAGCGGGTTTACCTCTTACCAATGATAACTATGTAGAAGCAATCGACTTACTAGTCCAATGGTTTGGACAGCCACATAAGATTACGAATGCTCATTTACAGGCGTTATCTGCTCTTCAAGCTCCTCAGTACAATGTACACAGTTTAACATATTCCGAGATGAACTTGAGTCACACGTTAGGTCTTTAGACGCGATGTGTGAAGGAGAGTGTTCTTTATCATACAGTGATATGTTAGCATCAACGCTCATACACAAACTACCTGCAATAATGCGTAGCACACTTGTTCGACAATTTGGGAATCGCCATTTTCGATTGAGTGAGATTCGCAAATTTCTTCACAATGAAATCGAGATTTTAGAAATTGGTTCGAATGATTATTCAAACGTCAGTGACCCTTTCATTTCAACAATGATGGCAAGCTATAAAAATTCGACCGATACAGAGCAGCAAAATTCCGTAAATGTTCCAAGTAGGAACAATTGTGCGTTTTGCAAATCATCAGCACATACGTCATATTCATGTGACTGCGTTAGAAACGTTGACGAACGTTTGAACATCGTGAGAAAATCAAATCTTTGTTATAACTGTCTTTCAAAATCACACCACGTATCTGTTTGTGCTTCAAAATTTAGATGCCGAATATGTAAACGAAAACATCACTCAAGTAATAATAAATAATAATAATAATTGATTTTGTAAAAGCGTAAAACCACGAAGAGTGCCCTAAAACGCTTCACAGAAATAAAATACACTTTTTGGAAAATAAAGAGTCACATGTTTCAGTTTCCTTCAGGGAGGTTCAGGAGAATGCTTCAGTAAATAGGAATGTTTTAAGATTTCTTTTGAAGATGTTGATAGTTTCTGAATTTCTGACACTAATAGGCAACGCATTCCACAATCTTGGACCCACGATGGAGAACACACGATCATTAGCCAGATTAGATCTGCTAAAAGGTATGACTAGTTGAATTTGATCTTTAGATCTCAGACTGCGTGATGGAGTGTATACAGTGATGAGCTCTTGCAGGTAAACTGGAGCCAGTTTATGGATACATTTAAAAACTAAGATCAATATTTTGAAATTAATTCTCTGTTTAACTGGAAGCCAATGTAATTGTCTTAAAACAGGTGTTATGTGTTCAGAGCATTTGGTACCAGTAATTATCCTAGCAGCAATATTCTGAACTTTTTGAAGCTTCTGAATTAATTACTGCGGCAGCCCCACTAACACTGAATTACAATAGTCTAGTTGTGAGGTGATGAAGGAATGCACAAGTTTTTCAAGTGCTGACTGGTTAAGATAAGTTCTCAGTCTTCCAATATTCCGAAGCTGCCAGTAACATTTTTGACATTTTATTGATATGGATGTCTAGCTTTAAATTTGAGTCTATAATCAGTCCAATATTCCTGGCCGATTCACTTTTCATGGTGATGTTGTTTCCAACCTGAATTGACGTAACAGTGGGTGTAGGCATGCGAACCCCGGATATCACTAAGAATTCTGTTTTAGAGTCATTCATTTTCAGTTTAAAATCTATCATCCATTCCCGCACCAGATTTATGCAAGTTTCCATGTTGCTGACTGCAGTGATTGAGTCACTTTGAAGAGATGAATTAAATGTAATGTACAGTTGGGTATCATCAGCATACAGATGATATGATATGCCATGCCTTTTAAGAAGACGATCCAGAGAAGAAGTGTACAGAGTAAACAAAAGTGGACCAAGAACTGAGCCCTGAGGAACACCACACTTTAACATCTTGCTTTCTGAACCGGTCTTGTTGATATATATTTGTTGACTGCGACCTTCTAGATATGATGCAAACCATGATAAGACAGTTCCACATATGCCGTGCTGTGTCAATGTCTGCAAAAGAATATCATGGTCGACTGTGTTGAATGCTGCTGACAAATCCAAGAGAACAAGCAGTACAGCCTTACCCTCAGACACTGATTTAACAATGTCATTGTTGACTCGCAGTAAAGCTGTCTCTGTACTGTGATTGGCTCTGTATGCAGACTGGAAAGGCTCTAAAAGATCATTTTCATGCAGATGTTTTTTGAGTTGTGAAGCAACAACCTTTTCCAACAATTTAGACAGGAAGGAGAGGTTCGATACTGGTCGATAATTCTTCAGGTTGTCAGGATCAAGAGATGGTTTCTTGATGAGTGGAGTAACAAGTGCTTTTTTCAGTGGGCGTGGAACAAATCCCTCATGAAGGGATGCAGATATAATAGATGATATGGCTGGCAGAAGATGATCAATTGTCTCTTTCAGAAGGAATGTTGGAATTTCATCTAGATCATTGGATTTATTGGATGATGACAAAATCATTTTTCGAATATCTTCTTCCAAGACAGTGTGAAAATTGGAAAAATCTCTTTTTATGTCAAGTTGATCAAACTCTGGTGGCT
This sequence comes from Pictodentalium vernedei, assembly GCA_031216915.1. Classification (NCBI taxonomy): domain Eukaryota; kingdom Metazoa; phylum Mollusca; class Scaphopoda; order Dentaliida; family Dentaliidae; genus Pictodentalium; species Pictodentalium vernedei. Next base: position 538,604,840 of record CM062297.1, read on the forward strand.
CACGTGATGGTATACTATCCAGGTTTAATTGAATTTTGGTTATGAAAAAATCACTGAATTTTTCCAGAATTTCATTGGTATTTAGATGATCTGGGAGAATGACTTTTTGTTCTTTACCAAGGAGACTACTGGTTACCGAGAATAACACCCTAGTATTTGATGACCCCTCTATCAGAGAATTGTAGTACTCCCTCTTCGCTTTTTTGATGATCTTATTAGTTGTATTTCTTTGGTGGCAGAACATCTGCCGGTGAATCTCAAGCTTCGTTTTGTTGTATAGACGTTCAAGTCTGCGACGCTGTTGTTTAGCAGCTCTAGCGTCTTCTGTAAACCACTCCACTTTTTCCCTTTGAGTTATAACTTTTGACTTTGGTGGTGCATGTTCAGCCATGATGCCCTTAAGAGTTTCTTCAAATAAAGATAACAGTTGCTCAGATGATCCACGACTACTATAAAAATAATTTGGAGACAGTGTTGATGAACTTATATCCTTTTTCAAGGAATCAGTGTTAATGCATTTATATTTTCGATAAGTAATTTTCTTGGGAGGAATTTTGGAGGTTGCTAGTGTCAATTCAGCCAAGACTGCATAGTGATCAGATAATGCTGGATCTGTGACATAGATGTTTTGTACTGACATGCTGTTACTTTGACGAACAAGAATTAGATCCAAGGTGTGTCCTCTGTTGTGGGTAGGTTTCAAAACCAGTTGCGAATAGCCGAATGAATCGAACAGATTAGTAAATTGCTTCGTAAAAGTGTCATTTAAATTGTCAACATGGATATTGAAGTCGCCGGCAATAGCTATATCTCCTCCATACAAGGCATAGAAGGACAGACATTCTGAGAATTCATTTAAAAATTGTGCTGATGTAAGTTTGTTTCTTTTTGATGGTGGCGGTCGGTAAACTATGAGTAATCGAAGTGAACTGTTGATCGACATGAGGCAGTCTAGCATTTCAAAAGATGGCTGAGTTTTATAGGTGTCAGGATGATGTTTTACTTTTAGGGCATTGCTGTGGATGACAGCTACACCACCACCTCGGCTCCCCGCGAGTTATGTAAAATGGAGAAACCTGGTGGCAATAGTTGTCCAATAGAAAAACTGTCACTATCATTTTCTTTCAACCATGTTTCCGTTAGAGCCAAAACACTGAGATTGTTGTCTTGTATGAAGTCCTTTAGGTCATGTTCCTTTCCAGCAACAGATCTTGTATTCAGTAGTCCGAAGTTCAAAAGAGGTACTTTTTTCTGGGAAAGAGTAGTGGTATCTATGCTGATAACATGAATGTTGTTGGTATTCACACCAGAGTTAATAGGCTTTGGTCTTATTGCTTGTCTGTGTTGAATTTTTAATCTCTTTGGTTGGTATACTTTATCTGAGCTGTTGTTGGTAAAACAAAATTCTGGTTTTAGTATTCTTTGTTTTTTCAAGGCTTTAAAAACATATGCTTCAGGTCGATGCTTAAGGTGATCCATTGTGTTGTTAATTGAATGGAGCTCATCTGAGGTGTAATTAAATAAACACATTTTAATTGTCATTACTGAAACACATGAATGTAATGGCACTAGTTGTGTCTCTCATTAGCAGTGAATAGAGTGGCAAATGGGTTTAACAGTCCAATTTGGTTCAGAACAATAGGTGTTATAATCAGGATTAACTCTGCACTTGAGGAAAGAATCCAAGATAGAGAAATATTCAGTTAATTTCAGAGTTTTTTTTTTTGTTAAAAAACACAAAAATGATGAAAAATTTTATCTTCAAAGTCACATCAAAATAATGCACAACTTGTAAGGAATATGTACTGCAATTTCCAGCAGATAAATCCAAAAATGTCCAGTAGAAATCTATGAAACAGCAGGAGCTCAAAAAAAGTGTGACCACACTTGGTGGCAATACAATACAATTCAAGTCTGTGTGATCCCTCTAGAACTGATATTAATTGTGATCCAATTCAGCGACCACCCGCACACGAACTTTTTGCATCAGCTACCAAATTAAGAGAACCCAACAACGTGATGGAAACAATTCAAGATAGCAACACTTTCCTAAATGATAGTTCTTGTGATTCAGCTATCCTCAAAACGGCCTTAGGTGAGGCTGCGTCTCCGTCGTGTTGTGTACCGTCCAATATACTATTTGACGATGGTTCTCGAAGCTCTTTCATAACACAGCATCTAGCCACAAAACTCCATCTAAACCCGATAGGCAAGCGGGAATTAACTCTTTCAGCTTTTGGAACTCAATATCCTCAAAGAAGAATACTTGATATTGTTACTGTTACAGTTTTATGTGACACTGAAAATGTTGATATGGATCTTTTAGTTGTGCCACATATATCAACACCTTTAAATATTCATCATCTTCGTGACATTCACAAGTATGAAAACCTCAGAAATTTGAAACTAGCTCATCCCGTCACCAGATCCGATTCTTTTGAGATTGACATTTTAATCGGTTCTGATCAGTATTACAATTTCGTCGACGGTACGCAGATTCGTGGCGAGTCGGGACCCTTAGCAATTAGTTTGAAACTTGGATATTTACTCGCGGGTCCTACAAAATCAATTAACATTTCGAACACTGTAATGTTGAATGTGACAACAAATCATTCACCAGAAAATTCTGCTATTGAAAAATTTTGGACTTTAGAAACAATGGGAATCGAACATCCGGTTAATGATACTGAACATTTTCTCGGTCGTTACTGTGATTCTATTGAATATCACAACAATATCTATGTTGCACCGTCACCGTGGGCTAATAACCATGATGCCTTACCTACAAACTTTGATATTTCCACCAAACGAACAAGATCAATGATTCATCGTTTGTTTAAAAAACATGAACTCATTTCAATTTATGATCAATTGATCAAGGAACATTTGAAGCGTGGTTTTATTGAGAAAGTACCTATCTTTGATTTGAAACCAAGTAAAGTTGATTGTCACTACGTGCCGCATCATGCTGTTTTCAAAGAGTCGGTAACCACACCTATTCGGATAGTGTTTGACTGTAGTTGTAAAAATCACCCGAATAGTCCAAGTCTCAATGATTGTTTGGTTACAGGTCCTGCATTACAGAATGACGTGTCATCTATTCTATTGAGATTTCGTCTTCACAAATACGCTGCGATTTCAGACATTGAAAAGGCATTCCTTCACATCGAACTAGCAGAAAAAGATCTCGATTTCACTCGTTTTTTGTGGTTATCGGATCTGGATGACCCGAATTCGGACTTCGAGGTTTTTCGCTTCCGAACAGTCCTGTTTGGTGCACGATCTTCGCCGTTCATTCTGAGCTGTACAATTCTCAAACATTTAATGACTCATTCTACTAATACTGCGAAGCACCTTCTGCAAAACGTGTATGTTGACAATTTCATCACAAGTTTCCCTTCAGAATCAGAATTATTAACCTACTTCCACCAAACAAGGGATATAATGGCAAAAGAGAACTTTAATGTCTGAGCTTGGTCATCAAATTCACAAAAAATAAGGAACGCCGCTGAGAAAATGGATGTTTTGAATTCTAAATCAGTTGTATCTGTTCTTGGCTTGAAATGGAATGTAAATACAGATACTTTATCATTACCTTTCAATTTGAGAACTGATGAATTACAAGTAAATCATACAAAAAGAGAAATTCTCCGAGATATTTCTAGTATATATGACCCACCTGGGTTTATCGGGCCCGTAACAGTCACAGCAAAGATGTTTATGCAAAAGCTGTGGATGGAGGGACTAGAGTGGGATCAGATTGCAAACAGTCAGTTGTCTTATGAATGGAATCAAATAAAAAATGAGCTTCTGAGAATTCACCATGCAACGTTTCGACGTAATATAAATGACAACATTTCCGATTATCACAATTTAGATTTACATACATTCTGTGATGCAAGCTCGAAAGCGTACGGTAGTATGTGTTACGGTGTATTTCCTGGTTCATATGAAACTCACTTTCTCATGTCTAAAAATCGGGTTGCCCCATTGAAGGAACTGACTATACCACAGCTTGAACTGTTAGGGGCATTGCTAGGCACGAGACTTTCTTCTCACATAACAAATAGTTTCAAAGACATTAATATTCGTCATTATCTGTGGACTGATAGTACTACAGTTTTGTACTGGTTAAATTCTACAAAGCAGTTGCCCATTTTCATAGCAAATCGGGTAAATGAAATCAGGTCACTCACAGATGTTGTAAATTGGCATTATTGCCCATCTGACCAAAATCCCGCAGACCTTCTTACTCGTGGTTCTTCTTGTGAAAGTCTTATCACCGCAGGTAAATGGAGGGATGGCCCATCTTGGATTTCAAATCATTCGGAATGGCCCATTATTGACCATGGTATTATGTTAAATGTAGATACTTTGAAGTTTGATTCAACTGATGACAAAGCAGAGGTATCGTCGGAAAGAAATATCCTCACAAATGTTGTAAATAATCATAAAATTACTGTTATTGACATTTCGAGATTTTCGACATTCGGTAAAGCAAGGAGAATAACAGCCTACGTGCTTAGATTTATCAACAACGCAAAGGGCTCAAAACCCATTAACGGCATGCTTTCTTTGCAAGAACTCAAAATTGCTGAGCTGCATTTGACTCGTCAGTGTCAACGTGAAAGTTTTTCTGAGATTTTCGAGGAATTAGCTACTTCTACATCATCTCACAACAAACCAATTATTCAACAACTTCGGTTGTTTTTGGACTGTGACAATGTCATTCGTAGTGGTGGTCGCATAGGTTATGTTGATATGGATTTTGATACCAAGTTCCCCATTTTATTACCCACTCAGCACCAATGGACAACACTATTAATTTGACATTTTCATCTTCTAGCTTTACATGCTGGTGTCAATCAGACAGTTTCTGCTATAAGACATAAGTTCTGGATTCCTCGTATACGTCAAATCGTAAAACATGAACTGCGTATGTGTGTGCCTTGAAAGAAAGTTATCGGTGCACCATTCGCTTCAGCTCCTATTCCACACTTACCCGAGGACCGAGTCAGTGTAGAAAAAAGACCATTTGAAGTCACAGGAGTGGACTTCTCTGGGCATCTGACGGTACGTGATTCACCAAATAAAGTTTACATTTGTCTGTTCACATGCGCCAATATCAGAGCCGTACATCTTGAATTGATGCTAGATCTCACCACAGATTCTTTTTTGAGATGTTTAAGACGTTTCACTGCTCGACGTGGGCTACCAAGCAAAATTTTCTCTGATAATGCATCAACGTTTGAAAGTGCTGCAACATTTATTAAAAAATTGATGACTGATGATTGTTTTCATTCAGAATTATCTGACAAAAATATTAAATGGACATTCATTCCAAAGAGGGCCCCCTGGTTTGGTTGCTTTTGGGAGCGATTGATCGGAGTGACAAAAACAGTTTTGAGGAAAGTACTTTGGCGGAAACTCGTCACATATGATGAACTTTTCACTATTGTTACTGAAGCAGAGGCGACAATAAATGATCGTCCATTGACATATGTATCATCAGATATGACTGATCTACAGCCAGTGACACCCTCCTCTCTCATGTTTGGTAGAAACTTACTCATTCTACCGACGCTTTATAATGATGACGATGAATTGACTGATCCTAGTTATAACAAGGACAATCTCAAGCATGTATCAAAACGTCTCTCACATATTCTGGAGGAATTTTGCAGTCGTTGTAAATCCGAATATCTTCTGTCTCTCCGAGAACATTTCAACAAGAAAAAGAGTCAAACCAACTGCAATAAAATACAGGTTGGAGATGTTGTGCAAATACACGATGATTGTTCTCGCTCTCGTTGGAAACTTGGACTAGTAACAGAATTACATACAGGACACGACAATCACGTTCGATCCGTCACTCTATGTACTTTGAACGGACTGACAAATAGACCCATAGTAAAACTGTACCCATTAGAAGTTCGAGCGACAGAATCTGTCTCCAGTACTTCATATCCAGTTGTCAATATTACCGACAAACCAAAGCGAGAACAACGAAAGACGGCAATACAAGCTACAGCAAGGATATCAGACATTCTCCGCAATTGACTGTATATATTTTGTGTTCACTCCATTTCGCCGGCGGGGGAGGATGTCACGGAATTAATATGGTTTGGCCTAACTGTTGTATTGTTAGTGGACTCAGTGACATACCTGCATTGCGCTGAAGCGTGACATTGATTGACAGTGTTTAACTGTCGAGATCGAGTGAGGCAGTTAGATTAATAAATGCAATGAAGTAAACAACGTACGTTATTTCTCCACAACCTCCTATATTCATTTCAGATATTTTCATATTTACAGTTCCCCATATTCAAAAATGGTCTTTGTCAATTCAGGTTTTAGTAGTCCGTCCGTTACGCTTTAGGGGGGTACACATCTGCTATCCGCAGCTCCTCCTAAACCAGTGAACGGATTTCATTGAAACTCTCAGACATTCTTTTACATATATTGAAGATGTGCACCTCCTATTTTCTTTTCAGATATTTTCATTTTTACAGTTTCCCATATTGAAAAATGAACTTGCTCAAATTTAATTGGCATTCTGTACAGATCTGCTATCCGCAACACCTCTTAAACTATTGAACAGATTTTATTGAAACTTTCAGACGTTCTTTTACAGACATTGCAGATGTGCACCTCCTATTTTCTTTTTAGATATTTTCATATTTACAGTTCCCCATATTCAAAAATGGTCTTTGTCAATTCAGGTTTTAGTAGGGAGGGGTATAAATCTGCTATCCGCTACTCCTCTTAAACCATTGAACAAACTCCATTGGAACTCTCAGACCTTCTTTTACATACATTGAAGATGTGCACCTCCTACTTTTCTTTCAGATATTTTCATATTTTTATGTCCCTCCGTCTGTCTGTCTGTCCATCCATTATGGTTTAGTGTTTGTGCCATCTACATTAAACACACTTTTGCTGTTGTAAAATGTATCTTGATGGGAGTGGGTGGTATCATTTAGTGAGCAGTGCTCACAGTTTTTCTAGTTATTTGTTTGGTTTAAGCAAAAACATCAAGTTACTTTCAGAAGCTTATATGCTGCCACACAATATTTTTTCAAAAGTAACAAGAAAAGTCTGACACAAAGCATCGTTGTGCAAAAAACTGAATTATTGTGTTTTTAGCTCACCTGAGCAAAGCTCAATAGGAGCTTTACTAATCATTTTGCACCCGTCGTCCGTTGTCGTCTGGCGTTAACTTACATTATCAACTTCTCTCAAACTTCTCAACCAAATTGAACCAAATCTGATGTGCATGTTCCCTATCATATTTCAATTCAAGTTTGTTCAAATCGAGTTGACCCGCCCCTCAGTAGGACCATGCCCAAAAAGTGAGCCTAAATCGTAAAAAATCTTCCTCTCATGAACCAGCAGTAACAGAGACTTGATTTTAGGTCTGCAGCTTCCTTGTAGACTCAGATTGTTCAAGAGAAGTTTGAGAGACTATATATTTGCCGTCGTTATTGGAGGGGCAAGAATTTCTATTTTCCAAACCAAGAGGCTGATTTGAACCAAATTTGATATGAGGACTTATTGGGTCATAAGTAGTTAATTTATGCCCAAAATATTTTTCCTGTTACCCCATGGGAACCGCAGGAGCTAAAAAAATAAAACACCCATACCTCCAAAACCACATGACACTGAGCATTTTTATTTGGTGTGAAGCTTCCTTAGAACCAACAGACTGGAATGGTAAAAATAATTTATCATAGGGTACTTTTTTGGGGACTTTCAAAGTGCTGAGTCAGCATTTTTTAATACTGTGGGTAATGGGAAAAGCATTAAAGAATCTTCTCCCAAATCACTGGTCCAAAAGCTTTCATTTTTCACATATAACATCATTGGAAGATTGATTCACATATTTGTTGAAATCAATTGCCTGGTTCCATATTTGGGTGCTCTGTGGGAACTCAAATGTTCAAATTAATGCAATATGAGGAATATTCTTTGAACATCTTCTTCAGATCCACCCATCAGAATCTTTTGATATTTGGTATGCAGCATCCTTAGGGAGGTGAGATTCAAGTTTGTTCAAGCCAAGTCCCTGGGTTCATATTTGGGCTCCCTGTGGGAGTCTGAATTATAACTTGGTTCAAAATGAGGAATTTTCTTTAAAAATCTTCTTCAGATTCAGCAGTCAGAATATTTTGATATTTGGTATGCAGTATCCTTAGGGCAGAGAAATTCAAGTTTGTTCAATCCAAGTCCCCGGGTTCATATTTGGGCTCCCTGTGGGAGCCTGAATTATAACTTAGTTCAATATGAGGAATATTCTTCAAAAATCTTCTTCTTCACATCCACCAGTCAGAATCTTTTGATATTTGGTATACAGTATCCTTTGGGAGGTGAGATATAAGTTTGTTAAAACCAAGTCCCTGGGTTCATATTTGGGCTTCCTGTGGGAGCCCAAATTGTACCAAAATTTCTGTTTTCCAAAATGAGAGGCCAATTTGAACCAAATTTGATATGAGGGCTTATTGGGTCATAAATGCCTAATTTATGCCATTTTTCCTGTCACCCCATGTGAACCGCAGGAGCTAAAAATAGAAAAAATTGAAACGCCCATATCTCCAAAACTACACAGCACTGCAAATTTTTATTTTGTGTGAAGCTTCCTTAGGAACAGCAGAAAGGAATGGTAAAAACAAAATTGCCATCGGTTTTATCATAGGGTACTTTTCCAGGACTTTTGAAAAAAATGCTGAGTCATCATTTTATAACACTGAATAACGGGAAAAACATTAAGAATCTTCTCCCATACCACTGATCAAAAGGCTTTCATATTTCACATACATCATCTTTGAAAGATTCATTCTTGGTCGAGATTCAAGTTTGTTCAAGCCAAGTCCCTAGGTTCATATTTGGGCTCCCTGGCCCAAATTATAGCTTAGTTCAGTATGAGAAATATTCTTTAAAAATCTTGTTTTATCAGGTCCACCTGTCAGAAATTTTTGATGTTTGGTATGAGCTTTTCTTAGGAGCGGCAGATGCAACTTATTTGAATTAATTCCCTGGGTTGGTATTTAGACTACCTGCACAAAATTTAACTTGGTGCAATATGAGGTTATTTCTTTAAAAATCTTCTCCAGAATCATCAATTAGAATTGTCTGATATTTGGTATACAACATCTCTAGAGGGGTCAGATTCCAGTTTGTTGAAATGGGATCCCTGAGTTGATATTTGGGCTCCCTGTTCGAGACCCAATTTTAACTTAGTGCAATATGAGGAAATTTCATTAATAATTTTCTTCTTCAGATCCACCAGTCAGAATCCTTTCATAGTTGGTATACAACATCTCTAGGAGGGTCAGATTCCAGATTGTTCAACTTGAGCCCCTGGGTTATTAATTTGGGCTACCTATGGGAGCCTGAATTTTAACTTAGTGCAGTATGAGGGAATTTCTTTAAAAACCTTCTTCAGATCCGCCATTCAGAATTCTTTCATATTTCGTATATAACATCTCAATGGGGATCAGATTCAGGTTTGTTCAATTTGAGTCCCTGGCTTAATAATCGAGCTCTCTATTGGTGGGGGTTGGGTGGAGGGTGGTGGGGGTCATGTTAGGTTCAGGTTTGTTAAAATCCATTCCTTAGTGTTTTTCCATAAAATTTGCCTTTCATGACTTCATTCCTTTGTAGTGTTGATAAACCATGTCTAACTGAATGCGACCCCAAATACTTCTTTTAATCACTTTGGCAGGTGTGTGCTTAAGGCTACTTGGGACCTCTTGTTTTTATTTATTGACACTCTGTTATGCGATGCTTGCTTTGGCCCATTTCTTGGGGGGAGGGGGTGGGGGTGAAGTTTAAAAATTTGGATCGTCCAGATCCCTGGCCCACTCCACCCCAACCCATTACACTCAGGAATGCATCCACTACCTTAGTTGGTAGGAAATGTGCCTGAAAATGACAATTCCTTGTTGGCATTGTTTTTCTGGGTGGCAAGTCTTTTGTTATATTCAGTATTTGACAAAGAGTGGCATAGGTGTCGACTGGGTGGGTGAGAGGGGTGAGATACTAGTTTATTAGCTCACCTGACTGAAAGTTAGGGGGAGCTGAAGTGATCACTTTCTGTCCATCCGTCGCCCATCAATCTGGAGTGAACTCAACATTATCAACTTCTCATAAACCCAGGACCAAATCGAACCAAATTGAGAATCTTCTGATATTTGGTTTTCATCATCTCCAGGAGGGGTAAGATTCAAGTTTGTTGAAATCTGGTCCCTGGGTTAATATTTGGGCTCCCTATGGGAGCCCGAATTTTAACTTAGTGCAATATAAGGAAATGTCTTTAAAAATCTTCTCCTTCAGATCCACCAGTCAGAATCCTTTTATATTTCATATACAACATTTCAAGAGGGGTATGTGAAATTCAAATTTGTTCAAGTCGAGTCTCTGGGTTTATTTATCCACCACCAGAATCCTTTCATATTTGGTATACAACATCTCGAGGTGGGTCAGTTTCAGATTTGTTCAAATAGGTTACCTCTAAATATACTCTCCCAAAAAAGAAAGTGTGCATGCTAAAAAATAACACTAAAAAAAGATATATATCATTTTCATTCATGGAAATTTTATTCAATCACAGATGAATCAATTTGTGATCAACCCGAGAAATTTCATTACGCTACGACAAATACTCTTGGTGCCATGGAGAGTCAAAGACACTAAGGGTCAAACACAAAAGTCACACACTCAGTATCTGGTATGACCTCCATCTGCATCGACTACTGCTGTGCATCTACGCCTCATGGAAGCGAACAAGTTAGCATGGAAGTGTTGTGGGATGTTGTTCCATATTCTGATAAGCTGTCTTTGGAGTTCCACAAGCGTTGACGGTACATGGGGAAGCCAGTGTAGCTGACGTTTCATTTCGTCCCATACGTGCTCAATGGGTGAGATATCGGGCGAATTTGCGGGCCAGTGAAGAACATCCACTTGTTGTTGCTGCAGATACTGTTGAACAACACGAGCTGCGTGGGGTCGGGCGTTGTCCTGCTGTAGAATGATGCCGGGGCCGTGATATTGCAGAAATGGGACAACAACAGGTGTAAGCACTTCATCACGATATCTGGCTGCATTGAGATTGCCATCAATAATGACCAGCTCAGTTCTGTTACGGGCAGTGATGCCACCCCACACCATGAGAGACCCTCCCCCATAACGGTTTCGCTCCACGACACATGGATCTGCGTAGCATTCGTTTCGACGTCTGTACACTCTCTGGCGGCCATCTGATGATGAAAGATGGAAACGACATTCATCTGTGAATAAAACACATCGCCACCAGTGTAAGGGATGCCTGAGATGTTGTCTACACCATTGCAGTTGAGCACGACGATGACGTAACCTCAAAATCGGACAAATTGCAGGTCTTCGAGGACGTAAGCCGTATTCTCTCAGCCAGTTGATTACTGTTTGAGGATGTATCCGTCTCAGGTTTGGGATGTTCCTGGCTGTCGTTGTTGCCGTTTGTTGCGGTTCCGGAGATGGACGACACGGATATACCGATCTTGTCCTGGGGTGGTAACTTGGGGTATCCCGGAGCGGGGTCGGTCTTGAATGTCATCATGTTGTGCATGTCGATGGACTAGCCTGTCTACAGTGTTACGGTGGCAGTTCAAATGCTGGGCAACCTCTCTGTGTGTTCTGCCAGCTCTAATCATACCCAGGGCAAGGAGATGTTGATTCATTGTCAATCTTGGCATGCTAATGTGGAGTCTTTTTAACAGCAGCGCAAGTTTGAATGTAAACGATAGGAAGGCCTTACTTTAGTGTTTAAATACCCAAGGATTCACACTGCTGCATGAATTTTCAGACTCTCCATGTGCAAAACATGCTTTTTCACAAACGTGCAGCACGTCATTTAACGTTAATGCAATTTTAACGGGGAAAGCTGTTTTTGTGTTCAATAAAGCTTATTCATGAACAGGTTAACACTCTTTACACCTACGAAATTATTTTTTGGGAGTTTGATCAATTTCTGCAATGCACACTTTCTTTTTTGGGCGAGTATATTTGAGCTCCCTATGGGAACCTGAATATGAACTTAGTGCAATATGAGGAATTTTATTTAAAAATCTTTTTCTTTAGACCCTGCATGCTTTCGTATTTGGTATACATCTCTTGACAGGTCAAATTCAAGTTTGTTCAAACCTGGTCCCTGGATTGATATTTGGTCTCTCTATTGGAGCCTGAATTTTAACTTAGTGCAATATGAAGGAATTTCTTTAAAAATCTTCTCCAGAACCATCAATTAGAATCTTCTGATATTTGGGAAATAACATCTCTGGAGGGGTCAGATTCAAGCTTGTTCAAATCGGAACCTTGGGTTGATATTTGGGCGAGCAATTAAGGCCCCTTGTGGGCCTCTTGTTTTACATCTTCAGATCCACCAGTCAGAATCCTTTTGTATTTGGTATACAACATCTCTAGGTTGTCAGATTCAGGTTTGTTCAAGACAGGGACTGGGTTCATATTTTGGCTCTCTATTGGAGACCAAATTTTAACTTAGTGCAATATGAGGAAATTTCTTTAAAAATCTTCTTCTTCAGATCCACCAGTCAGAATACTTTCATATTTGGTATACAACATCTACAGGGGAGTCAAAGTTATTCAAATCGAGCCCCTGGGTATTAATTTGGGCAACCTGTGGGGGGGGACCTGAATTTTAACTTGGTCCAGTATGAGAGAATTTTTTTAGCTCACCTGAGCGAAGCTCAATTATTATTATTTATTGGGGTTTAAAGTCACATACTTATGCACAATGGCTAATCGTGACTGTGACAGTTTTACGGGTGGAGGAAGCCGGAGTACCCGGAGAGAACCACCGAGCAACGACGAGCAACTGTCAGTTCCTCAACATTTTAACTCGGTTCAAGCTTCGCTCAAACAGGGTTACAACAGTTGACACATGCACCATCGACATGCAGTCTGCCATAGTACTCGGCGTCATCGTGCCCACGAGCGAAGCTCAAGGGGAGCTTTACTAATCACTTTCTGTCCGTCGTCCGGCATTAAATTTACATTATCGACTTCTCACAAACTACTCAACCAAATTATTTATTTATTTATTGATGTTTAAGGTCACATATTTATGCACAATGGCTAATCATGACCGTGACAGTTTTACGGGGGGAAGAAGCTGGAGAGTACCACTGAGCAACGACGAGCAGCTGCCAGCTCCCCAACATCGTAACTCCGCACTGCAGCACAGGCAGGGTTAGATTGGTTGAAGACATGCGTACCATCGACGTGCAGTACGCCTTAGTACACGGCGTCAGCGTGCCCCCACACAGGCAATGGAGATGAAGTGTCTTGCCCAAGGACACAACGTGGTTGCCGCAGGTGGGATTCGAACCGAGGACCTCTCGACTTGCAGCCTGCACCTCTACCTACTGAGCCACCGCGCACCCACTCAACCAAATTGAACCAAATCTGTTGTGCATGTTCCCTATCATATGTCAATTTAAATTTGTTCAAATAAAGTTGCCACACCCACAGAGGGCACTCTGATAGCACCCACAAAATACCCCAAAAAATTTCTTGAGACCCAGTGGTCAGAATCTTTTCATATTTTGTATTCAACATCTCGGGGTTGGGGGGGGGGTGGTCAGATTCAAGTTTGTTTCACTCGAGCCCCTCATTTAATATTTGAGCTCCCTATTGGAGCCCGAATTTTAACATAGTGCAATGTGTGGAATATTCTTCAAAAATCTTTTTCAGATCCACCAGTCAGAATCTTTTCATATTTGGTGCACAACATCAGATTCAAGTTTGTTCAAATCGAGTTGCTGGGTTAATATTTGGGCTCCCTATGGGAGCCCAAATTTTAACTTTGTGCAATATGTGGAATTTTCTTTAAAAATCTTCTTCAGATTCACCAGTCAGAATCCTCTCATATTTGGTATAAATCATCTTGTGGGGGTGGGGGGGGGGGTGGGGGGGGGGCCCGATTCAAGGTTGTTCAAATCAAGTTCCTTGGTTACTATTTGGGCTCCCTATGGGAGCCGAAATTTTAACTTGGTGCAATATGAGAACATTTGTTTAAAAATCTTCTTCAGATCCACCAGTCAGAATCCTCTAATATTTGGTATACATCATCTCTAAGGGGGCCAGATTCAAGTTTGTTCAAATTGACTTCGCGGTTAATATTTGGGCTCCCTATGGGAGTTTTAACTTAGTGCAATATAAGGAAAATTCTTTAAAAATCTTCTTCAGTCCACCAGTCAGAATCCTTTAACATTTGGTATACATCTTCTCTAGGGGGGGGGGGGCAGTTTCAATTTTTTTCAAATCGGGTCCCTGGGTTGAAAATTTTGGGTCTGGTTCGGACTTAGACATTTTGGACCAAAATTCGGAGAAAAAAATTTTTGCAATTTTTTTTTTGCATTTTATTCAGTTTTGAGACAAAAAAAATTTTAGCCTGAAAAGTTTGGGTCCAGTCCTGATTGAAAGTATGGCCCAAAATTTGGAAATTTTTGCAGGGGATTTTTTTGCGTTTTAATCAATTCTGAGGTGAAAAAAAAAAAAATTATAGTCTGAAAATTCTTTTCAAAATCGAGTTCCAAGATGAATTGGAGTGGTTTTATGCGAAAATGTTTTTACCCTATGTCCTCCCCTCCATTCCTTGTCTGGGGGTGGTGGTGGGGGGGGGGGGGGGGCAGTTAGATGTAACAAAATGTTTGACTGCAAAATATATTGAAAGATTTAGAGTGATTTTATGCAGCCCCCCCCCCCCTCCAAAAACAAAATAACCCTATGACCACCAACCCCACTCCCCACCCCCAGGGGGGCCAATAACGCGGAGAAAAAAAATTGCTACAAAATGTGTTTTAAAGGTCAATTGGAGTGAATTTATGTAAAAAAAGGACCCGTATAATAATTTCATGACTTCATTCCTCTGAAGTGTTGATGAGCCATGATTAGCTGAATGTGATCCAAAATACTTTTTTGAACGACTTGTCAGGTGAGCAATTAAGGACCCTTGGGGCCTCTTGTTTTACATCTTCAGATCCACCCATCAGAATCCTTTCATATTTGGTATACAACGTCTCTAGGTTGGTCAGATTCATGTTTGTTCAAATCAGGGTCTGGGTTCATATTTTTGCTCTCTATTGGAGCCCAAAGTTTAACTTAGTGCAATGTGAGGACATTTCTTTATAAATCTCCTTCTTCAGATCCAAAGTTAGAATTAATTCATGTTTCATATTTGGTACAGAATATCTCAAGGGGGATCACATTCAAGTTTGTTCAATTTGAGTCCCTGCCTTAATATTTGTGCTCTCTAGAGGGGGGTGGGCAGGGTAGGGGGAGAGCAGGGTAGGTTCAAGTTTGTACATTTATATACCTTAGTCATCAGATAATTGCATCTAAGTACTTAATTCTACAAACTGCACCTCAGAAGAAATCAGCGACACTTGTCTTTTTCAAATTTCCCAGGTGCCATAGAATTAGGAAAGGGCACTGGTTTTGTTTACAATGGCATGAACCCACGCCGAGAGAGTTTCCTTCGGCACCAACTACCTAGCAAAACTATACCGAACCACGCATACCACTCGGCCACTGACAAACTTGAGTGGTGTGCGTGGTTCAGTATAGTTTTGCTAGGTGAAGGATGACTCCATATAATGTCTAGATGAGAATGTCCCCTTATGGTCGGGATAGGTCAACTTTGACAGCTACAGGGGCCTGAAAACCTTTAGCACAGACTACGGGACGTATTTATGAAGGTATTTAATTGTAACTTGATAGGATGACTCAGTATAATGTCCAGATGAGGACATCCCCTTTTGGTTGTGATCGGTCAACTGTGATGGCTACACAGGCCCAAAACCTGAAAACCATTAGCACAGTCTACAGACTGTATTTATGAAGGGATTTCATTATAATTTGATAGAATGACTCGTTTTGGAATAATTTCACTGTAACTGTGAGGGCCACATTAACCGGGTTATAGCGAAAACGGCACCGTGCGAAAACGGCACCTGACAAAAACGTCACCAAGTGAGTGTAATCAGTATCAATGGTGGC
Source organism: Pictodentalium vernedei (assembly GCA_031216915.1). NCBI lineage: Eukaryota > Metazoa > Mollusca > Scaphopoda > Dentaliida > Dentaliidae > Pictodentalium > Pictodentalium vernedei. Next base: position 538,620,893 of record CM062297.1, read on the forward strand.
GAAAATGTCACCAGTTGCACTGGCGAAAATTGCACCATGGGTTGGCGAAAACGGCACCAGTTCGGTTGGCGAAAACGGCACCATTATTTAATTCATTTTGATTCTGCCATTTTCTGTATTTACGAGTTCTTTAACTAACTAGCCAGGGATTTCCTGCCGAATAAAATTAAGGATACCCTGGTGTTGTTGGACGCCAGTTCACTTCTCAACTGTGATGTCCATATTGGGAGTGACTGCATTCAGCTCACCATCAAGTATCAGATGAAACCCACCTCTGGGAGTAGTAGCACCTTTTGCAGGCCCGCCCACCCGCACTGGGTCACACCAGAGGAAGGGAAAGAAACCTCCAACCACCACCACCACCACCACTGAAACCACAAGATCCAACGGAACAGAAACAGAGAAAGAAAAAGAAATCTCTGTCGACCAAACACCGGCTTGCCGACCTCCTCAAGAAAACTCACCGCCCACATGAAGGCCCTGGGTATGACGACAAAATCAAACACGCTATAGATAGCTTCATCAATAAACACCCCGAGGTCTAACGAGACCCTAAATTCAACTATACTATTCAAATTATAACTGGTAAGGACATTTCATAACTGTTATGGACTCTGATCATCCTTCACTCCATCCCCAGAGATGGTCATCCATCCCTGGATAGGCGAGAATTGGTCCCGAGTCCCTCGATCTGCCCTTTTTGTAAATGCCCCCCCCCCCCCCATGGATTCACAATACAGCCCCCTTCTTTACTGCTGGCAGGGAAGTCAGAACCTGGGGTGAAGTGTGGGGAGGGGGAGTCCAAATATTGCCTGGACAGGAAGATCGTGTTTCAATTTTATGGTTTGGTACGTACCAAAGCAAAAAAACAGTCTTTTAGTTTTAGGCAATGTTTGGGCTTGGAGCAGCACTAACCCAAGAACCCTGGGCCAAACCCTGGCCCCACAGAGTATGGGCCCAGGGATACTACTATCCATGCCGGATTACGATGCAACCCCCTTGTTTACTATTGGTGCAGAAGTCAGAACTTTGGGAGTTAGTCCAAACCTGGCCTGAACGCCTGTATTGAAGTCCTTTCAAAAACTTAAAACATGTTTTTTTATGCCTTGTTTGGACTGGGGGCAGTCCAAACCCCAAAGTTCCGATCCCTGGGGTTACTCTTATTCAAACGTAACCAGGGGGGGGGGGGGGGGAGGGAGGGGGGTTGCACTTCCCATCTAAAGTATTCTAGAAAAAAATTAAAATTTATTAAAAAAAATATATATGTAGATTTTAAAGTTTGGGTGTACTGTATTAAGTTAATTATTGTCGGTCGAGTTTATTATGTTATGTCAATCAACTTATTTCATTGATAAGGCTACTTAATCCAGCTGCCCAAGCAGATAAAGTTACACTTATGTTGGCTTGTTCTCGATAGAGTATATTTTGTTACTCCAGTTTATTAAGGCATTGATAACGAATTTAATCCATCTGGTCGGTACTGATAAGTTACAAGACAAAGACAGCCACTAAAGACAAACACACTTTTCCATTTTTTTTCTCGCTCTCTCTCTTTTCCCCAATAACCGTTACGGCATTATTATAACCGCTATGGATACTTAGTAACTGTTATGGATTCTGATCATCCTTCACTCCTTCTTGAGAGGTGGTCACCCACCTCCGGAGAGGCAAGCGTTGGTCTGCACTTCTCTTCTTACCCTTTTTTAGCTCACCTGAGCAAAGCTCAAGGTGAGCTTTACAAATCGCTTTCCGTCTGTCGTCCGCCGTCGTCTGGCGTAAACTTTACAAAACCAACTTCTCCGAAGAAACCACTGGTCCAATATTTTTCAAATGTTGGGTAAATGTTTATTACCTAATGTCAATTCAGATTTGTTCAAATGAAATTGCCCCTCCTCCTGGGTGGGGCCACATCCCCAAGGGGCACCAAAATCTTTGAAAATCTTCTTCTCATGAACCAGCAGTAGCAGAGACTTGATATTTGGTATGCAGCTTCCTTTTGAGGTGTAGAATCAAGTTTATTCAAGAGAAGTTTGTCTGGCATTATTTGCCTTTGTTATGGGAGGGGCAAAAATTTTGGCCATGCCTAAAATTTCTATTTTCTGAACCATGAGGTCGATTTGAACCAAATTTGATATGAGATGATAATGGGTCATAAGTAGTTGATTGATGCAAAAAAAAAATTTCTTATTGCCCCGTGGGAACCTCGGGAGCTAAAAATAGGAAAAACATAAAAACTGCCATATCTCCAAAACTACACAGCACAGAGAATTCTTATTTTGTATAAAGCTTACTTTTATCCAGTAGAATGGAATGGTTAAAAAAAATCCCTATCGGTTTGATCACAAGGTGCTTTTTTTCAGGACTTTGAAACAGTGCTGAGTCAGTACTTTTTAACACTGTAGGCAATGGGAAAAACATTAAAAAATCTTCTTCTCCAGATCCAGCAGGCAGAATCTTTTGATATTTGGTATGCAACATTGTAGGGTGGATCTGATTCAAGTTTGTTCAAATCGGCCCCCTGGGTTCATATTTGGGCTCAGTATAGGAGCCTGATTTCAAACTTAGTGCATTTCAGGCAAATTTCTTAAAAAATCTTCTTTTCCAGATCGAGCAGGCAGAATCTTTTGATATTTGTTTGGTATGCAACATTGTGGGGTGGATCTGATTCAAGTTTGTTCAAATCGGCTCCCTAAATTCATATTTGGGCTCACTATAGAAGCCCGAATTCGATCTTAGTGCATTTCAGGCAAATTTCTTAAAAAATCTTCTTCTCCAGATCCAGCAGGCAGAATCTTTTCATATTTGGTATGCAACATTGTGGGGTGGATCTGATTCAAGTTTGTTCAAGTCGGCTCCCTAGATACATATTTGGGCTCACTATAGAAGCTCGAATTCGAACTTAGTGCATTTCAGGTAAATTTCTTAAAAAATCTTCTTCTCCAGATCCAGCAGGCAGAATCTTTTCATATTTGGTAAGCAACATTGTGGGGTGGATCTGATTCAAGTTTGTTCAAATTGGCCCCCCTGGGTTTATATTTGGGCTCAGTATAGGAGCCCAAATTTGAACTTAGTGCATTTCAGGCAAATGTCTTAAAAAATCTTCTTCTCCAAATCCAGCAGGCAGAATCTTTTGATATTTGGTATGCAATCGGCTCCCTAGATTCATATTTGGGCTCACTATAGAAGCTCGAATTCGAACTTAGTGCATTTCAGGTAAATTTCTTAAAAAATCTTCTTCTCCAGATCCAGCAGGCAGAATCTTTTCATATTTGGTAAGCAACCTTGTGGGGTGGATCTGATTCAAGTTTGTTCAAATCGGCCCCCCCACCCCCCCCCCCCCCCCACCCCCACACCACCCCCCCCCCCCCCCCCCACCCCTGGCTTCATATTTGGGTTCACTATAGAAGCTCGAATTCGAACTTAGTGCATTTCAGGCAAATTTCTTCAAAAATCTTCTTCTCCAGATCCAGCAGTAAGAATCTTTTGATATTTGGTATGCAACATTGTGGGGTGGATCTGATTCAAGTTTGTTCAAATCGGCCCCCTGGGTTTATATTTACAGTGACATTGTTATTGCGCCTGACAGGCAGCAAACAGAAATCGCTCTCAAATTTTTCAAAGTTTTTTCGGTTTGAAAAAAAACATCTAGATGATAGACAACATCTACTTGAAATACAGACCACCCTCAGGACCTGACATGAAAAACAAACCATTCTGTGGACTTTCAGGATGTTTTCTGATGGGATTTAGGTTTGTATTGTGTGTTTACTTGGTCATCAATGAGGCCATTATACCCGGGCAATTAACCTCTGACATCATTTTTACTATGCTGTCGAACATCAGCGAGGTGCGAAATATCGATCAATTATCTGAATTGGACAATGGATTATCGATTCAGTACTCCAGTGCTGAGCTGAAATCACTCAACAGGACAGTGCATCTGCCGTTAAAACTCAGTGTTTTGTTTCGGTTATCCGACCTTGGATTATCAATAACAAGCAGTCCGCCCCCTCCCGTGTGACCTGTCATTGTCGACAGGGACTTAGACGATGCCGGGGGAGGAGGGGTGGTACGCAAAAACGACGGTCTATTGAAATTATCATCGGTCACGGCCGGAACAGTTCGGAAAGCAAACCACACCGGAATGTTAATGAAAGTAACGTTATTAGATTGGACTCCCGTTCATCTGACTTCCTTTCCGTCTCCCTTTTCAATTCTCAATCTGCTCGTAATAAAACCGAGACGATTCACAACCTTCCCATCGACGATGATCTGGATTTAACGTTCTTCACCGAAATCTGGCTTAGGCCATCCGGAGACGAGGTTCTTATTAAGGAAATGACACCCCCAGGTTACGAGTTTCGGTCTTCCCCTCGCAAATCTGGGGGTGGTGGTGGCATAGCCCTTCTCTACCGTGACACACTCAGAGTGACACAAAAAACTATTACTGATTACAAATCCTTTGAATCGACTGAATTCACTGTTACTTCCTCTGGACAAACGGCTGTTTTCTTGTGCATTTATAAACCACCACCTAGTAAGAAGAACAAACTAACTTTCTCGATGTTCTTTGAAGATCTCTCCGATCTTATCAGCAGATACGTTGCTGACCAACGCAAATTACTAATACTTGGTGATTTCAACATACACTATGAACACAAGGACAGCAAGGATGTCAATAATATCAAAATGCTATTGAATGATTCATCCTTACACCAAGTGATCACCAAACCTACACATCGCTAAGGGGGGATTCTCGACTGGGTTATTATGCGTGAGGATGTATCAATGGTTAGAGATGTTGATGTTGAATACCGCATATCGGATCACCACCTCATCAAGTTTCGTTTTAACTTAGCCAAGCCCCTACCCAGCATTCGGACTGTAACAACTAGGAATTTGAAAGAAATCGACCACGAACAATTCGCTAACGATATTCTCAATGACATCGATGTATCTTCGATGCATACCGTGGTATCGTGGTATGAAGGACTTAGAGATATACTGAATCACCATGCTCCTTTATCAACGAAAAAAGTCACTAGCCGTCCATCTGTTCCTTGGTTCACTGCTGATATAAAACGAGCTAAAACTGAACGCCAGAAAGCAGAACGACAGTGGAGACACACTGGCTTCACAGTTCACCGTCAAATATTTCATGACAAGAACAATAAAGTGAACTTCATGACAAAACGTGCTCACCAACATCACTATAGCGAGAGAATATCTAACACCAAATCATCCAAAGTGTTATATTCGCTAGTGAGTGAACTTTACGGGAAAACGAAATCATCCACTCTTCCCACCAACATAGAAATGGACGACCTCCCAAATGCCTTCGCTGATTATTTCCATAACAAGATTGCTACTATTCGGTCACAATTTGACACTTATGAGGGGCAAGCCGAATTTCGACCATTCATTGGCTCGCCACTTCAGTCATTCCGTCCTGTTGCTAGTGAAGAGGTTAGAAAAGTTATCACTTCAGCTCCTCCTAAATCGTGTACACTGGACCCGATTCCCACAGAACTTTTTCTGAAGCATATTGATGCTATCATCGACCCAGTCACTGCTTTGATGAATTTTTCGCTGTCTTCTGGCATTGTCCCGACATGCTTTAAAAGGGCTGTTGTTGTGCCTCTTTTAAAAAAGCCTTCGTTGGACCCTGAAACTCTAAAGAACTACAGGCCAGTGTCCAATCTCCCTTTCCTTTCCAAAATCCTTGAAAAGCTCGTTCTTGCTCAACTAAAAGAACACCTGGAATATCATTCGTTAATGGAAAAGTGCCCGTCTGCTTACCGCAAGGGGCACAATACTGAAACTGCACTTATCCGAATAACATCTGACCTTTTGACCGCGTCTAATGAAGGAAAAGTGTCCCTGCTAACGCTCCTCGATTTATCGGCGGCGCTTGATACATTGGACCATACAATTTTAATTCGTAGACTCGAAACTACTTTTGGCATCCGTGGATCCGCTCTTAAATGGTTTGCCTCATATCTATCCGACCAATTCCAGCAAATCCAAGTTGGAAACTCGCGTTCAGATGAACGTGCGCTGAAATTTGGAGTCCCACAAGGTTCAGTACTCGGCCCTGTGCTATATCTCCTGTATACACAACCACTTGGTGACATTATCAGGAGCCACAGAGTTAGGTGCCACATGTACACAGACGACACACAGTTATATGACCATGATACAGTTAACAGATCTGCCCAGCTTGTTTCAAACGCCGAGGAATGTTTGTCATCGGTGAAGTCTTGGATGTTGGCAAACCAACTCAAACTCAACGATGACAAAACCGAAGCGATGTGGTGTGCAAAACAATCTGTCGCAAATTCCATCACAATTCAGCACATTTCCGTAGGCGAGAACTTGATCCATTTCACCGATAGTGCGAAAAATCTCGGAGTTCATTTGGACACCACTCTTTCAATGTCCTATCAAATATCAAACATATGTAAGTCAGTATATTTTGAAATTAGAAGGCTAGGTCATATCCGAAAATATTTAAGTTTAGACGCCACAAAAAAGCTGATTTCATCATTCATCTTGAGTCGAATAAATTACTGTAATGCACTGCTTTTCGACGTCCCGGACAACCAGCTCCAACGTTTACAGAGGCTGATCAGTGTTGCTGCTAGGATTGCTCTACGGACGAAGAATAGGGAACACATCTCACCCGCCCTTGCCAAGCTGCACTACATCCCGATTAAAGACTGCATAACATATAAACTAGAAATACTCACCTACCAGAGAAATTCGGCTGACTTCCCAGGATACCTTAGCGAACTCCTCATACCATACAAGCCACAGCGATCATTGCGATCCAGCGAAGAAGGGCTTTTAACTCAGTTCGTGGGAAATTTGAAGACTGTAAGTGACAGGGCTTTCAGGATCAACGCGCCCCGTGTGTGGAACTCGTTACCCAAAACCTTACGAAATGCACCATCTCTTGAAAGTTTTAAAAAGGGACTAAAAACCTACTTATACCAGAGGAACTTCCCAGGCTATCCCTTCGCTGACACACAAACTGGGTGACTTTATTGATTTTATCTATCTTATTTGTGATTTCTTTTGTAAAGCGCTTAGGGCTTTTATTAGGATAGGCGCTATATAAGTGATATATTATTATTATATTTGGGCTCACTATAAAAGCTTGAATTCAAACTTAGTGCTTTTCAGGCAAATTTCTTAGAAATCTTCTTCTCAAGATTCAGCAGGCAGAACCTTTTGATATTGGGTATGCACCATGCTTAGGGGGGGTGAGATTCAAGTTTGTTCAAGCCAAGTCCCTGGGTTCATATTTGGGCTCGCTGTGGTAGCCCGAATTATAACTTAGTTCAAAATGAGGAATTTTCTTTAAAAATCTTCATCAGAATGTTTTGATATTTGGTATGCAGCATCCTTAAGGGGTGAGATTCAAGTTTGTTCAAGCCATGTCCCTAGGTCCATATTTGGACTCACTGTGGGAGCTCGAATTGTAACTTAATTCAAAATGATGAATTTTCTTTAAAAAATCCTCTTCAGATTCAGCAGTCGGAATGTTTTGATATTTGGTGTGCAGCATCCTTAGGGGGGTGTGATTCAAGTTTGTTAAAGCCAAGTCCCTGGGTTCATATATGGGCTCCCTGTGGGAGCCTGAATTATAACTTAGTTCAATATGAGGAATATTCTTTAAAAATCTTTTTTTTTTAGATCCACTGGTCAGAATCTTTGGATATTTGGTATAAGCTTTTCTTAGAAGGAGCAGATGCAACTTGTTGAAATCAATTCTCTGGGTTGATATTTAGGCTACCATGTCAGGTGAGCACCCTCAGGCCCCTTGGGGCCTCTTGTTTTATAAACGCTACTAGAGTGCATTCAGGCCCCTGGCAAATAGGTTAACGTGAAGGCCTTCCCCTGAAGTTCGGGTCTTTGTTTAGACTGCAAAAAGGGCCACTGGTTTTGTACATGTCTCTGTTGACTCCTGTGAAAGAAGCCTTTCCGCAGAAGCCAGCTCAACCTCTCTGACAATTGTCAGAGGCAGACTACACTTGCCATTGAAGGCCTCAGAAATAATATTTAACAAGTGGCAGATTATACTTGCCTGATAAAGACACCACATCAGTCTCGGGGAGAGGTAGTACCTTTCACGAGAGGGCCCCTCTCACACTGGTCCTCACCCGAGGGAGATTAACATCTCAACCAGATCACCAATAAGAGCACCAAAGCCTCCTCCCCTGGCCTTTCCTCCTCTGCTGCTTCCTGCCATTATCAGCATCTGTGAAAAAGCCTCAACTAATTATTTCAAATCGTCGAAGTTGAAAAGGCCTTGCCTCAAACCGCCCCAGAGTGCCTTAGGAGTGTGAAGCCATTTGATTTCACATTATATTCATGTCTTAAAAGAGGAATTTCTCCAATTTCGTGGGGCAGACAATTTGGGACAAACTAAATGCCGAAGCTCTTACCCAACAAATTGTGAGAAAAATAAAATCACTTGGTTTAGGAAGCGTTAATTTTGTTGCACAGTGTTATGACGGCGCAAGTGTTATGTCAGAACACCTATTTGGTATTCATACCCATTTGAGGGAGTTGTTTCCCGATGCTTTTTCTGTTCATTGTTATGCACTTCGATTAAATCTGGTTCTTGTTGAATTGTGCAGAAGTATTAAACCAGCAGGTGAAGCCCAAGCTGAAAGTTTATATGTGTTTATGTCCCGTTCACGTGTGCATAAATTGTTTGTGGAAATTCAGGAGAGGGATAAGGTACGTGTAACAGAACTTGTTCGTTTGAGTGATACAATGCTGGCTATGTCGCTACCATTCGCAAACGGCTCATACCCACAGTTAATACTGACTTGAATGGTTTCAAACAAGAATGCCTGGTACCGGTACTTGAAAAGACAATTATTCCCTGCTCAGCACTCCAATTTCACAAAAAGCAGTTAAGCTAGCAATCACCCTACCAGTGTCTTCCGCGTAATGTGAACGCAGTTTTTCGGCTATCCAATATATAAAAAATTATCTGAGAAACAAAATGGTCAACCAAAGATTGCCAGACTTACAGGTCAAAAATTTATCAAATGTGAGTTGAAGGGGTAATTTATTACTTGAAAATCCATATGATGTGGTTGGTACATTTGCAGAACAAAATGGTAATACTAGAATATCTTTACATTGACCACGGTAGCCAGTATTGGTGTACCATGATTGACTGTTAATATAAACATAGTGACTGTTGTTCAGTGTGTTATGGCAGATTAGCACCCCAAGAAAAAAAATTAAAGCCCGAGACAAAGTCGAGGGCGTAAATGTTTTTTCTGAGGGGGCCAATCTACCATAACACACTGAACAACGGTCACTATGTTTTTTATTTTTCTGAATGACCTTTCAAGTGTTTCATTAACTCATACCTGATCGCATTTAAAGAAGTTTTCTTCATGTGTTCACCACATTTTTTTCTGATTGACACATAAAACAGACTAAGACACTGATTCAGTTCACATATGTCGAATGTTTCAAATTCAGTTGATTTCCCCTTTGTGCCCAAAGACTCCTTGAACAACTTTACACTTCTGTCAACACTTCGCTTATTTGATGAACTGTCCTTTGGCCTTAAAAGTGCCTCGATATTTTCATCGGTAATATTTGCGAAAGCCATGTTTGTTGTTGTCGTCTGAGTTGAGGCGAGAGAAAAACTTCAGAAATCTTCGAAAACAGCGTGTGTTATTTTCTCCCCTTCGGCAATTTTCGGATTTAGCGTGTGATATTACAAACAATAACAACCGTCGCGATGGGCTATCATACGTTGTCAAGAATGGGCGGAGTCAACAGGCATGATCATGCAAATTAGCAAATTGTATCTGTCCAATCAGACGTCGTCTTTTGTCTAGTTTTATTCATGAAGTATAACAATAAAAATATATTAAGATGTGAAGAATTATTTATGCACCCCCCCCCCCCCCCCCCCAAAGAAACAAGTGGCTATGTGCCTGCTCATCTGGTCCCACCACACATATTTTCATCAGGCTTGCACCGCCTCTGTATATATGTGTAAATGTTGTTAGCTCAACTTTGGCGAAGCCAAATTTGAGCTTATGCCATAGCCAGATGTCAGTCTGTCTGTCTACATGGCTCGGGCTAGAGGCCATATTTATGAACCGATCTTTACGAAACTTCTTGGGTACCTTTCTTATGACCGTGGGACGAGAATGAGTGTTTTGGGGTCCGATCCGAAATTCAAGTTGGCTGCTGTCAGCCATTTTGTACAGACTTAGGTGAAATCAGATTTTTGCACAGAACTTCCATATGAAAGCGCTGATTTGAATAAGTTTTAGCTGCGACTAGCAGCTCTATAAGTGGCAATGTCAGTCTGTCTGTTGGTCTGTCTGTCTGTCGGTCGGTCGGTCGGTCTGTTTGTCTGTCTGTCGGTCGGTGTTTCTGTGACCAACGAGTTTCAAAACTCAATAACTTTTGAAATACTTGATGGAATGACTTTATATTTGGCATGTAAGTGTATCTTATTGATGTCTAGCCACTGTTCAATGCATGTGTTGTTCCAAATATTTTTCTTGGAGTTATGGCCCTTGATGAACTTAGAATTTTGTGAGATTGCACCACCCGTCGCAGCTACGGCGTCGATGTCGCGATTTTTTGTATGAATGTTTAGTTCCATGGGATACATCACATATATTATGGGGTTTTTTCTCATGCGTTTATTATGCAAATTAGACTAACTTTGATGTATTCAGTGTTTCTTTCAGCACTGTAAGTGCAAATGCCAATACGGCTCGGGCTAGAGGCCATATTTATGAACCGATCTTTATGAAACTTCTTGGGTACCTTTGGTATCACTGTGGGACGAGAACGAGTGTTTTTGAGTCCAGTCCAAAATTCAAGATAGCCGATGGCAGCCATTTTGTACAAAATTAGGTGCAATCAGATTTTTGCACAGAACTTCCATATTAAAACGCTGATTTGAATAATTTTTTGTGTGAATGTTTAGTACCATGGGATACATCACATATAATACAGGTTTTTTCTTGTGTAAAAATTATGCAAATTAGATGAACTTTGATTTTTAGCTCACCTGACTGAAAGTCAGGGCGAGCTTTTCTTATCACTCTTCGTCCGTCCGTCGTCCTGCGTGAAGGTTGTGTTTGAGCCTCTTTCTCCTAAACCCCTGGCCACATTTTAATTAAATTTCATGTAAGTAGTGGTTATATATTATAGGGGCATTTTGATTTTTATCCAAATTAGGTTTCGGCTCGTATTGAGCAGAGGTGTGGGGAAAAAATGGCCAAATTTTTTGAAAATCTTCTAATGAACCACCAGTAGCAGAGACTTGATATGCGGTATACAGAGTCCTTTTGAGGTTTAGAATCAAGTTTGTTCAAGAGAAGTTTGTCGGCCATTATTTGCCTTCGTTATGGGAGGGGCAATATTTTTGGCCACGCCTAAAATTTCTATTTTCTGAACCGTGAGGTCGATTTGAACCAAATTTGATATGAGATGATAATGGGTCATAAGTAGTTGATTGATGCAAAAAAAAATGTTCTCATTGCCCCGTGGGAACCTCAAGAGCTAAAAATAGGAAAAACATTAAAACTGCCATATCTCCAAAACTACACAGCACAGAGAATTCTTATTTTGTATAAAGCTTACTTTTATCCTGTAGAATAGAAAGGTTAAAAAAAATCCCTATCGGTTTGATCACAAGGTACTTTTTTCAGGACTTTGAAAAAGTGCTGAGTCAGCACTTTTTGACACTGTAGGCAATGGGAAAAACATTAAAAAATCTTCTTTTCCAGATCCAGCAGGCAGAATCTTTTGATATTTGGTATGAAACATTGTGGGTGGATCTGATTCAAGTTTGTTCCAATCGGCTCCCTAGATTCATATTTGGGCTCACTGTAGAAGCTCGAATTCGAACTTAGTGCATTTCAGTCACATTTCTTAAAAAATCTTCTCCAGATCCAGCAGGCAGAATCTTTTGATATTTGGTATGCAACATTGTGGGGTGGATCTGATTCAAGTTTGTTCAAATCGGCCCCCTGGGTTTATATTGGGGCTCAGTACAGGAGCCCAAGTTTGAACTTAGTGCATTTCAGGCAAATTTCTTTGAAAATCTTCTTCTCAAGATCCAGCAGGCAGAATCTTTTGATATTTCGTATGCAACATTGTGGGTGGATCTGATGCAAATTTGTTCAAATCGGCCCCCTGGATTCATATTTGGGCTCACTATAGAAGCTCGAATTCGAACTTAGTGCATTTCAGGCAAATTTCTTTGAAAATCTTCTTCTCAAGATCCAGCAGGCAGAATCTTTTGATATTTGGTGTGCAACATTGTGGAGTGGATCGGATTGAAGTTTGTTCAAATCGGCCCCCCTGGGTTTATATTTGGGCTCAGTATAGAAGCCCAAATTTGAACTGAGTGCATTTCAGGCAAATTTCTTCGACAATTTTCTCAAGATCCAGCAGGCAGAAACTTTTGATATTGGGTATGCACCATGCTTAGGGGGGTGAGATTCAAGTTTGTTCAAGCCAAGTCCCTGAGTTCATATTTGGGCTCACTGTGGTAGCCCGAATTATAACTTAGTTCAAAATGAGGCATTTTCTTTAAAAATCTTCTTCAGATCCAGCATTCGGAATGTTTTGATATGTGGTATGCAGCATCCTTGGGGGGGGTGGGGGGGGGGGGGGGAGATTTAAGTTTATTCTAGCCATGTCCCTAGGTCCATATTTGGACTCACTGTGGGAGCCCGAATGATAACTTAGTTCAAAATGAGGAATTTTCTTTAAAAATCTTCTTCTTTAGATTCAGCAGTCGGAATTTTTTGATATTTGGTGTGCAGCATCCTTAGAAGGGTGAGATTCAAGTTTGTTAAAGTCAAGTCCCTGGGTTCATATATGGGCTCCCTGTGGGAGCCTGAATTATAACTTAGTTCAATATGAGGAATATTCTTTAAAAATCTTTTTTTTTTAGATCCACTGGTTAGAATCTTTGGATATTTGGTATAAGCTTTTCTTAGGAGGAGCAGATGCAACTTGTTGAAATCAATTCTCTGGGTTGATATTTAGGCTACCATGTCAGGTGAGCGCCCTCAGGCCCCTTGGGGCTTCTTGTTTTAAGTTTGCATTGTTTATAAAAAAAAGTGCATGTGGGAGCCAAAATGACCATGTGGATGGGCCTGAGAAATGGATTTTTAACTTTTTTAGGCCTAATGGTTGAATTATTTTGTTGCCATGATCTATTGATGATAATTACTTTAGGAAAGGACACTCGGAGGCTTTTGAAACACTTTTTCCCTTCACAGTTTAATAGTGGAAACTTTGATAACCACTTGAGAGCAATATGCTCCATAGAGTCTTCGTCATAAACTGTTAATTCTGCAGTTAACTTATTCACAGCAATAGCCCACCATATTAGGCTAGCATCTTCACATAGGTTTACCTTTTGTTGAACTGTGGAGAAGTCAAACTTGACTAATGGTGTGATGAAGGAGGCCAGGTGCATACTCATAATCGATTGGTCTGTAGAACACAGGTCCACCATACTTCGAGGATTGTGAAGTCATCAGCTGCAAAGTCATGGGACTTTTCCTTGAAATTAATAAAACTTCATCGAAAATTATTTTCTAGCTAATAACTTTCCTTTTATTATATGCCACATGTTGACTACATATATAGATTAGGTGCTGTCTGCAACAGCAAGTTGAAAGTTCACAGGACTATCACTACAAATAGAACCTGATTAAAAATTTATTTCCTGTCAGTAATATATTTTCACATGATACCACCAATGTTACAGGTTTAGTACCCTCATGGAAGAAGAACCTTATTGATCTTCAGTATTGTTGGCCAAAAGTGAAGGTCATTTATTACAAATAGCACCTTTGATTTCTGGGTAATAACAGTAGTTAGGTCACATGTTGCTCATATTTACAGATTAGGTGCCCCTTTGGGAGAGGAAGAATCCTATCGATTTAACTATCTGCAACCAAAATTTGAAGGTCACATAAATGTTACAATAAATAAGACTTAGGCAAGGCCTTAAAAAGTTAAAAATCTGTTTCTCAGGCCCTCCCGCATGGTTATTTTAACTGCCACATGCTCTCTTTTAATAACCAATGCAAACTTGAAAAAATAAAAATTAAATGGTTTATTACTGATATTTTACCCAAGTTAATAAAACTGATAAATTTGTCCTTTGAGTGAAACAAGGCTTTCCAGTGCTTTAGCATTGCAAAGCCTTCTTGCACTCAAGGGACGAAATACACCATCACCCATGCTATTCTGTAGATTATGAGGTCTAAAATATAAAACAAACCAAGAACATGAACTTTTGATGGCAAAGAAATAATTACAAAAATAAAAAATAAAATAAAAAAAGACCTGCCCTCATGCAATTTTACAAAAAATGGCCAGAGAAAGAGAAGATCTACTTATTTAGGGCCTAATAAATTGGTTTCTTGGCAATAACTTTTGTTCCATACAATACAGGTTCACCAAACTTGAAGGGTTAGCACCCTCATGGATGGAGTAATACCCTATTGCTTTTCATGTGTGTATGCCAAAGACTTTATTAAAATAGCACCATTCAGTTTTTGAATGATCACATTAGTTCTCTTGTTTTGCATTCATTCTTCTCTGGGGAGCTTGTTGGGTTGATCGTTCGACATTTCAACATGTAGCCTCATGGCAACTTGTTGAAAAGTTTAATTGATCTATCTTAAAACTCATGGATACACTCTCCCAATCTTTATTCTGTGAGAAATGGAATGAAAATATTTACCTTTTATTTAAAACAATTTGAAGATGACCATATTTTTTATACAGGTAACTCAAAAAAAATGTAAATTTTGTTGCCAAACATTAACAAGGACTGATGTCTTCTCATTGAAATGAATTGCATTGGCTCATTCCAGTGAACTACAAATGACATTTTTCTTTGCTTTTGCTATGTTTTTATATTTATAAATGTTCTTTTAGATATCAAAGCAAGAAGAAACAACACAAAAATTGCAAGATGCTCTAACTAAATGTCAGTATGATTTAGATGAGACCAGAAAAAGAGCTCAACAAGATGTAAGTGTTAGTTTTTCATCTCAGATTCAACTATATTACTTGACTGCAATTCGAACAAATCAAGCTGAAACATCAGATTTTTTCATTTTTTACTTCTAATCATGGCTTATTACTCCTTATTGGAACAAGCTCATCAAGTTTGTTCCATTAATAGGTCATGAGGTATGTTTTGAAGTAGAGAAATGAAAAAATAAAATTTGACTAGATTTTTCAATTTCAAGAAATCGAGAGATTCACCTATTCCACTTGCATAGCCGATAGAAAACTCCCTACAGTGTCTAACAATTCTTTCCGCAATACTCTTTCACATTGGCGTGAATGCTGTATGGTTAATCTCCAAGTTAGGGCTAAATAGCAAACCTGTTGAACACATCGTACCCGTCCAACCCCCTCGTTCTAGATTTTTCGATTTCAAGAAATCGAGAGATTCACCTATTCCGCTTGTCTTTTTAGGCAGCGGCAAAATAAGATTGCATATAGAGCTGGTAGTTTTTTAGGCTATATTAAGTGCATAGCTGATAGAAAACTCCCTACAGGGTCTAACAATTCTTTCTGCAATACTCTTTCACATTGGCGTGAATGCTGTATGGTTAATCTCCAAGTTAGGGCTAAATAGCAAACCTGTTGAACACATCGTACCCGTCCAACCCCCTCCTTCTAGATTTTTCGATTTCAAGAAATCGAGAGATTCACCTATTCCACTTGTCTTTTTAGGCAGCGGCGAAATAAGATTGCATATAGAGCTGGTAATTTTTTAGGCTATATTAAGTGCATAGCCGATAGAAAACTCCCTACAGTGTCTAACAATTCTTTCCGCAATACTCTTTCACATTGGCGTGAATGCTGTATGGTTAATCTCTGAGTTAGGGCTAAATAGCAAACCTGTTGAACACATCGTACCCGTCCAACCCCCTCCTTCTAGATTTTTTGATTTTAAGAAATCGAGAGATTGACCTATTCCGCTTGTCTTTTTAGGCAGCGGCGAAATAAGATTGCATATAGAGCTGGTAGGTTTTTAGGCTATATTAAGTGCATAGCCGATAGAAAACTCCCTACAGTGTCTAACAATTCTTTCGGCAACACTCTTTCTCATTGGCGTGAATGCTGTATGGTTAATGGCCAAGTTGGGGGTAAATAACAGCGATTCCAAACCTTCAGCGTTTGTTCTTGAAGCTCGCCCGAACTCAGTCATATTATTAGAAAGTTCTGAAACCAAGCATGGGCCTCTAGGCAGCCGCCCCTCTCTCTCAACCCACCCCACGAACATGCACATACGCTCTCCTGACATTCAACATGATAGAATTGGAAATTGGTGTCGCTCTCTGTGTGAAAAGATGCGGTAACTATTTGTGAAGAATGAGTGAAAAATTTATAGAAATCGGCCAAGAATTGGCCGAGATATAGCATTTTAATGAGTGGAGGTAATTGTTTGAATTTGGTCCTGTTCTAGCTGGTGCGGCCTGACGCTGGGCATATGTCTGGGGTTGTGGCACTGTTCCCCCTCTGGGGTAGTTCCGTTTGAAACCGTGGATTCTCAGTTTCTGGTGGAGAGACGCTGACGACTGAAAGATGCATTGTGTACACTGGCGCCAAATGGACCTCACCAAGCTGGTAACAGTTCGATATTTGTCAGAAATGAAAAGTGGACAGTAATCGCGCATGGGTTAATGGTGAATAGGCGGTAATTTGGCTAATTTTACATTAAAATTGAACAGACAGCAGTGTCGCCCACTACGTCCAGACCATTGAAGGCAGCTACACGAAATTTTCAGAAGTTGTTCTACTTTTCCTGCCCGACAGGTTAGTATCTTTGTCGAGTGGCGTGACCGTGTGGGAACAATGTGGATTGCGTGGAAACCGAGTGGGACGATTTGTCCCTACTCTATTCCCAATGCAATGACGTTTCCATTCACTATTTACCTGTCACCCGTCGAGTTTGGCATTATTTCTGTCTATTTGATGAACTGTTCAGCTTTCAATATTCACACATTCACATGGGACTGAAAGTTTGGAGTTAAACTGCTTATTTCAGAGCGTACTGGTAGAAACTGACAACTCGACCCGGTGGCGAAAGAGTCGTCATCTGGCTAATTTGACATTCAAACTGGACAGATACACTGTCGGATATACGCAAATTATGTCCCGACCATACAAGGCAGCAACTTCAAATTCTCAGAATGTTTTCTCCTGTCCCTGCCCGACAGTTTAGTATCTTTGTCAAGTGCCAAGACCGCGTGGAAACACCATGGATCAGATGGAAACCGAGGGGACGATTCGTCCCTACTTTCTTCTCAATTCAACGACTTTTCTATTCATTATTTACCTGTCACCGGCTGAGTTTGGCATTATATCTGTCTATTTGATGAACTTTTCAACCTTAACTATTTGCGACTTTGTGTTTCACCACCGAAAGGCCACTGCACGGTTACCAGTATATTCAGGGACTGATTTTGCGAAAATAACAATTATTCCGACTGTACCCACATGGGAACTCCTACATCTGTAAGGGTTAAATTTTTAATAATAACGTATAAAACAGAAGTTGTCGTGCTATGCTAGCTGCATGCAGGCATGGAAAACATTCAGCACTCAATGAATTAGGAATGGAGTAAATTGTCACTTAAACCAGCGAAATTCTGAAAAAAAAATGAGAGTTTTTTTCGACGGCACCTACCTTTATGCATCCGAGACAGGGACTGCGTTAAACTTTACAGCAACCTTATAACAGGAGATATTCTTGGAATTGAACTGTGAATCCGAATTTCGAAAGCATTTTCGGATATTCTATTCCAAACTATCACTGCACGCTTGTCAATATTCAGTGATTTTATGAAAATATCCATTATTCCGACCGTACCCATATGGGCAGTCTCGAATCTGCTTAAGGGTTAAACTTTTAATAATGACATATAAAACAAAAGTTGTCACACTATGACTGCTGCATACAGCCATAGAAAACATTCAGCGCTCAATCAGTTAGGAATGGAGTAAATCGTCACTTAAACTTACCAAATTCTCAAAAAATGAGAGTTTTTTTTTGACTGCACCTATCTTTATGCAAACAGAATGAGCATAGTATTAAACTTTACAACCAAACTTACAACAGCAAATATGCTCGGTACGCAATTGTGAATACGACCATTTAAATCATTTTTCGATATTCCATTCGAAAATGGCCGAAAGGTGACCTCCAAATGAACCAGTTTTACGAAGAATTTTAGGGTACTCGAATTCTAGGCCCGAATACTGGGTGAAGGTTAAAACTTTGAATAAACCATGTAACAGGAAAATTGTTCCTGGATGAAGGCCCAATCCTCTCACGGGCACCGTTTTGACAAAATTCGGCTGCAGTGCTGAGAAATCTCATGTGAAAACTGGCCAATTTTGCCCGAAATGCTCATTGCTCGTAATTTTCTGGCGAAAAGGGGTCAGCGCGAGGAATATCGCCTCTGTAGCCAGATTCAGTAAGTTATGCTACAAATATAACGAAAGTTTCAGCCAAATCCTCCAGAGGGTTTTGGAGAATTGTGGCAAAACGCATCATTTTCACTACATTTTCCACTGTTTTGGCAGAAAACGAAAAACTTAAGGAATGCCATGACCCAGGTGAGAAACTTCAGATGGAACTCTATACATGTGCCAAATCTCAGTAAAATCGTACAGGCTGTTTTCGCGAAAACCGTCAGACAAAAATCATCGAAATGAAAAATAATCTCAATACGAGAAATAGAGAGATGTTGGTGACTGAAAAATGCATCTTGTACACTGGAGCCAAATGGGCCCCGACACGCTGGTAACAATTAGATAATTGCCAGAAATAAAAAGAGGACAGAAATCGTGCACCGGTTAATGGCGAAAAAGCGGTAATTTGGCTAATGTGACATAAAAACAGACAACAATGTCGCTCATAGGCCCACTGTGTCCAGACCACCGAAGGCAGCTGCACAAAATCTTCAGAAGTTGTTCTACTATCCCTGCATGACAGAGTACTATCTCTGTCGAGTGGCGTGACCATGTGGAAACAAAGTGGATCACGTGGAAACCGAGGGGATGAATAATCTCTACTCTAATCCAAATGCAATGACGTTTCGACCCACTATTTACCTGTCACCGGTCGAGTTTGGCATTATTTCTGTCTATTTAATAAACTGTTCGGCTTTAAATATTCACACATTTATATGGGATAGAAAGTTTGTATGGTTAATGCCGAATTCAAGGCAGGCGGTCGGTCGAGTGGGCGGGCGTTAGGGCATGCATGCAAGTAGACAGGCAGTCCTGTCTAACAACTCTTCCGACCGTACTCTTTTACTCTGGCATGACTGGTGTATGCTTAAAATCGAAGTAAGGACGGGCTTGACCTCAGGCAGTTTGGTAGGCAGAGAAACAGAAGGCATTCCATATTCCATTCATAATTGCTGGAAATCCATATCTACTTCTCATTATTGCTGGAAATCCATATCTACTACTTTGAAACCATGCGTGCAGAGTTAAGTTAGAAATCATGAATGCCAGGTCAAATTTATGAATTCAGTTTCAATAAAAATCAGTAAATGAAGGTTAAAGAATATTTTGAAAATTACAGTTTTTCACACAGTACTCTCAAACAGCTTTGAATATGAACCGGTTGCAAAGAATATTTTGAAAATGACAGTTTTTCACGCAGAACCTCAAATAGCTTTGATTACGAAAGGGTTACGCAAGTCACAGTGATATTCAAATCATTTGTATAAGTGATAAAATGAAAACAGTTGTCTGGAGAATGAATACTGGTCAGCTATAAAGGATAGCATAAACAAATAAAGCATCTCAGTTTCCAAAGATCATCAATCACAGCTTGACATAGTTTCTGGTGCATAGAAAACATTCAGCGCTGAATCAATTAGGATATGGAGTAAATTGTCACTTGAACTGAAAATGTTCTTTTTTGGATGGGACCTATCTTTATGACGCTAGAATGGGTATAGGGTTAAACTTTACAACAAATATTACAACAGAAAATATGCTCAGTAGGCAATTGTGAATACGCACATGCAAATCATTTTCGATATTCCATTCTAAAGTGGAAGAAAAGTGAATGCGTGCAATCAGGCAGCGGGCGCGGGCAAGCAGTAGGCAGGCAGGCACAGGCAGGCAGGCACAGGCAGGCAGGCAGGCAGGCAGGAAGGCTCAGACCGAGGCAGACAGGCACACAAGCAGGCGCACAGGCAGGCAACTGTAATCTTTCACACAGGCATGGCTGTTGAATGGTTAAAATCGAAAGCAGGGCGGACTTGATGTTAGGCAGGTAGATAGGCAGACAGACTGCGCGCAGGCATCTAGGGCAGACAGGCAGGCACAGGCAGGCAGGCACGCAGGCAGGCAGGCACGCAGGCAGGCATGCAGGTAGGAACGCAGACGCGCAGGCAGACTCGGGCAAGCGCAGGCAGGCGTGCAGGCAGGCGCGCAGACAGGAAGGCAGGCACGCAGGCATTTCTAACAACTCTTCCGACTGTACTCTTTCACACAGGCGTGACTGATGAATAGTTAAAATCGAAGTCAGGGCTGGCTTAATGTCAGGCAGGTAGATAAATAGACAGACTGTGTGCAGGCGCAGGCAGAGAGGTGCAGGGAAGTGAAGATAGACGCGCAGGCGGGCTCAGGCAGGCATGCAGGCAGGTGCGCAGGCAGGCAGGCAGGCAGGCAGGCAGGCAGGCAGGCAGGCAGGCAGGCAGGCAGGCACAGGCAGTCAGGCAGGCAGGCACACAGGCAAGCGCAGGGAAGCACGCAGAAAGGCTGGCGCGCAGGCATTTCTAACAACTCTTCCAACTGTTCTCTTTCTCACAGTCATGACTGTTGAATGGTTAATATCGAAGTCAGGGTAGGCTTGATGTTAGGTAGATAGGCAGGCAGACAGGCAGGCAGGCAGGCAGCAGGCAGGGAGGCAGGCAGGCAGGCAGGCATATTTCAAACAACTCTTCCGAATGTACTCTTTCACACAGGCATGACAGATGAATGGTTAAAATCGAAGTCAGGATGGGCTTGCTGTCAGGCAGGTAGGTAGACTGACAGACTGCATTTCATAATATTCCAGCCATAATTGCTGAAAATCCATGTCTACTTCTATGCAACCACGTGCATAGGGTGAAGTTAGAAATCAACAGCATCATAGCAATACTGCTCAGGACATAGTGTCACCACACATATATCTATTATGTTGCAATGAAAAAATCAGTAACAAAGGGTTAACAGACTGTTCTCTTTCACACTGGCATGACTGTTGAATGGTTATTTTCGAAGTCAGGGTAGACAGGCATTTCTGACAACTCTTCCGACTCTACCCTTTCACACAGACATGACTGGTGAATGGTTAAAATCAAAGTCAGGACGTACTTTCTGTTAGGCAGGTTGGTAGGCCTACACACTCATAGACTTTCATATTATCCAGCCATAATTGCTGGAAATCCATATCTACTTCTCTGTAATCGCGCATGCAGGGTTAAGTTAGAAATCAACTGCATTATAGCAATATTGCTTTGCTCACATTTATGAATTCTGTTACAATAAAAACCATAAAAGAGGGTTAATGGATATTTTGAAAAGTGCAGTGCTCTATCAAATAAGAAAAAACAGCATCTGGAGAATGCTGGTCAGCTACTAATGATATTATACAAATAAATAAAACGTTAATCACAGCTTGACAGTTACTGATAAAAGCAAGCTTGAGAAATTTTAACTGGCATTAGCAAAGTAAACCACTTTTATAAAGAATTTGAGGGTAGTCCAATTCAAGGCCTGAAAACTGTATGAAGAGTAAAACGTTGAATAAAACATATAACAGCAAAATTGTTCTAGGATGAACGCTCTATCTTTTCATGGGAAAAACTTTGAGAAAATATGAGTCCAGTGCTGAGAAATCGCACGTGAAAGTTGGCGAAAACAACAATTATTCTGACAGTACCCTTTTGGGAACTCCCAAATCTGGCAAGGGTTAAACTTTTAATAATAACATATAAAACAAAAGTTGTCATACTTTGACTGCTGTATGCAGCCATAGAAAACATTCAGTGCTCAATCAATTAGATATGGAGTAAATTGACACTTGAAGTTACCAAATTCTAAAAAACTGAAGTTTTCTTGGACGGTATCTACTTTTAGGCAACCAGAATGGGCATATGGGTAAACTTTACAACCAAACTTACAACAGCAAATATGATCGGTAGGCATTTGTGAATGTGGACATATAAATTATTTTTCGACATTCCATTCGAAAGTGGAAGAAAACTGAACTCAAAATGAGCGAATTTTACATAGACTTTTAGGGTGCTCTGATTCAAGGCCCGAAGACTGGGTGAAAGCTAAAACTATGAATAAAACATATAACAGCAAAATTGTTCTTGGATGAATCCCCAATCTTCTCACTGGACGTGATTTGAGAAAATGTGGTTGCAGTGCTGAGAAATCGCATGTGAATGTTGGCAATTTTCGCCAAAAATGCATTTTCAGGTGACGTTTGTGGTAAAACAGGGTCAACGTGGGTAATACTGCCAATGCAGACAGATGCAGGTGCACATGCTTCAAACACTAGGAACGTTTCGGCCCAAACGCCCAGAGCATTTTTGAGAATTGGGGCAAAACGTGACATTTTGGCTACATTTTGTACGATTTTGGCAGAAAACGAAAAACTTCAGAAATGCCATGACCCAGGTGAGAAACTTCGCATGGTGCTCTACAAGTGTGCTGAATTTCAGCAAAATCGTACAGACCGTTTTCGCGTAATCCGTCAGACAAGATTCGGTGAAATAAAAAAAAAAAAAAAGAAAAAATAGCAACTAGATTTTTCGATTTCAAGAAATCGAGAGATTCACCTATTCCGCTTGTCTTTTTAGGCAGCGACGAAATAAGATTGCATATAGAGCTGGTAGTTTTTTAGGCTATATTAAGTGCATAGCCGATAGAAAACTCCCTACAGTGTCTAACAATTCTTTCGGCAATACTCTTTCACATTGGCGTGAATGCTGTATGGTTAATCTCCAAGTTAGGGCTAAATAGCAAACCTGTTGAACACATCGTACCCGTCCAACCCCCTCCTTCTAGATTTTTCGATTTCAAGAAATCGAGAGATTCACCTATTCCGCTTGTCTTTTTAGGCAGCGTCGAAATAAGATTGCATATAGAGCTGGTAGTTTTTTAGGCTATATTAAGTGCATAGCCGATAGAAAACTCCCCACAGTGTCTAACAATTCTTTCGGCAATACTCTTTCACATTGGCGTGAATGCTGTATGGTTAATCTCCAAGTTAGGGCTAAATAGCAAACCTGTTGAACACATCGTATATACTTAATAATAACAACATGTGCGTATGTGGCATCAAAGATTGTGGCGAATGTTTTCGTAGCAGCGATTCCAAACTTTCAGCGTTTGTTGTTTATTCTTGAAGTTCGCGCAAACTCTGTCATATTATTAGAAAGTTCCGAAACCAAGCATAGACCCGTCGCGGGACTCCCTCCCCCCCCCCCCCACCCCCATCACACACTGCACATACGCTTTCTTGACATTCAAAAATGCAAAATTGATGTCGCTCTCCATGTGAAACCATGCCGAAACTCTTCGTGAAAATTTCATGGAAATCGGCCTAGAATTGGCTGAGATATAGCGTTGTGATCAGTGGCGGTGATAGTTTTAATTTGGTGCTGTTCTAACCGGTGCAACCTGACGCTGGGTGTATGCCTGGGGTTGTGGGACTGTTCCCTCTCTGAGGTAGTTCCACTTGAATCGTTTTGATTCACAGTCACTGGTGGAGAGATGCTGGTGACAGAAAGATGCTTTGTATACACTTGCGCCAAATGGACCCCGCTAAGCTGGTAACGGTTAGAAAATTTCCAAAAATGAAAAGTGGACAGAAATCGCGCATGGGTTAATGGCGAAAATGCGGAAATTTGGCTAATTTGACATTAAAATTGAACAGACAGCAGTGTCGCTCATATGCCCACTGCGTGCAGGCCAGTGAAGGCAGATACACGAAATCTTCAGATGTTGTTCTACTATCCTTGCTTGACAGGCTAGTATCTTTGTCGAGTGGCGTTACCGCGTGGGAACAACGTGGATCGCGTGGAAACCATGGGGGCGATTCGTCCCTACTCTATTCCCAATGCAATGCCGTTTCCATTCACTATTTACCCACCACAAGTCGGTCGAGTTTGGCATCATTTCTGTCTATTTGATGAATTGTTCAGCTTTAAATATTCGCACATTCACATGGGACAGAAAGTGTGGAGTTAAACTGCTTATTTTAGGCCGTACCGACAGAAACTGACAACTTGACACGGTGGCGAACAAGCCGTCATCTGGCTAATTTAATATTCAAATTGAACAGATACATTGTTGGATATATGCCAATTATGTCCCGACTGTGCAAGACAGCAACTTGAAATTCTCAGAGTGTGTTCTACTCTCCCTGGCCGACAACTTAGTATCTCTGTCGAGTGCCGAGACCGCGTGGAAACACCGCGGATCAGGTGGAAACCGAGGGCATGATTCGCCCCTACTTTATTCTCAATTCAACGGCTTTTACATTCATTATTTTACCTGTCACCGGCTGACTTTGGCATTATATCTGTCTATTTGATGAACTTTCAACCTGAACTATTTGCGGCTTCATGTTGCACCACCGAAAGGCCAATGGACGGTTACAGTGTTGAGAAATCACCTTTGAAAGTTGGCGAAAACAACAATTATTCCGACTGTACCGTTATGGGATCTCTCAAACCTGCAAGGGTTAACCTCAGGGTTAAATTCTGTTGGAATTAAAAGCAGTAAAAGAGAGTCAACAGACTGTGCTCTTTCACACTGGCATGAAAGTAGCATGGTTAATGTCGAAGTCAGGGCAGGCAGGCAGGCTGGCGGGTATACAGGCTTTTTTCGGGAAGGCAGGCAAGTAGTTTTAACAACTCTTTCAACTGAACCCTCACAGAGACATGTCAGGTGAATGGTTAAACTCGAAGTCAGGGCATGCTTGCTGTCAGGCAGGTAGGTAGGCAGACCAACTGATAAACTGCATTTCATATGATTCCAGTCATAATTGCTGGAAAATCCATATCTACTTCTATGAAACCACACGTAGAGGGTGAAGTTAGAAATCAACAGCCTCACAGCAGTACTGCTTAGAAAATATTTCGAGCACTCATCTATCAATTCTGTTGCAATAAAAATCAGTAAAAGAGGGTTAACCTAATGTTCTCTTTCACATTGGCATGAATATTGTATGGTTAATGTCGAAGCCAGGGCAGGCTGGTAGGCTGGCGGGCGGTTTAACAGGCTTTTTCAGGCTGGCAGGCAGGCAGGCAGGAATTTCTAACAACTCTTCCGACTGGACTCTTTCACACAGGCATGAAAGGAAAATGGTTAAAATCGAAGTCATCGCATGCTTGCTGTAAAGCTGGTAGGTAGGTTGACAGACTGCATTTCATAATGTTCCAGCCATAATTGCAGAAAATCCATATCTACTTCTCTGAAACCACGTGCACAGGGTTAACTTAGAAATCAACAGCATCCTAGCAATACTGCTTAGAAAATAATATTACCACACATTTATCAATTCTGTGGCAATAACAATCAGCAAAAGAGGGTTAACAGACTGTTCTCTTTCACACTGTCATGACTGTTGTGTGGTTAAAGTTGAAGTCAGGGCAGGCGGGCATTTCTGACATCTGTTCCGACTCTACCCATTCACACAGAAATTACTGGCGAATGGTTAAAATCGAATTCAGGGTGTGCTTACTGTCAGGCAGGAAGGAAGATATACACACTCACAGACCGTTTTTCATACTATTCCAGCCATTTTTGCTGGAAATCCATATCTACTTCTCTGTAACAACGCATGCAGGGTTAATTTAGAAATCAACAGCATTATAGTAATATTGCTTTGTTGCAATAAAAATCAGTAAAAGAGGGTTAATGAAAATTTTGAAAAGTGTATTTTTTTTCAGGCAGTACTCTCTCTCTCTCAAATAGGAAAAACAACATCTGGAGACTGCTGGCCAGTTAGAATCATATTACACAAAAAATAAATAAAGCATCTCAGTTTCCAAAGATCATCAATCACAACTTGACAGAGTTTCTGGTGCATAGAAAACATTCAGCGCTGAATCAATTAGGATATGGAGTAAATTGTCACTTGAACTGAAAATGTTTTTTTTTTGGATGGGACCTATCTTTATGATGCTAGAATGGGCATAGGGTTAAACTTTACAACAAATCTTGCAAGAGAAAATATGCTCAGTAAGCAATTGTGAATACGCACATGCAAATCATTTTCGATATTCCGTTCCAAGGAGGAAGACAAGTGAATGCGTGCAATCAGGCAGCGGGTGCGGGCAGCCAGTTGGCAGGCAGGCACAGGCAGGCAGGAACATGCAGGCAGGCGCAGGCAGGCTCAGACCGAGGCATACAGGGCGCACAGGCAGGCGGGAAACTGTACTCTTTCACACAGACATGGCTGTTGAATGGTGAATATCGAAGTCAGGACGGGCTTGATGTTAGGCAGGTAGATAGGTAGACAGACTGCGCGCAGTCATCTAGTGCAAACAGGCAGGCACAGGCAGGCAGGCAGGCACAAGCAGGCAGGCAGGCAGGCAGGCAGGCACGCAGTTAGGCACGCAGGCACGCAGGCAGACTCGGGCAAGTGCAGGCAGGCGCAGGCAGGCTCGCAGACAGGAAGGCAGGCGTGCGGGCAGTTCTAACAACTCTTCCGACTGTACTCTTTCACACAGGCGTGACTGTGAATAGTTGAAATCGAAGTCAGGGCTGGCTTGATGTCAGGCAGGTAGATAAACAGACAGACTGTGTTCAGGCGCAGGCAGGGAGGCGCTGGTAAGCGCAGACAGGCACACAGGCAGGCTCAGGCAGGCATGCCAGCAGGTGCGCATGCAGGCAGGCAGGTAGGCACAGGCAGTCGGGAAGGCAGGCGCGGGCAAGCGCGCAGAAAGGCTGGCGCGCGGGCATTTCTAACAACTCTTCCAACTGTTCTCTTTCTCACAGGCATGACTGTTGAATGGTTAATATCGAAGTCAGGGTAGGCTTGATGTTAGGTAGATAGGCAGGCAGGCAGGCAGGCAGGCGGGCTGGCATTTCTAACAACTCTTACGAATGTACTCTTTCACACAGGCATGACAGGTGAATGGTTAAAATCGAAGTCAAGACGGGCTTGCTGTCAGACAGGTAGGTAGACTGACAGACTGCATTTCATAATATTCCAGCCATAATTGCTGAAAATCCATGTCTACTTCTCTGCAACCACGTGCATAGGGTTAAGTTAGAAATCAACAGCATCATAGCAATACTGCTTAGGACATAGTGTCACCACACATATATCTATTCTGTTGCAATGAAAAAATCAGTATTAAAGGGTTAACAGACTGTTCTCTTTCACACTGGCATGACTGTTCTATGGTTATTTTCGAAGTCAGGGTAGACAGGCATTTCTGACAACTCTTCCGACTCTACCCTTTCACATAGACATGACTGGTGAATGGTTAAAATCGAAGTCAGGACGTACTTTCTGTTAGTCAGGTAGGTAGGCCTACACACTCATAGACTTTCATATTATTCCAGCCATAATTGCTGGAAATCCACATCTACTTCTCCGTAACCGTGCATGCAGGGTTAAGTTAGAAATCAACTGCATTATAGCAATATTGCTTTGCTCACATTTATGAATTCTGTTACAATAAAAACCATAAAAGAGGGTTAATGGATATTTTGAAAAGTGCAGTGCTCTATCAAATAAGAGAAACCAGCATCTGGAGAATGCCGGTCAGCTACTAATGATATTGTACAAATAAATAAAACGTTAATCACAGCTTGACAGTTACTGATAACAGCAAGCTTGAGAAATTTTAACTGGCATTAGCAAAGTAAACCACTTTTATAAAGAATTCGAGGGTAGTCCAATTCAAGGCCTGAAAACTATATGAAGATTAAAACGTTGAATAAAACATATAACAGCAAAATTGTTCTAGGATGTACGCTCTATCTTTTCATGGGAAAAACTTTGAGAAAATATGAGTCCAGTGCTGAGAAATCGCACGTGAAAGTTGGCGAAAACAACAATTATTCCGACAGTACCCTTATGGGAACTCCCAAATCTGGCAAGGGTTAAACTTTTAATAATAACATATAAAACAAAAGTTGTCATACTTTGACTGCTGCATGCAGCCATAGAAAACATTCAGTACTCAATCAATTAGATATGGAGTAAATTGACACTTAAAGTTACCAAATTCTAAAAAATTGAAGTTTTCTTGGACGGTACCTACTTTTGGGCAACCAGAATGGGCATAGGGGTAAACTTTACAACCAAACTTACAACAGCAAATATGATCGGTACGCAATTGTGAATGCGGACATGTAAATTATTTTTCGATATTCCATTCCAAAGTGGAAGAAAACTGAACTCAAAATGAGCGAATTTTAGGTAGAGTTTTAGGGTCCTCTGATTCAAGGCCCGAAAATTGGGTGAAAGCTAAAACTATGAATAAAACATATAACAGCAAAATTGTTCTTGGATGAATGCCCAATCTTCTCACTGGACGTGATTTGAGAAAATGTGATTGCAGTGCTGAGAAATCGCATGTGAATGTTGGCAATTTTCGCCAAAAATGCATTTTCAGGTGACTTTTGTGGCAAAACAGGGTCAACGTGGGTAATATTGCCTATGCAGACAGATGCAGGTGCACATGCTTCAAACGCTTGGAACATTTCGGCCCAATCGCCCAGAACATTTTTGAGAATTGGGGCAAAACGTGACATTTTGGCTACATTTTGTACGATTTTGGCAGAAAACGAAAAACTTCAGAAATGCCATGACCCAGGTGATAAACTTCGCATGATGCTCTATAGATGTACCGAATTTCAACAAAATCGTACAGACCGTTTTCGCGTAACCCGTCAGACAAGATTCGGTGAAATAAAAAAAAAAAAAAAAATAAAAAAAACTAGATTTTTCGATTTCAAGAAATCGAGAGATTCACCTATTCCGCTTGTTTTTTTAGGCAGGCAGCGGCAAAATAAGATTGCATATAGAGCTGTTAGGTTTTTAGGCTATATTAAGTGCATGGCCGATAGAAAACCCCCTACAGTGTCTAACAATTCTTTCGGCAATACTCTTTCACATTGGCCTGAATGCTGTATGGTTAATGTCCAAGTTAGGGCTAAATTGCAAAGCTGTTGAACACATCGTACCTGTACACCCCCCTCCTTCTAGATTTTTCGATTTCAAGAAATCGAGAGATTCACCTATTCCGCTTGTTTTTTTAGGCAGGTAGCGGCGAATTAAGATTGCATATAGAGCTGGTAGGTTTTTAGGCTATATTAAGTGCATGGCCGATAGAAAACCCGCTACAGTGTCTAACAATTCTTTCGGCAATACTCTTTCACATTGGCCTGAATGCTGTATGGTTAATGTCCAAGTTAGGGCTAAAGAGCAAAGCTGTTGAACACATCATACCCGTACAACCCCCTCCTTCTAGATTTTTCGGTTTCAAGAAATCGAGAGATTCACCTATTCCGCTTGTTTTTTTAGGCAGGCAGCGGCGAAATAAGATTGCATATAGAGCTGGTAGGTTTTTAGGCTATATTAAGTGCATGGCCGATAAAAAAACCCCTACAGTGTCTAACAATTATTTCGGCAATACTCTTTCACATTGGCCTGAATGCTGTATGGTTAATGTCCAAGTTAGGGCTAAATAGCAAAGCTGTTGAACACATCGTACCCGTACAACCCCCTTCTTCTAGATTTTTCGATTTCAAGAAATCGAGAGATTCACCTATTCCGCTTGTTTTTTTAGGCAGGCAGCGGCGAATTAAGATTGCATATAGAGCTGGTAGGTTTTTAGGCTATATTAAGTGCATGGCCGATAGAAAACCCGCTACAGTGTCTAACAATTCTTTCGGCAATACTCTTTCACATTGGCCTGAATGCTGTATGGTTAATGTCCAAGTTAGGGCTAAAGAGCAAAGCTGTTGAACACATCATACCCGTACAGCCCCCTCCTTCTAGATTTTTCGATTTCAAGAAATCGAGAGATTCACCTATTCCGCTTGTTTTTTTAGGCAGGTAGCCACGAAATAAGATTGCATATAGAGCTGGTAGGTTTTTAGGCTATATTAAGTGCATGGCCGATAAAAAACCCCCTACAGTGTCTAACAATTCTTTCGGCAATACTCTTTCACTTTGGCCTGAATGCTGTATGGTTAATGTCCAAGTTAGGGCTAAATTGCAAAGCTGTTGAACAGATTGCCTATACTAAATAATAACAACACGTGCGTATGTGGCATCATATATTGTGGCAAATGTTTTCGTAGCAGTGATTCCAAATTTTCAGCGTTTGTTCTTGAAGCTCGCCCGTACTCGGCCATATTATTAGAATGTCCCGAAACCAAGCATGGGCCTCGAGGCAGCCACCCCTCTCCCTCAACCCACCCCGGAACATGCACGTACGCTCTCCTGACATTCAACATGATAGAATGGGAAGCTGGTGGTGCTCGTTGTGTCAAAAGATGCGGTAACTATTTGTGAAGATGTGTGAAAAAATTATGGAAATCGGCCAAGAATTGGTTGAGATATAGCGTTTTGATGAGTGGAGGTAATTGTTTCAATTTGGTCCTTTCCTAGCACGTGCGATCTGGCGGTGGGTGTACGTCTGGGGTTGTGGCAGTGTTCCCCCTCTGGGGTAGTTCCGCTTGAAACCGTGGATTCTCAGTTTCTGGTGGAGAGACGCTGGTGACTGAAAGATGAATTGTGTACACTGGCGTCAAATGGACCTCGCCATGCTGGTAACAGTTAGATATTTGTCAGAAATGAAAAGTGGACAGTAATCGCGCATGGGTTAATGGCGAAAAGGCGGTAATTTGGCTAATTTGACATAAAAATTGAGCAGACAGCAGTGTCGCTCCTACGTCCACTGTGTCCAGACCACCGAAGGCAGCCACACGAAATGTTCAGATGTTGTTCTACTTTCCCTGCTTGACAGGTTAATATCTTTATCGAGTGGCGTAACTGCCTGAGGACAACGTGAATCATATGGAAACCGAGCGGACGATTCGTCCCTTCTCTATTCCCAATGCAACGACGTTTCCATTCACTATTTACCTGTCACCCGTCGAGTTTGGCATTATTTCTGTCTATTTGATGAAGTGTTCAGCTTTCAATATTCACACATTTACATGGGACTGAAAGTTTGTATGGTTAATGCCGAATTCAAGGCAGGCAGTGGGTCGAGTGGGCGGATGTTAGGGCGTGCATGCAAGTAGACAGGCAGTCCTGTCTAACAACTCTTCCGACCGTACTCTTTTACTCTGGCATGACTGGTGTATGGTTAAAATCGAAGTAAGGGTGGGCTTGCTCTCAGGCAGTTTGGTTGGCAGAAAAAACAGAAGGCATTCCGTATTCCATTCATAATTGCTGGAAATCCATATCTACTTCTCATAATTGCTGGAAATCCATATCTACTTCTTTGAAACCACGCTTGCAGGGTTAAGTTAGAAATCAACAATGCCAGCTCAAATTTACGAATTCAGTTTCAATAAAAATCAGTAAATGAAGGTTAAAGAATATTTTGAAAATTCCAGTTTTTCACACAGTACTCTCAAATAGCTTTGGATATGAACGGGCTTCAAAGAATATTTTGAACATGACAGTTTTTTCACGCAGTACCCTCAAATAGCTTTGATTACGAAAGGGTTACACAAGTCACAGTGATATTCAAATCATTTGTATAAGTGATAAAATGAAAACAGTTGTCTGGAGAATGAATACTGGTCAGCTATAAAGGACAGCATAAATAAATAAAGCATCTCAGTTTTTCAAAGTTCATCAATCACAGCTTGACAGAGTTTCCAGTGCATAGAAAACATTCAGCGCTGAATCAATTAGGATATGGAGTAAATTGTCACTTGAACTGAAAATGTTTTTTTTTGGATGGGACCTATCTTTATGATGCTAGAATGGGCATAGGGTTAAACTTTACAACAAATCTTACAACAGAAAATATGCTCAGTAGGCAATTGTGAATACGCACATGCAAATCATTTTCGATATTCCGTTCCAAAGAGGAAGACAAGTGAATGCGCGCAATCAGTGCAGGCAGCCAGTAGGCAGGCAGGCACAGGCAGGCTGGAACATGCAGGCAGGCGCAGGCAGGCTCAGACCGAGGCATACAGGTGCACAGGCAGGCGGGCAGCTGTGCTCTTTCACACAGGCATGGCTGTTGAATGGTGAATATCGAAGTCAGGGCGGGCTTGATGTTAGGCAGGTAGATAGGTAGACAGACTGCGCGCAGGCATCTAGTGAATACAGGCAGGCACAGACAGGCAGGCAGGCACAAGCAGGCAGGCAGGCACGCAGGTAGGCACGCAGGCGTGCAGGCAGACTCGGGTAGGCGCAGGCAGGCTCGCAGACAGGAAGGCAGGCGCGCGGGCATTTCTAACAACTCTTCCGACTGTACTCTTTCACACAGGCGTGGTGAATAGTTAAAATCGAAGTCAGGGCTGGCTTGATGTCAGGCAGGTAGATAAACAGACAGGCTGTGTTCAGGCGCAGGCAGGGAGGCGCTGGTAAGCGCACACAGGCAGGTTCAGGCAGGCACATCGGCCGGTGCGCATGCAGGCAGGCAGGCACAGGCACTCGGGCAGGCAGGCAGGCGCAGGCAAGCGCGCAGGGCTGCTGATGCACAGCCATTTCTAACAACTCTTCCAACTGTTCTCTTTCTCACAGGCATGACTGTTGAATGGTTAAAATCGCAGGCGGGCGGGCGGGCGGGCGGGTGGGCGGGCAGGCAGGCATTTCTAACAACTCTTCTGATTGTACTCTTTTACACGGGCATGGCAGGTGAATGTTTAAAATCGAAGTCAGGGCGGGCTTGCTGTCAAGCAGGTAGGTAGACTGACAGACTGCATTTCACAAAATTCCAGCCATAATTGCTAAAAATCCATATCTACTTCTCTGAAACCACGTGCATACCTACTTCTCTGAAACCACATGCTCAGGGTTAAGTTAGAAATCAACAGCATCACAGCAATACTGCCTAGGAAATAGTCACCACACATTTATCTATTCTGTTACAATAAAAAATCAGTAAAAAGAGGGTTAACAGACTGTTCTCTTTCACACTGGCATGACTGTTGTATGGTTAATGACGAAGTTAGGGCAGGCAGGCATTTCTGACAACTCTTCCGACTCAGCCATAATTGCTGGAAATCCATATCCACTTCTCTGTAACCGCACATGTAGGGTTAACTTAGAATTCAACAGCATTATAGCAATGCTGCTTTGCACACATTTATGAATTCTCTACAGAGGGTTAATGGATATTCAAATAGGAAAAACAGCATCTGGAGAATGCTGGTCAGCTACTAATGATATTATACAAATAAATAAAACGTTAATCACAGCTTGACAGTTACTGATAACAGCAAGCTTGAAAAATTTTAACTGGCATCAGCAAAGTAAACCACTTTTATAAAGAATTTGAGGGTAGTCCAATTCAAGGCCTGAAAACTGTATGAAGGGTAAAACTTTGAATAAAACATATAACAGCAAAATTATTCTAGGATGTAAGCTCTATCTTCTCATGGGAAAAACTTCGAGAAAATATGTCTTCAGTGCTGAGAAATCGCACCTGAAAGTTGGCGAAAACAACAATTATTCCGACAGTACCCTTATGGGAACTCCCAAATCTGGCAAGGGTTAAACTTTTTATAATAATATATAGAACAAAAGTTGTCATACTTTGACAGCTGCATGCAGCCATAGAAAACATTCAGCGCTCAATCAATTAGATATGGAGTAAATTGACACTTAAACTTACCAAATTCTAAAAAAAATTGAGTTTTCTTGGACGGTACCTACATTTAGGCAACCAGAATGGGCATAGGGTTAAACATTACAACCAAACTTACAACAGCAAATATTCTCGGTAGGCAATTGTGAATATGGACATGCAAATCATTTTTCAATATTTCATTCCAAAATGGAAGAAAACTGAACTCAAAATGGGCGAATTTTAGGTAGACTTTAGAGTACTCTGATACAAGGCTCGAAAACTGGATGAAGACTAAAACTTTGAATAAAACATATAACAGCAAAATTGTTCTTGGATAAATGCCCAATCTTTTCATTGGACCTGATTTGAGAAAATTTGGTTGCAATGCTGAGAAATCGCATGTGAATGTTGGCAATTTTCGCCAAAAATGCATTTTCGGGTGAAGTTTGTGGCAAAATAGCGTCAACGTGGGTAATACTGCCTATGCAGACAGATGCAGGTGGACATGCTTCAAATACTAGAAACGTTTCAGCCCAATCGCCTAGAGCATTTTTGAGAATTGGGGCAAAACGTGACATTTTGACTACATTTTTCACGGCATTGGCAGAAAACGAAAAACTTCAGAAATGCCATGACCCAGGTGAGAAACTTTGCATGGTGCTCTACAAGTGTGCTGAATTTCAACAAAATCGTACAGACCGTTTTCGCGTAATCCGTCAGACAAGAATCGGTGAAAGAAAAAAAAAAAAAAAAAAAAGAAAAAAAAAAAAAAAAAAGAAAAATAGCAATAACAATACATTCACCTATTAGAAATAGGTGAATCTAAAAATAAAAAAAAAAAGAAAAGAAAAATAGCAATAATAATAGATCCACCTATTAGAAATAGGTGAATCTAATAACAATAGATCCACCTATTAGAAATAGGTGAATCTAACAAGATTTTTCGATTTCAAGAAATCGAGAGATTCACCTATTCCGCTTGTCTTTTTAGGCAGCGGCGAAATAAGATTGCATATAGAGCTGGTAGTTTTTTAGGCTATATTAAGTGCATAGCTAATAGAAAACTCCCTACAGTGTCTAACAATTCTTTCCGCAATACTCTTTCACATTGGCGTGAATGCTGTATGGTTAATCTCCAAGTTAGGGCTAAATAGCAAACCTGTTGAACACATCGTACCCGTCCAACCCCCTCCTTCTAGATTTTTCGATTTTAAGAAATCGCGAGATTCACCTATTCTGCTTGTCTTTTTAGGCAGCGGCGAAATAAGATTGCATATAGAGCTGGTAGTTTTTTTGGCTATATTAAGTGCATAGCCGATAGAAAACTCCCTACAGTGTCTAACAATTCTTTCCGCAATACTCTTTCACATTGGCGTGAATGCTGTATGGTTAATCTCCAAGTTAGGGCTAAATAGCAAACCTGTTGAACAGATCGCGTATACTTAATAATAACAACATGTGCATATGTGACACCATAGATTGTGGCGAACGTTTTCAAAGCAGCCATCCCAAACTTTCAGCGTTTGTACCTGAAGCTCGCCCGAACTCGGTCATATTATTAGAAAGTCCTGAAACCAAGCATGGGCCTCGAGGCAGCCGCCCCTCTCTCTCAACCCACACCCCGAACATGCACATACCCTCTCCTGACATTCAACATGATAGAATGGGAAATTGGTGTCGCTTTCTGTGTGAAAAGATGCGGTAACTATTTGTGAAGAATGAGTGAAAAATTTATGGAAATCGGCCAAGAATTGGCCGAGATATAGCGTTTTAATGAGTGGAGGTAATTGTTAGAATTTGGTCCTGTTCTAGCCGGTGCGACCTGACGCTGGGTATATGTCTGGGGTTGTGGCACTGCTCCCCCTCTGGGGTAGTTCCGCTTGAAATCGTGGATTCTCAGTTTCTGGTGGAGAGACGGTGGTGACTGAAAGATGCATTGTGTACACTGACGCCAAATGGACCTCGCCAAACTGGTAACAGTTAGATATTTGTCAGAAATGAAAAGTGGACAGTAATCGCGCATGGGTTAATTGCGAATAGGCGGTAATCTGGCTAATTTGACATTAAAATTGAACAGACAGCAGTGTCGCTCATACGCCCACTACGTCCAGACCACTGAAGGCAGCTACACGAAATTTTCAGAAGTTGTTCTAGTCTTCCTGCCCGACAGGTTAGTATCTTTGTCGAGTGGCGTGACCGCGAGGGAACAACGTGGATCGCGTGGAAACTATGGGGGGTGATTCGTCCCTACTCTATTCCCAATGCAATGCCGTTTCCACTCACTATTTACCCACCACATGTCGGTCGAGTTTGGCATCATTTCTGTCTATTTGATAAAATTGTCAGCTTTAAATATTCGCACATTCACATGGGACAGAAAGTGTGGAGTTAAACTGCTTATTTTAGGTTGTCCCGACAGAAACTGACAACCTCACACGGTGGCAAAAAAGCTGTCATCTAGCTAATTTAACTGTCAAATTGAACAGATAGAATGTCGGATATATGCCAATATGTGCGAGCACACAATTATCAATTCTGTTGCAATAAAAATCAGTAAAAGATGGTTAACCTACTGTTCTCTTTCACACTGGCATGAATGTTGTATGGTTGATGTCGAAGCAAGGCCAGGCAGGTAGGCTGGCGGGCGGTTTAGCAGGCTTTTTCGGGCTGGCACGCAGACAATCAGGCAGGCAGGCATTACAACAAGTCTTCTGACTGTACTCTTTCACACAGGCATGACAGGTGAATGGTTAAAATCGAAGTCAGGACAGGCCTGCTGTCAAGCAGGTAGGTAGGTAGACAGACTGCATTTCATTCTAGCCATCCATTTCTACTTCTCTGAAACCATGTGCACGGGGTTAAGTTAGAAATCAACAGCATCATAGCAATACTGCTTAGGAAATAGTGTCACCACACATTTATATCTATTCTGTTGCAATTAAAAAATCAGTAACAAAAGGGTTAACAGACCGTTCTCTTTGACACTGGCATGACTGTTGTATGGTTAATGTCAAAGTCAAGGCAGGTGTGCATTTCTGACAACTCTACCGACTCTACCTTTCCACAGAAATGACTGGTGAATGGTTAAAATCGAATTCAGGGCGCACTTGCTGTCAGGCAGGTAGGTTGGCATACACACTGACAGACCGTATTTCATATTATTCCAGCCATATTTGCTGGAAATCCATATCTAATTCTCTGTATTAGAGAATGCATTTTTGGCGAAAATTGCCATGCAGGGTTAAGTTAGAAATCAACAGCATTATAGCAATATTGGTTTGTTCGAATAAAAATCAGTAAAAGAGGGTTAATGAGTATTTTGAAAAGTGCAGTTCTCTCTATCAAATAAGAAAAAACAGCGTCTGGAGAATGCTTGTCAGTTACAAAGTTACACAAATAAACACCTGTTGTGAATCACATTTGACACTTACTGATAACAACGCTTGAGCAATATTATACCAGCAAAGTGAACAACTTTTACAAAGAATTTGAGGGTACTCCAATTCAAGGCCCGAAAACTGGGTGAAGAGTAAAACTTTGAATAAATCATATAACAGCAATATTGTTCTAGGATGTACGCCCTATCTTCTCATGGAAAAAACTTTGAGAAAATTTGTTCCAGTGTTGAGAAATTGCATGTGAAAGTTGGCAAAAACAGTAATTATTCCGATAGTACCCTTATGGGAGCTCCCAAATCTGCCAAGGGTTAAACTTTTTATAATAACATATAGAACATAAGTTTTTGTACTTTAACAGCTGCATGCAGCCATGGAAAACATACAGCGCTCAGTCAATTAGATATGGAGTAAATTTACACTTAAAGTTACCAAATTCTAAAAAATTGAAGTTTTCTTGGACGGTACCTACTTTTAGGCAACCAGAATGGGCATAGGGTTAAACTTTACAACCAAACTTACAACAGCAAATATGATCGGTAGGCAATTGTGAATGTGGACATGTAAATTATTTTTCAATATTCCATTCCAAAGTGGAAGAAAACTGAATGTAAAATGAGCGAATTTTAGGTAGACTTTTAGGGTCCACTGATTCAAGGCCCGAAAACTGGGTGAAAGCTAAAACTTTGAATAAAACATATAACAGCAAAATTGTTCTTGGATGAATGCCCAATCTTCTCACTGGACGTGATTTGAGAAAATGTGGTTGCAGTGCTGAGAAATTGCATGTGAATGTTGGCAATTTTCGGAAAAAATGCATATTCGGGTGACGTTTGTGGCAAAACAGGGCCAACGTGGGTAATACTGCCTATGCAGACAGATGCAGGTGCACATGCTTCAAACACTAGGAACGTTTCGGCCCAATCGCTCAGAGCATTTTTTAGAATTGGGGCAAAACGTGACATTTTGGCTACATTTTGTACGATTTTGGCAGAAAACGAAAAACTTCAGAAATGCCATGACCCAGGTGATAAACTTCGCATGATGCTCTACAGATGTGCCGAATTTCAACAAAATCGTACAGACTGTTTTCGCGTAATCCGTCAGACAATATTCGGTGAAATAAAAAAAAAAAGAAAACTAGATTTTTCGATTTCAAGAAATCGAGAGATTCACCTAATCCGCTTGTCTTTTTAGGCAGTGACGAAATAAGATTGCATATAGAGCTGGTAGTTTTTTAGGCTATATTAAGTGCATAGCCGATAGAAAACTCCCTACAGTGTCTAACAATTCTTTCCGCAATACTCTTTCACATTGGCGTGAATGATGTATGGTTAATCTCCAAGTTAGGGCTAAATAGCAAACCTGTTGAACAGATCGCGTATACTTAATAATAACAACATGTGCATGTGTGACACCATAGATTGTGGCGAACGTTTTCGTAGCAGCCATCCCAAACTTTCAGCGTTTGTACCTGAATCTCGCCCGAACTCGGTCATATTATTAGAAAGTCCCGAAACCAAGCATGGGCCTCGAGGCAGCCGCCCCTCTCTCTCAACCCACACCCCGAACATGCACATACCCTCTCCTGACATTCAACATGATAGAATGGGAAATTGGTGTCGCTCTCTGTGTGAAAAGATGCGGTAACTATTTGTGAAGAATGAGTGAAAAATTTATGGAAATCGGCCAAGAAATGGCCGAGATATAGCGTTTTGATGAGTGGAGGTAATTGTTTGAATTTGGTCCTGTTCTAGCCGGTGTGACCTGACGCTGGGTATATGTCTGGGGTTGTGGCACTGCTCCCCCTCTGGGGTAGTTCCGCTTGAAATCGTGGATTCTCAGTTTCTGGTGGAGAGACGCTGGTGACTGAAAGATGCATTGGGTACACTGGCGCCAAATGGACCTCGCCAAGCTGGTAACAGTTAGATATTTGTCAGAAATGAAAAGTGGACAGTAATCGCGCATGGGTTAATGGCGAATAGGCGGTAATCTGGCTAATTTGACATTAAAATTGAACAGACAGCAGTGTCGCTCATACGCCCACTACGTCCAGACCACTGGAGGCAGCTACACGAAATTTTCAGAAGTTGTTCTACTCTTCCTGCCCGACAGGTTAGTATCTTTGTCGAGTGGCGTGAGCGCGTGGGAACAGTGTGGATCGCGGGGAAACCGAGGGGACGATTCGTCCCTTCTCTATTCCCAATGCAACGACGTTTCCATTCACTATTTACCTGTCACCCGTCGAGTTTGGCATTATTTCTGCCTATTTGATGAACTGTTCAGTTTTCAATATTCACACATTCACATGGGACTGAAAGTTTGGAGTTAAACTGCTTATTTCAGAGCGTACCGGCAGAAACTGACAACTCGAC
Organism: Pictodentalium vernedei; assembly: GCA_031216915.1. NCBI lineage: Eukaryota > Metazoa > Mollusca > Scaphopoda > Dentaliida > Dentaliidae > Pictodentalium > Pictodentalium vernedei. The sequence continues at coordinate 538,660,529 of CM062297.1, forward strand.
CCGGTGGCGAAAAAGCCGTCATCTGGCCAATTTGACATTCAAATTGAACAGATACAATGTCGGATATACGCCAATTATGTCCCGACCATACAAGGCAGCAACTTGAAATTCTCAGAATGTTTTCTCCTGTCCCTGCCCGCCAGTTTAGTATCTTTGTCAAGTGCCAAGACCGCGTGGAAACACCGTGGATCAGGTGGAAACCGAGGGGACGATTCGTCCCTACTTTCTTCTCAATTCAACGACTTTTCTATTCATTATTTACCTGTCACCGGCTGAGTTTGGCATTATATCTCTCTATTTGATGAACTTTTCAACCTTAACTATTTGCGGCTTTGTGTTTCACCACCGAAAGGCCACTGCACGGTTACCAGTATATTCAGGGACTGATTTTGCGAAAATAACAATTATTCCGACTGTACCCACATGGGAACTTCTAAATAGTAAGGGTTAAATTTTTAATAATAACGTATAAAACAGAAGTTGTCGTGCTACACTTGCTGCATGCAGGCATAGAAAACATTCAGCGCTGAGTGAATTAGGAATGGAGTAAATTGTCACTTAAACCTGCGAAATTCTGAAAAAATGAGAGTTTTTTTCGACGGCACCTATCTTTATGCATCCGAGACAGGGACTCTCTTAAACTCTACAGCAACCTTATAACAGAAAATATTCTTGGAATTGAACTGTGAATCCGAATTTCGAAAGCATTTTCGGATATTCTATTCCAAACTATCACTGCACGCTTGTCAATATTCAGTGATTTTATGAAAATATCCATTATTCCGACCGTACCCATATGGGCAGTCTCGAATCTGCTTAAGGGTTAAACTTTTAATAATGACATATAAAACAAAAGTTGTCACACTATGACTGCTGCATACAGCCATGGAAAACATTCAGCGCTCAATCAATTAGGAATGGAGTAAAGCGTCACTTAAACTTACCAAATTCTCAAAAAATGAGAGTTTTTTTTTGACTGCACTTATCTTTATGCAAACAGAATGAGCATAGTATTAAACTTTACAACCAAACTTACAACAGCAAATATGCTCGGTACGCAATTGTGAATACGACCATTTAAATCATTTTTCGATATTCCATTCGAAAATGGCCGAAAGGTGACCTCCAAATGAACCAATTTTACGAAGAATTTTAGGGTACTCGAATTCTAGGCCCGAATACTGGGTGAAGGTTAAAACTTTGAATAAACCATGTAACAGGAAACTTGTTCCTGGATGAAGGCCCAATCCTCTCACGGGAACCGTTTCGACAAAATTCGGCTGCAGTGCTGAGAAATCTCATGTGAAAACTGGCCAATTTTGCCCGAAATGCACATTGCTCGTAATTTTGTGGCGAAAAGGGGTCAACGCGAGAAATATCGCCTCTGTATCCAGATTCAGCAAGTTATGCTACAAATATAACGAAAGTTTCAGCCAAATCATCCAGAGGGTTTTGGAGAATTGTGGCAAAACGTGTCATTTTCACTACATTTTCCACTGTTTTGGCAGAAAACGAAAAACTTCAGGAATGCCATGACCCAGGTGAGAAACTTCAGATGGAACTCTATACGTGTGCCAAATTTCAGTAAACTCGCACAGGCCGTTTTCGCGAAACCCGTCAGACAAAAATCATCGAAATGGAAAAATAATCTCAATACTAGATTTTTCGATTTCAAGAAATCGAGAGATTCACCTATTCCGCTTGTTTTTTTAGGCAGGCAGCGGCGAATTAAGATTGCATATAGAGCTGGTAGGTTTTTAGGCTATATTAAGTGCATGGCCGATAGAAACTCCCTACAGTGTCTAACAATTATTTCGGCAATACTCTTTCACATTGGCCTGAATGCTGTATGGTTAATGTCCAAGTTAGGGCTAAATAGCAAAGCTGTTGAACACATCGCGTATACTTAATAATAACAACATGTGCATATGTGGCATCACAGATTCTGGCGAATGTTTTCGTAGCAGCGATTCCAAACTTTCAGAGTTTGTTGTTTATTCTTGAAGTTCGCGCAAACTCTCATATTATTAGAAAGTTCCGAAACCAAGCATGGGCCCGTCGCGGGACTCCCTCCCCCCCCCCCCACCCTCATCACACACTCCACATACGCTTTCTTGACATTCAAAAATGCAAAATTGATGTCGCTCTCCATGTGAAACCATGCCGAAACTCTTTGTGAAAAATGAGTGAAAATTTCATGGAAATCGGCCTAGAATTGGCTGAGATATAGCGTTGTGATGAGTGTCGGTGATAGTTTTAATTTGGTGCTGTTCTAACCGGTGCAACCTGATGCTGGGTGTATGCCTGGGGTTGTGGGACTGTTCCCTCTCTGAGGTAGTTCCACTTGAATCGTTTTGATTCACAGTCACTGGTGGACAGATGCTGGTGACAGAAAGATGCTTTGTGTACACTTGCGCCAAATGGACCCCGCTAAGCTGGTGACTGTTAGATGATTGCCAAAAATGAAAATCGGACAGAAAGCGCGCATGGGTTAATGGCGAAAATGCGGTAATTTGGCTAATTTGACATAAAAATTGAGCAGACAGCAGTGTCGCTCCTACGTCCACTGTGTCCAGACCACCGAAGGCAGCCACACGAAATGTTCAGATGTTGTTCTACTTTCCCTGCTTGACAGGTAAGTATCTTTATCGAGTGGCGTGACTGCCTGGGGACAACGTGAAACCGAGCGGACAATTCGTCCCTACTCTATTCCAAATGCAATGACGTTTCCATTCACTATATACCTGTCACCAGTCGAGTTTGACTTTATTTCTGTCTATTTGATGAACTGTTCAGCTTTAAATATTAGCACATTTATATGGGACAGAAAGTTCGCATGGTTAATGCCGAATTCAAGGCAGGCGGTGGGTCGAGTGGGCGGGCGTTAGGGCATGCATGCAAGTAGACAGGCAGTCCTGTATAACAACTCTTCCCACCGTACTCTTTTACTCTAGCATGACTGGTGTATGGTTAAAATCGAAGTAAGGGTGGGCTTGCTCTCAGGCAGTTTGGTAGGCAGAAAAACAGAAGGCATTCCGTATTCCATTCATAATTGCTGGAAATCCATATCTACTTCTTTGAAACCACGCGTGAGGGTTAAGTTAGAAATCAACAATGCCAGCTCATTTTTACGAATTCAGTTTCAATAAAAATCAGTAAATGAAGGTTAAAGAATATTTTGAAAATTACAGTTTTTCACACAGTACTCTCAAATAGCTTTTGAATATGAACAGGTTGCAAAGAATATTTTGAAAATTACAGTTTTCACGCAGTGCTCTCAAATAGCTTTGATTACGAAAGGGTTACACAAGTCACAGTGATATTCAAATCATTTGTATAAGTGATAAAATGAAAACAGTTGTCTGGAGAATGAATACTGGTCAGCTATAAAGGATAGCATAAATAAATAAAGCATCTCAGTTTCCAAGGATCATCAATCACAGCTTGACAGAGTTTCTGGTGCATAGAAAACATTCAGCGCTGAATCAATTAGGATATGGAGTAAATTGTCACTTGAACTGAAAATGTTTTTTTTTTTCGGATGGGACCTGTCTTTATGATGCTAGAATGGGCATAGGGTTAAACTTTACAACAAATCTTACAACAGAAAATATGCTCAGTAGGCAATTGTGAATATGCACATGCAAATCATTTTCGATATTCCGTTCCAAAGAGGAAGACAAGTGAATGCGCGCAATCAGGCAGCGGGTGCGGGCAGCCAGTAGGCAGGTAGGCAAGGCAGGCAGGCGCAGGCAGGCTCAGACCGAGGCATACAGGGCGCACAGGCAGGCGGGCAACTGTACTCTTTCACACAGGCATGGCTGTTGAATGGTGAATATCGAAGTCAGGACGGGCTTGATGTTGGGCAGGTAGATAGGTAGACAGACTGCGCGCAGTCATCTAGTGCAGACAGGCAGGCAGGCACAAGCAGGCACGCAGGCAGGCACGCAGTTAGGCACGCAGGCGCGCAGGCAGACTCGGGCAAGTGCAGGCTGGCGCAGGCAGGCTCGCGGGCAGTTCTAACAACTCTTCCGACTGTACTCTTTCACACAGGCGTGACTGTGAATAGTTAAAATCGAAGTCAGGGCTGGCTTGATGTCAGGCAGGTAGATAAACAGACAGACTGTGTTCAGGCGCAGACAGGGAGGCGCTGGTAAGTGCAGACAGGCAGACAGGCACACAGGCAGGCTCAGGCAGGCATGCCAGCAGGTGCGCATGCAGGCAGGCAGGCAGGCACAGGCAGTCGGGAAGGCAGGCGCAGGCAAGCGCGCAGAAAGGCTGGCGCGCTGGTATTTCTAACAACTCTTCCAACTGTTCTCTTTCTCACAGGCATGACTGTTGAATGGTTAATATCGAAGTCAGGGTAGGCTTGATGTTAGGTAGATAGGTAGATTGGCAGGCAGGCAGGCGGGCAGGCATTTCTAACAACTCTTACGAATGTACTCTTTCACACAGGCATGACAGGTGAATGGTTAAAATCGAAGTCAGGACGGGCTTGCTGTCAGACAGGTAGGTAGACTGACAGACTGCATTTCATAATATTCCAGCCATAATTGCTGAAAATCCATGTCTACTTCTCTGCAACCACGTGCATAGGGTTAAGTTAGAAATCAGCAGCATCATAGCAATACTGCTTAGGACATAGTGTCACCACACATATATCTATTCTGTTGCAATGGAAAAATCAGTAACAAAGGGTTAACAGACTGTTCTCTTTCACACTGGCATGACTGTTGTATGGTTATTTTCGAAGTCAGGGTAGACAGGCATTTCTGACAACTCTTCCGACTCTACCCTTTCACATAGACATGACTGGTGAATGGTTAAAATCGAAGTCAGGACGTACTTTCTGTTAGTCAGGTAGGTAGGCCTACACACTCATAGACTTTCATATTATTCCAGCCATAATTGCTGGAAATCCATATCTACTTCTCCGTAACCGTGATGCAGGGTTAAGTTAGAAATCAACTGCATTATAGCAATATTGCTTTGCTCACATTTATGAATCCTGTTACAATAAAAACCATAAAAGAGGGTTAATGGATATTTTGAAAAGTGCAGTGCTCTATCAAATAAGAGAAAACAGCATCTGGAGAATGCCGGTCAGCTACTAATGATATTGTACAAATAAATAAAACGTTAATCACAGCTTGACAGTTACTGATAACAGCAAGCTTGAGAAATTTTAACTGGCATTAGCAAAGTAAACCACTTTTATAAAGAATTCGAGGGTAGTCCAATTCAAGGCCTGAAAACTATATGAAGATTAAAACGTTGAATAAAACATATAACAGCAAAATTGTTCTAGGATGTACGCTCTATCTTTTCATGGGAAAAACTTTGAGAAAATATGAGTCCAGTGCTGAGAAATCGCACGTGAAAGTTGGCGAAAACAACAATTATTCCGACAGTACCCTTATGGGAACTCCCAAATCAGGCAAGGGTTAAACTTTTAATAATAACATATAAAACAAAAGTTGTCATACTTTGACTGCTGCATGCAGCCATAGAAAACATTCAGTACTCAATTAATTAGATATGGAGTAAATTGACACCTAAAGTTACCAAATTCTAAAAAATTGAAGTTTTCTTGGACGGTACCTACTTTTGGGCAACCAGAATGGGCATAGGGGTAAACTTTACAACCAAACTTTCAACAGCAAATATGATCGGTATGCAATTGTGAATGCGGACATGTAAATTATTTTTCGATATTCCATTCCAAAGTGGAAGAAAACTGAACTCAAAATGAGCGAATTTTAGGTAGAGTTTTAGGGTCCTCTGATTCAAGGCCCGAAAATTGGGTGAAAGCTAAAACTATGAATAAAACATATAACAGCAAAATTGTTCTTGGATGAATGCCCAATCTTCTCACTGGACGTGATTTGAGAAAATGTGGTTGCAGTCCTGAGAAATCGCATGTGAATGTTGGCAATTTTCGCCAAAAATGCATTTTCAGGTGACTTTTGTGGCAAAACAGGGTCAACGTGGGTAATATTGCCTATGCAGACAGATGCAGGTGCACATGCTTCAAACGCTTGGAACATTTCGGCCCAATCGCCCAGAACATTTTTGAGAATTGGGGCAAAACGTGACATTTTGGCTACATTTTGTACGATTTTGGCAGAAAACGAAAAACTTCAGAAATGCCATGACCCAGGTGATAAACTTCGCATGATGCTCTATAGATGTACCGAATTTCAACAAAATCGTACAGACCGTTTTCGCGTAACCCGTCAGACAAGATTCGGTGAAATAAAAAAAATAAAAAAAACTAGATTTTTCGATTTCAAGAAATCGAGAGATTCACCTATTCCGCTTGTCTTTTTAGGCAGCGACGAAATAAGATTGCATATAGAGCTGGTAGTTTTTTAGGCTATATTAAGTGCATAGCCGATAGAAAACTCCCTACAGTGTCTAACAATTCTTTCCGCAATACTCTTTCACATTGGCGTGAATGCTGTATGGTTAATCTCCAAGTTAGGAGAAATTGCAAACCTGTTGAACACATCGTGTATACTTGATAATAACAACATGTGCGTATGTGGCATCACAGATTGTGGCGAATGTTTTCGTAGCAGCGATTCCAAACTTTCAGCGTTTGTTGTTTATTCTTGAAGTTCGCGCAAACTCTGTTATATTATTAGAAAGTTCCGAAACCAAGCATGGGCCCGTCGCGGGACTCCCTCCCCCCCCCCCCCACCCCCATCACACACTGCACATACGCTTTCTTGACATTCAAAAATGCAAAATTGATGTCGCTCTCCATGTGAAACCATGCCGAAACTCTTTGTGAAAGATGAGTGAAAATTTCATGGAAATCGGCCTAGAATTGGCTGAGATATAGCGTTGTGATGAGTGGCTGTGATAGTTTTAATTTGGTGCTGTTCTAACCGGTGCAACCTGACGCTGGGTGTATGCCTGGGGTTGTGGGACTGTTCCCTGTCTGAGGTAGTTCCACTTGAATCGTTTTGATTCACAGTCACTGGTGGAGAGATGCTGGTGACAGAAAGATGCTTTGTGTACACTTGCGCCAAATGGACCCCGCTAAGCTGGTAACAGTTAGAAAATTTCCAAAAATGAAAAGTGGACAGAAATCGCGCATGGGTTAATGGCGAAAATGCGGAAATTTGGCTAATTTGACATTAAAATTGAACAGACAGCAGTGTCGCTCATATGCCCACTGCGTCCAGGCCAGTGAAGGCAGATACACGAAATGTTCAGATGTTGCTCTACTATCCTTGCTTGACAGGCTAGTATCTTTGTCGAGTTGCATTACCGCGTGGGAACAACGTGGATCACGTGGAAACCATGGGGGCGATTCGTCCCTACTCTATTCCCAATGCAATGCCGTTTCCATTCACTATTTACCCACCACAAGTCGGTCGAGTTTGGCATCATTTCTGTCTATTTGATGAATTGTTCAGCTTTAAATATTCGCACATTCACATGGGACAGAAAGTGTGGAGTTAAACTGCTTATTTTAGGCCGTACCGACAGAAACTGACAACTTGACACGGTGGCGAAAAAGCCGTCATCTGGCTAATTTAATATTCAAATTGAACAGATACATTGTTGGATATATGCCAATTATGTCCCGACTGTGCAAGGCAGCAACTTGAAATTCTCAGAGTGTGTTCTACTCTCCCTGGCCGACAGCTTAGTATCTCTGTCGAGTGCCGAGACCACGTGGAAACACCGCGGATCAGGTGGAAACCGAGGGCATGATTCGCCCCTACTTTATTCTTAATTCAACGGCTTTTACATTCATTATTTTACCTGTCACCGGCTGACTTTGGCATTATATCTGTCTATTTGATGAACTTTTCAACCTGAACTATTTGCGGCTTCATGTTGCACCACCGAAAGGCCAATGGACGGTTACAGTGTTGAGAAATCACCTTTGAAAGTTGGCGAAAACAACAATTATTCCGACTGTACCATTATGGGATCTCTCAAATCTGCAAGGGTTAACCTCAGGGTTAAATTCTGTTGGAATTAAAAGCAGTAAAAGAGAGTCAACAGACTGTGCTCTTTCACACTGGCATGAAAGTAGCATGGTTAATGTCGAAGTCAGGGCAGGCAGGCAGGCTGGCGGGTATACAGGCTTTTTTCGGGAAGGCAGGCTAGTAGTTTTAACAACTCTTTCAACTGAACCCTCACACAGACATGTCAGGTGAATGGTTAAACTCGAAGTCAGGTCATGCTTGCTGTCAGGCAGGTAGGTAGGCAGACCAACTGATAAACTGCATTTCATATGATTCCAGTCATAATTGCTGGAAAATCCATATCTACTTCTATGAAACCACACGTACAGGGTGAAGTTAGAAAATCAACAGCCTCACAGCTGTACTGCTTAGAAAATAGTTCGAGCACACATCTATCAATTCTGTTGCAATAAAAATCAGTAAAAGAGGGTTAACCTAATGTTCTCTTTCACATTGGCATGAATATTGTATGGTTAATGTCGAAGCCAGGGCAGGCTGGTAGGCTGGCGGGCGGTTTAACAGGCTTTTTCAGGCTGGCAGGCAGGCAGGCAGGAACTTCTAACAATTCTTCCGACTGGACTCTTTCACACAGGCATGACAGGAAAATGGTTAAAATCGAAGTCATCGCATGCTTGCTGTAAAGCAGGTAGGTAGGTTGACAGACTGCATTTCATAATGTTCCAGCCATAATTGCAGAAAAATCCATATCTACTTCTCTGAAACCATGTACACAGGGTTAACTTAGAAATCAACAGCATCCTAGCAATACTGCTTAGAAAAATAATATTACCACACATTTATCAATTCTGTGGCAACAACAATCAGCAAAAGAGGGTTAACAGACTGTTCTCTTTCACACTGTCATGACTGTTGTGTGGTTAAAGTTGAAGTCAGGGCAGGCGGGCATTTCTGACATCTGTTCCGACTCTACCCTTTCACACAGAAATTACTGGCGAATGGTTAAAATCGAATTCAGGGTGTGCTTACTGTCAGGCAGGAAGGAAGATATACACACTCACAGGCCGTTTTTTTCATACTATTCCAGCCATTTTTGCTGGAAATCCATATCTACTTCTCTGTAACAACGCATGCAGGGTTAATTTAGAAATCAACAGCATTATAGTAATATTGCTTTGTTGCAATAAAAAATCAGTAAAAGAGGGTTAATGAAAATTTTGAAAAAGTGTATTTTTTTTTAGGCAGTACTCTCTCTCTAGCAAATAGGAAAAACAACATCTGGAGACTGCTGGCCAGTTAGAATCATATTACACAAAAAATAAATAAAGCATCTCAGTTTCCAAAGATCATCAATCACAACTTGACAGAGTTTCTGGTGCATAGAAAACATTCAGCGCTGAATCAATTAGGATATGGAGTAAATTGTCACTTGAACTGAAAATGTTTTTTTTTTTGGATGGGATCTATCTTTATGATGCTAGAATGGGCATAGGGTTAAACTTTACAACAAATCTTACAACATAAAATATGCTCAGTTGGCAATTGTGAATACGCACATGCAAAATCATTTTCGATATTCCGTTCCAAAGAGGAAGACAAGTGAATGCGCGCAATCAGGCAGCGGGTGCGGGCAGCCAGTAGGCAGGCAGGCACAGGCAGGCAGGAACATGCAGGCAGGCGCAGGCAGGCTCAGACCGAGGCATACAGGGCGCACAGGCAGGCGGGCAACTGTACTCTTTCACACAGGCATGGCTGTTGAATGGTGAATATCGAAGTCAGGACGGGCTTGATGTTAGGCAGGTAGATAGGTAGACAGACTGCGCACAGGCATCTAGTGCAGACAGGCAGGCACAGGCAGGCAGGCAGGCACAAGCAGGCAGCCAGGCAGGCGCGCAGGCAGACTCGGGCAAGCACAGGCAGGCGCAGGCAGGCTCGCAGACAGGAAGGCAGGCGCACGGGCAGTTCTAACAACTCTTCCGACTGTACTCTTTCACACAGGCGTGACTGGTAAATACTTAAAATCGAAGTCAGGGCTGGCTTGATGTCAGGTAGGTAGATAAACAGACAGACTGTGTTCAGGCGTAGGCAGGGAGGCGCTGGTAAGCGCAGACAGGCACACAGGCAGGCTTAGGCAGGCACGCCAGCAGGTGCGCATGCAGGCAGGCAGACACAGGCAGTCGGGCAGGCAGGCGCACATGCAGGCGCAGGCAAGCGCGCAGAAAAGGCTGACGTGCAGGCATTTCTAACAACTCTTCCAACTGTTCTCTTTCTCACAGGCATGACTGTTGAATGGTTAATATCGAAGTCAGGGTAGACTTGATGTTAGGTAGATAGGCAGGCAGGCAGGCAGGCAGGCAGGCAGGCAGGCAGGCATTTCTAACAACTCTTCCGAATGTACTCTTTCACACAGGCATGACAGGTGAATGGTTAAAATCGAAGTCGGGACGGGCTTGCTGTCAGGCAGGTAGGTAGGTAGACTCACAAACTGCATTTCATAATATTCCAGCCATAATTGCTGAAAATCCATGTCTACTTCTCTGCAACCACGTGCATAGGGTTAAGTTAGAAATCAACAGCACCATAGCAATACTGCTTAGGACATAGTGTCACCACACATATATCTATTCTGTTGCAATGAAAAAATCAGTAACAAAGGGTTAACAGACTGTTCTCTTTCACACTGGCATGACTGTTGTATGGTTATTTTCGAAGTCAGGGTAGACAGGCATTTCTGACAACTCTTCCGACTCTACCCTTTCACATAGACATGACTGGTGAATGGTTAAAATCGAAGTCAGGACGTACTTTCTGTTAGTCAGGTAGGTAGGCCTACACACTCACAGACTTTCATATTATTCCATCCATAATTGCTGGAAATCCATATCTACTTCTCTGTAACCGAGCATGCAGGGTTAAGTTAGAAATCAACTGCATTATAGCAATATTGCTTTGCTCACATTTATGAATTCTGTTACAATAAAAACCATAAAAGAGGGTTAATGGATATTTTGAAAAGTGCAGTGCTCTATCAAATAAGAAAAAACAGCATCTGGAGAATGCTGGTCAGCTACTAATGATATTATACAAATAAAAGATTAATCACAGCTTGACAGTTACTGATAACAGCAAGCTTGAGGAATTTTTAACTGGCATTAGCAAAGTAAACCACTTTTATAAAGAATTTGAGGGTAGTCCAATTCAAGGCCTGAAAACTGTATGAAGATTAAAACGTTGAATAAAACATATAACAGCAAAATTGTTCTAGGATGTACGCTCTATCTTTTCATGGGAAAAACTTTGAGAAAATATGAGTCCAGTGCTGAGGAATCGCACGTGAAAGTTGGCGAAAACAACAATTATTCCGACAGTACCCTTATGGGAACTCCCAAATCTGGCAAGGGTTAAACTTTTAATAATAACATATAAAACAAAAGTTGTCATACTTTGACTGCTGCATGCAGCCATAGAAAACATGCAGTGCTCAATCAATTAGATATGGAGTAAATTGACACTTAAAGTTACCAAATTCTAAAAAATTGAAGTTTTCTTGGACGGTACCTACTTTTAGGCAACCAGAATGGGCATATGGGTAAACTTTACCACCAAACTTACAACAGCAAATATGATCGGTAGGCAATTGTGGATGCGGACATGTAAATTATTTTTCGATATTCCATTCCAAAGTGGAAGAAAACTGAACTCAAAATGAGCGAATTTTAGGTAGACTTTTAGGGTCCTCTGATTCAAGGCCCGAAAACTGGGTGAAAGCTAAAACTATGAATAAAACATATAACAGCAAAATTGTTCTTGGATGAATGCCCAATCTTCTCACTGGACGTGATTTGAGAAAATGTGATTGCAGTGCTGAGAAATCACATGTGAATGTTGGCAATTTTCGCCAAAAATGCATTTTCAGGTGACGTTTGTGGCAAAACAGGGTCAACGTGGGTAACACTGCCTATGCAGACAGATGCAGGTGCACATGCTTCAAACACTAGGAACGTTTCGGCCCAATCGCCCAGAGCATTTTTGAGAATTGGGGCAAAACGTGACATTTTGGCTACATTTTGTACGATTTTGGCAGAAAACGAAAAACTTCAGAAATGCCATGACCCAAGTGATAAACTTCGCATGATGCTCTATAGATGTACCGAATTTCAACAAAATCGTACAGACCGTTTTCGCGTAACCCATCAGACAAGATTCGGTGAAATAAAAAAAAAAAAAAAAATTAAAAAAAAAAAAATAAAAAAAAAAAAAAAAAAGAAAAATAGCAATAATAATAGATCCACCTATTAGAAATAGGTGAATCTAATAAAAAAAAAAAGAAAAAAAAAAAAAAAGAAAAAAAAAAAAAAAGAAAAATAGCAATAATAATAGATCCACCTATTAGAAATAGGTGAATCTAACTAGATTTTTTGATTTCAAGAAATCGAGAGATTCACCTATTCCGCTTGTTTTTTTAGGCAGGCAGCGGCGAATTAAGATTGAAGATAAAGCTGGTAGGTTTTTAGGCTATATTAAGTGCATGGCCGATAGAAAACCCCCTACAGTGTCTAACAATTCTTTCCGCAATACTCTTTCACATTGGCCTGAATGCTGTATGGTTAATGTCCAGATGGTGGTGCTCTTTGTGTCAAAAGATGCGGTAACTATTTGTGAAGGATGTGTGAAACAATTATGGAAATCGGCCAAGAATTGGCTGAGATATAGCGTTTTGATGAGTGGAGGTAATTGTTTCAATTTGGTCCTTTCCTAGCACGTGCGAACTGGCGGTGGGTGTATGTCTGGGGTTGTGGCAGTGTTCCCCCTCTGGGGTAGTTCCGCTTGAAACCGTGGATTCTCAGTTTCTGGTGGAGAGACGCTGGTGACTGAAAGATGCATTGTGTACACTGGCGTCAAATGGACCTCGCCAAGCTGGTAACAGTTAGATATTTGTTAGAAATGAAAAGTGGACAGTAATCGCGCATGGGTTAATGGCGAAAAGGCTGTAATTTGGCTAATTTGACATAAAAATTGAGCAGACAGCAGTGTTGCTCCTACGTCCACTGTGTCCAGACCACCGAAGGCAGCCACACCAAATGTTCAGATGTTGTTCTACTTTCCCTGCTTGACAGGTTAGTATCTTTATCGAGAGGCGTGACTGCCTGAGGACAACGAGAATCGCGTGGAAACCGAGGGGACGATTCGTCCCTACTCTATTCCCAATGCAATGACGTTTCCATTCACTATTTACCTGTCACCCGTCGAGTTTGGTATTATTTCTGTCTATTTGATGAACTGTTCAGCTTTCAATAATCACACATTTACATGGGACTGAAAGTTTGTATGGTTAATGCCGATTTCAAGGCAGGCAGTGGGTCGAGTGGGATGGCGTTAGGTTGTGCATGCAAGTAGACAGGCAGTCCTGTATAACAACTCTTCCGACCGTACTCTTTTACTCTGGCATGACTGGTGTATGGTTAAAATCGAAGTTAAGGGTGGGCTTGCTCTCAGGCAGTTTGGTTGGCAGAAAAACAGAAGGCATTCCGTATTCCATTCATAATTGCTGGAAATCCATATCTACTTCTCATAATTGCTGGAAATCCATATCTACTTCTTTGAAACCACGCATGCAGGGTTAAGTTAGAAATCAACAATGCCAGCTCAAATTTACGAATTCAGTTTCAATAAAAATCAGTAAATGAAGGTTAAAGAATATTTTGAAAATTACAGTTTTTCACACAGTACTCTCAAATAGCTTTGGATATGAACCGGCTGCAAAGAATATTTTGAACATGACAGTTTTTTCACGCAGTACCTTCAAATAGCTTTGATTACGAAAGGGTTACACAAGTCACAGTGATATTCAAATCATTTGTATAAGTGATAAAATGAAAACAGTTGTCTGGAGAATGAATACTGGTCAGCTATAAAGGATAGCATAAATAAATAAAGCATCTCAGTTTTCAAAGTTCATCAATCACAGCTTGACAGAGTTTCCAGTGCATAGAAAACATTCAGCGCTGAATCAATTAGGATATGGAGTAAATTGTCACTTGAACTGAAAATGTTTTTTTTTGGATGGGACCTATCTTTATGATGCTAGAATGGGCATAGGGTTAAACTTTACAACAAATCTTACAACAGAAAATATGCTCAGTAGGCAATTGTGAATACGCACAGGCAAATCATTTTCGATATTCCGTTCCAAAGAGGAAAACAAGTGAATGCGCGTGATCAGGAAGCGGGCGCGGGCAGGCAGTAGGCAGGCAGGCAGTGCCTGAATGGGCATAGGGTTGAACTTTACAACCAATCTTCTCACTGAAGATTGCAGGCAGGCTCAGACCGAGGCAGACAGTCGCACAGGCAGGCGGGCAACTGTACTCTTTCACACAGGCATTGAATGGTTAAAATCGAAGTCAGGGCGGGCTTGATGTTAGGCAGGTAGACAGGTAGACAGACTGCGCGCAGGCATCTAGTGCATACAGGCAGGCACAGGCAGGCAGGCAGGCTCAAGCAGTCAGGCAGGCAGGCACGCAGGTAGGCACGCAGGTGTCCAGGCAGACTCGGGCAAGCGCAGGCAGGCTCAAAAAGGCAGGCTCGCAGACAGGAACGCACGCGCGCAGGCATTTCTAACAACTCTTCCGACTCTGCTCTTTCACACAGGCGTGACTGGTGAATAGTTAAAATCGAAGTCAGGGCTGGCTTGATGTCAGGCAGGTAGGTAAACAGACAGACTGTGTGCAGGTGTAGAGATGGAGGCACTGGTAAGCGCAGACAGGCACGCAGGCAGGCTCAAGCAGGCTCAGGCAGGCACGCCGGCAGGTGTGCATGCAGGCAGGAAGGCAGTCACAGGCAGTGGGCAGGCAGGCGCAGGCAAGCGAGCAGGACGGCTGGCACGCAGGCATTTCTAACAACTCTTCCAACTGTTCTCTTTCCCACATGCATGACTGATGAATGGTTAAAATCGAAGTCAGGGTAGGCTTGATGTTGGGCAGGTAGATAGGCAGGCAGACAGACTGCAGGCAGGCACGCAGGCATTTCTAACAACTCCTCCGAATGTACCCTTTCACACAGGCATAACAGGTGAATGATTAAAATCGAAGTCAGGACGGGCTTGCTGGCAGGCAGGTAGGTAGACTGACAGACTGCATTTCATAATATTCCAGCCATAATTGCTGAGAATCCATATCTACTTCTTTGAAACCACGTGCAAAGGGTTAAATTAGAAATCAACAGCATTATAGGAATACTGCTCAGGAAATAGTGTCACCACGCATTTATCTATTCTGTTGCAATTAAAAAATCAGTAACAAAAAGGGTTAACAGACCATTCTCTTTCACACTGGCATGACTGTTGTATGGTTAATGTTGAAGTCAGGGCAGGTGGGCATTTCTGACAACTCTTCCGACTCTACCCTTTCACACAGAAATGACTGGTGAATGGTTAAAATGGAATTCAGAGCGCGCTTCCTGTCAGGCAGGTAGGTTGGCATACACACTGACAGACCGTATTTCATATTATTCCAGCCATATTTGTTGGAAATCCATATCTAATTCTCTGTAACCACGCATGCAGGGTTAAGTTAGAAATCAACAGCATTATAGCAGTATTGGTTTGTTGGAATAAAAATCAGTAACAGAGGGTTAATGAGTATTTTGAACTGTGCAGTTTTCTCCAGGCAGTACTGTACTCTGTATGAAATAAGAAAAACAGCATCTGGAGAATGTTGGTCAGTTAAAATCATATTACACAAAATGAAACACCTGTTGTCATGATCAATCACATTTGACACTTCCTGATAACAACGTTTGAGCAATATTTTACCAGCAAAGTGAACAACTTTTAAAAAGAATTTGGGGGTACTCCAATTCAAGGCCGAAAACTGGGTGAAGAGCAAAACTTTGAATAAAACATATAACAGCAATATTGTTCTGGAATGTACGCCCTATCTTCTCAAGGAAAAAACTTTGAGAAAATATGTCTCCAGTGTTGAGAAATCGCATGTGAAAGTTGGCGAAAACAGCAATTATTCCGACAGTACCCTTATGGGAGCTCCCAAATCTTCAAGGGTTAAACTTTTTACAATAACATATAGAACAAAAGTTGTTGTACTTTGACAGCTGCATGCAGCCATAGAAAACATTCAGCGCTCAATCAATTAGATATGGAGTAAATTGACACTTAAGGTTACCAAATTCTAAAAAATTGAAGTGTTCTTGGACGGTACCTACCTTTAGGCAACTAGAATGGGCATAGGGTTGAACTTTACAACCAAACTTACAACAGCAAATATGATCAGTAGGCAATTGTGAATGCGGACATGTAAATTATTTTTCGATATTCCATTCCAAAGTGGAAGAAAAATTAACTCAAAATGAGCGAATTTTAGTTAAACTTTTAGGGTCCTCTGATTCAAGGCCCAAAAACTGGGTGAAAGCTAAAACTATGAATAAAACATATAACAGCAAAATTGTTCTTGGATGAATGCCCAATCTTCTCACCGAACGTGATTTCCGAAAATGTGGTTGCAGTGCTGAGAAATCGCATGTGAATGTTGACAATTTTTGCCAAAAATGCATTTTCGGGTGACGTTTGTGGCAAAACAGGGTCAACGTGGGTAATACTGCCTATGCAGACAGATGCAGGTGCACATGCTTCAAACACTAGGAACGTTTCGGCCCAATCGCCCAGAGCATTTTGGAGAATTGGGGCAAAACGTGACATTTTGACTACATTTTGTACGATTTTGGCAGAAAACGAAAAACTTCAGAAATGCCATGACCCAGGTGAGAACCTTCGCATGATGCTCTACAGATGTGCCGAATTTCAACAAAATCGTACAGACCGTTTTCGCGTAATCCGTCAGACAAGATTCGGTGAAAGAAAAAACCTCAGGGTTAAATTCTGTTGGAACTAAAATCAGTAAAAGAGAGTCAGCAGACTGTGCTCTTTCACACTGGCATGAATGTAGCATGCTTAATGTCAAAGTCAGGGCAGGCAGGCAGGCTGGCGGGTATACAGGCTTTTTTCGGGAAGGCAGGCAAGTAGTTTTAACAACTCTTTCAACTGAACTCTCACAAAGACATGCCAGGTGAACGGTTAAACTCGAAGTCAGGGCATGCTTGCTGTCAGGCAGGTAGGTAGGCAGACAGACTGATAAACTGCATTTTCATATTATTCCAGCCATAATTGCTGGAAAATCCATATCTACTTCTCTGAAACCACAAGTACAGGGTTAAGTTAGATATCAACAGCATAACAGCAATATTGCTTAGGAAATAGTGCGAGCACACATTTATCAATTCTGTTGCAATAAAAATCAGTAAAAGAGGGTTAACCTACTGTTCTCTTTCACACTGGTATGAATGTTGTATGGTTGATGTCGAAGCCAGGGCAGGCAGGTAGGCTGGCGGGCGGTTTAGCAGGCTTTTTTGGGCTGGCACACAGGCAAGCAGGCAGGCAGGCATTTCTAGCAACTCTTCCGACTGTACTCTTTCACACAGGCATGACAGGTGAATGGTTAAAATCGAAGTCAGGACAGGCCTGCTGTCAAGGCAGATAGACCGACAGACTGCATTTCATAATATTCCAGCCATAATTGCTGAAAATCCATATCTACTTCTCTGAAACCATGTGCACGGGGTTAAGTTAGAGTTAGAAATCAACAGCATCATAGCAATACTGCTTAGGAAATAGTGTCACCACACATTTATCTATTCAGTTGCAATTAAAAAATCAGTAACAAAAGGGTTAACGGAGGGTTCTCTTTCACACTGGCATGACTGTTGTATGGTTAATGTTGAAGTCAGGGCAGGTGGGCATTTCTGACAACTCTTCAAACTCTACTCTTTCACACAGAAATGACTCGTGAATGGTTAAAATCGAATTCAGGGCGTGCTTGCTGTCTAGCAGGTAGGTTGGCATACACACTGGCAGACCGTATTTCATATTATTCCAGCCACATTTGCTGGAAATCCATATCTAATTCTCTGTAACCACGCATGCAGGGTTAAGTTAGAAATCAACAGCATTATAGCAATATTGGTTTGTTGGAATAAAAACCAGTAAAAGAGGGTTAATGAGTGTTTTGAAAAGTGCATTTTTTTTCTATTAAATAAGAAAAACAGCATCTGGAGAATGCTGGTCAGTTAAAATCATCTTACACAAATAAACACCTGTTGTCTATCAATCATATTTGACACTTACTGATAACAACGCTTGAGAAATATTATACCAGCAAAGTGAACAACTTTTAAAACGAATTTGTGGGTACTCCAATTCAAGGCCCGAAAACTGGGTGAAGAGTAAAACTTTGAATAAAACATATAACAGCAATATTGTTCTAGGATGTACGCCCTATCTTCTCATGAAAAAAACTTTGAGAAAATATGTCTCGAGTGTTGAGAAATCGCATGTGAAAGTTGGCGAAAACAGCAATTATTCCGACAGTACCCTTATGGGAGCTCCCAAATCTGCCAAGGGTTAAACTTTTTATAATAACATATAGAACAAAAGTTATTGTAGTTTGACAGCTGCATGCAGCCATAGAAAACATTCAGCACTCAATCAATTAGCTATGGAGTAAATTGACACTTAAAGTTACCAAATTCTAAAAAATTGAAGTTTTCTTGGACGGTACCTACTTTTAGGCAACCAGAATGGGCATAGGGTTGAACTTTACAACCAAACTTACAACAGAAAATATGATTGGTAGGCAATTGTGAATGCGGACATGTAAATTATTTTTCAATATTCCATTCCAAAGTGGAAGAAAACTGAACTCAAAATGAGCGAATTTTAGGTAGACTTTTAGGGTACTCTGATTCAAGGCCCGAAAACTGGGTGAAAGCTAAAACTATGAATAAAACATATAACAGCAAAATTGTTCTTGGATGAATGCCCGATCTTCTCACTGGACGTGATTTGAGAAAATGTGATTGCAGTGCTGAGAAATCGCAAGTGAATGTTGGCATTTTTCGCCAAAAATGCATTTTCGGATGACGTTTGTGGCAAAACAGGGTCAACGTGGGTAATACTGCCTATGCAGACAGATGCAAGTGCACATGCTTCAAATACTAGGAACGTTTCGGCCCAATCGCCCAGAGCATTTTTGAGAATTGGGGCAAAACGTGACATTTTGGCTACATTTTGTACGATTTTGGCAGAAAACGAAAAACTTCAGAAATGCCATGACCCAGGTGAGAAACTTCGCATAATGCTTTATTGATGTGCCGAATTTCAACAAAATCGTACAGACCGTTTTCGCGTAATCCGCGAGACAAGATTCGTTGAAATAAAAAAAAAAAAAATAAAAAAAAAAAAAAAAAAAAAAAAAAAGAAAATTAGCAATAACAATAGATCCACCTATTAGAAATAGGTGAATCTAACTAGATTTTTCGATTTCAAGAAATCGAGAGATTCACCTATTCCGCTTGTTTTTTTAGGCAGGCAGCGGCGAATTAAGATTGCATATAGAGCTGGTAGGTTTTTAGGCTATATTAAGTGCATGGCCGATAGAAACTCCCTACAGTGTCTAACAATTCTTTCGGCAATACTCACACATTGGCCTGAATGCTGTATGGTTAATGTCCAAGTTGGGGCTAAATAGCAAAGCTGTTGAACACATCGTACCCGTACAACCCCCTCCTTCCAGATTTTTCGATTTCAAGAAATCGAGAGATTCACCTATTGCGCTTGTTTTTTTAGGCAGGCAGCGGCGAATTAAGATTGCATATTGAACTGGTAGGTTTTTAGGCTATATTAAGTGCATGGCCGATAGAAAACCCCCAACAGTGTCTAACAATTCTTTCGGCAATACTCTTTCACATTGGCCTGAATGCTGTATGGTTAATGTCCAAGTTAGGGCTAAATAGCAAAGCTGTTGAACACATCGTACCCGTACAACCCCCTCCTTCTAGATTTTTCGATTTCAAGAAATCGCGAGATTCACCTATTCCGCTTGTTTTTTTAGGCAGGCAGCGGCGAATTAAGATTGCATATAGAGCTGGTAGGTTTTTAGGCTATATTAAGTGCATAGCCGATAGAAAACTCCCTACAGTGTCTAACAATTCTTTCCGCAATACTCTTTCACATTGGCGTGAATGCTGTATGGTTAATCTCCAAGTTAGGGCTAAATAGCAAACCTATTGAACAGATCGCGTATACTTAATAATAACAACATGTGCATATGTGACACCATAGATTGTGGCGAATGTTTTCGTAGCAGCCATCCCAAACTTTCAGCGTTTGTACCTGAAGCTCGCCCGAACTCGGTCATATTATTAGAAAGTCCGGAAACCAAGCATGGGCCTCGAGGCAGCCGCCCCTCTCTCTCAACCCACACCCCAAACATGCACATACCCTCTCCTGACATTCAACATGATAGAATGGGAAATTGGTGTCGCTCTCTGTGTGAAAAGATGCGGTAACTATTTTTGAAGAATGAGTGAAAAATTTATGGAAATCGGCCAAGAATTGGCCGAGATATAGCGTTTTAATGAGTGGAGGTAATTGTTTGAATTTGGTCCTGTTCTAGCCGGTGCGACCTGACGCTGGGTATATGTCTGGGGTTGTGGCACTGCCCCCCTCTGGGGTAGTTCCGCTTGAAATCGTGGATTCTCAGTTTCTGGTGGAGAGACGCTGGTGACTGAAAGATGCATTGTGTACACTGGCGCCAAATGGACCTCGCCAAGCTGGTAACAGTTAGATATTTGTCAGAAATGAAAAGTGGACAGTAATCGCGCATGGGTTAATGGCGAATAGGCGGTAATCTGGCTAATTTGACATTAAAATTGAACAGACAGCAGTGTCGCTCATACGCCCACTACGTCCAGACCACTGGAGGCAGCTACACGAAATTTTCAGAAGTTGTTCTACTCTTCCTGCCCGACAGGTTAGTATATTTGTCGAGTGGCGTGACCGCGTGGGAACAATGTGGATCGCGTGGAAATCGAGGGGACGATTCGTCCCTTCTCTATTCCCAATGCAACGACGTTTCCATTCACTATTTACCTGTCACCCGTCGAGTTTGGCATTATTTCTGTCTATTTGATGAACTGTTCAGCTTTCAATATTCACACATTCACGTGGGACTGAAAGTTTGGAGTTAAACTGCTTATTTCAGAGCGTACCGGCAGAAACTGACAACTCGACCCGGTGGCGAAAAAGACGTCGTCTGGCTAATTTGACATTCAATCTGAACAGATACAATGTCGGATACACGCCAATTATGTCCCGACCATACAAGGCAGCAACTTCAAATTCTCAGAATGTTTTCTCCTGTCCCTGCCCGACAGTTTAGTATCTTTGTCAAGTGCCAAGACCGCGTGGAAACACCGTGGATCAGGTGGAAACCGAGGGGACGATTCGTTCCTACTTTCTTCCCAATTCAACGACCTTTCTATTCATTATTTACCTGTCACCGGCTGAGTTTGGCATTATATCTCTCTATTTGATGAACTTTTCAACCTTAACGATTCTAAATTTTCAGCGTTTGTTCTTGAAGCTCGCCCGTACTCGGCCATATTATTAGAATGTTCCGACACCAAGCATGGGCCTCGAAGCAGCCACCCTTCTCCCTCAACCCACCCCGGAACCTGCACGTACGCTCTCCTGACATTCAATATGATAGAATGGGAAGCTGGTGGTGCTCTTTGTGTCAAAAGATGCGGTAACTATTTTTGAAGGACGTGTGAAAAAATTATGGAAATCGGCCAAGAATTGGCTGAGATATAGCGTTTTGATGAGTGGAGGTAATTGTTTCAATTTGGTCCTTTCCTAGCACGTGCGAACTGGCGGTGGGTGTATGTCTGGGGTTATGGCAGTGTTCCCCCCCCCCCCCACTCTGGGGTAGTTCCGCTTGTAACCGTGGATTCTCAGTTTCTGGTGGAGAAACGCTGGTGACTGAAAGATGCATTGTGTACACTGGCGTCAAATGGACCTCGCCAAGCTGGTAACAGTTAGATATTTGTCAGAAATGAAAAGTGGACAGTAATCGCGCATGGGTTAATGGCGAAAAGGCGGTAATTTGGCTAATTTGACATAAAAATTGAGCAGACAGCAGTGTCGCTCCTACGTCCACTGTGTCCAGACCACCGAAGGCAGCCACACGAAATGTTCAGATGTTGTTCTACTTTCCCTGCTTGACAGGATAGTATCTTTATCGAGAGGCGTGACTGCCTGAGGACAACGTGAATCGCGTGGAAACCGAGGGGACGATTCGTCCCTACTCTATTCCCAATGCAATGACGTTTCCATTCACTATTTACCTGTCACCCGTCGAGTTTGGCATTATTTCTGTCTATTTGATGAACTGCTCAGCTTTCAATATTCACACATTTACATGGGACTGAAAGTTTGTATGGTTAATGCCGAATTCAAGGCAGGCAGTGGGTCGAGTGGGCGGGCGTTAGGGCGTGCATGCAAGTAGACAGGCAGTCCTGTCTAACAACTCTTCCGACCGTACTCTTTTACTCTGGCATGACTGGTGTATGGTTAAAATCGAAGTAAGGGTGGGCTTGCTCTCAGGCAGTTTGGTTGGCAGAAAAACAGAAGGCATTCCGTATTCCATTCATAATTGCTGGAAATCCATATCTACTTCTCATAATTGCTGGAAATCCATATCTACTTCTTTGAAACCACGCATGCAGGGTTAAGTTAGAAATCAACAATGCCAGCTCAAATTTACGAATTCAGTTTCAATAAAAATCAGTAAATGAAGGTTAAAGAATATTTTGAAAATTACAGTTTTTCACACAGTACTCTCAAATAGCTTTGGATATGAACGGGTTGCAAAGAATATTTTGAACATGACAGTTTTTTCACGCAGTACCCTCAAATAGCTTTGATTACGAAAGGGTTACACAAGTCACAGTGATATTCAAATCATTTGTATAAGTGATGAAATGAAAACAGTTGTCTGGAGAATGAATACTGGTCAGCTATAAAGGATAGCATAAATAAATAAGGCATCTCAGTTTTCAAAGTCCATCAATCACAGCTTGACAGAGTTTCCAGTGCATAGAAAACATTCAGCGCTGAATCAATTAGGATATGGAGTAAATTGTCACTTGAACTGAAAATGTTTTTTTTTTGGATGGGACCTATCTTTATGATGCTAGAATGGGCATAGGATTAAACTTTACAACAAATCTTACAACAGAAAATATGCTCAGTAGGCAATTGTGAATACGCATATGCAAATCATTTTCGATATTCCGTTCCAAAGAGGAAGACAAGTGAATGTGCGCAATCAGTGCAGGCAGCCAGTAGGCAGGCAGGCACATGCAGGCAGGCGCAGGCAGGCTCAGACCGAGGCATACAGGTGCACAGGCAGGCGGGCAGCTGTACTCTTTCACACAGGCATGGCTGTTGAATGGTGAATATCGAAGTCAGGGCGGGCTTGATGTTAGGCAGGTAGATAGGTAGACAGACTGCGCGCAGGCATCTAGTGCAGCCAGGCAGGCACAGACAGGCAGGCACAAGCAGGCAGGCAGGCAGGCAGGCAGGCACGCAGGTAGGCACGCAGGCATGCAGGCAGACTCGGGCAGGCGCAGGCAGGCTCGCAGACAGGAAGGCAGGAGTGCGGGCATTTCTAACAACTCTTCCGACTGTACTCTTTCACACAGGCGTGTGAATAGTTAAAATCGAAGTCAGGGCTGGCTTGATGTCAGGCAGGTAGATAAACAGACAGGCTGTGTTCAGGCGCAGGCAGGGGGGGGGGGGGCGCTGGTAAGCGCACACAGGCAGGCTCAGGCAGGCACGTCGGCAGGTGCGCATGCAGGCAGGCAGACACAGGCACTCGGGCAGGCAGGCGCAGGCAAGCGCGCAGGGCTGCTGACGCGCAGGCATTTCTAACAACTCTTCCAACTGTTCTCTATCTCACAGGCATGACTGTTGAATGGTTAAAATCGCAGGCGGGCGGGCGGGCGGGCGGTTGGGCAGGCAGGCCTTTCTAACAACTCTTCTGATTGTACTCTTTCACACGGGCATGACAGATGAATGTTTAAAATCGAAGTCAGGGCGGGCTTGCTGTCAAGCAGGTAGGTAGACTGATAGACTGCATTTCACAAAATTCCAGCCATAATTGCTAAAAATCCATATCTACTTCTCTGAAACCACGTGCATACCTACTTCTCTGAAACCACATGCTCAGGGTTAAGTTAGAAATCAACAGCATCACAGCAATACTACCTAGGAAATAGTCACCACACATTTATCTATTCTGTTACAATAAAAAAATCAGTAAAAAGAGGGTTAACAGACTGTTCTCTTTCACACTGGCGTGCCTGTTGTATGGTTAATGACGAAGTCAGGGCAGGCAGGCATTTCCGACAACTCTTCCGACTCGGCCATAATTGCTGGAAATCCATATCCACTTCTCTGTAACCGCGCATGTAGGGTTAACTTAGAATTCAACAGCATTATAGCAATGCTGCTTTGCACACATTTATGAATTCTCTACAGAGGGTTAATGGATATTCAAATAGGAAAAACAGCATCTGGAGAATGCTGGTCAGCTACTAATGATATTATACAAATAAATAAAACGTTAATCACAGCTTGACAGTTACTGATAACAGCAAGCTTGAGAAATTTTAACTCGCATCAGCAAAGTAAACCACTTTTATAAAGAATTTGAGGGTAGTCCAATTCAAGGCCTGAAAACTGTATGAAGGGTAAAACTTTGAATAAAACATATAACAGCAAAATTATTCTAGGATGTAAGCTCTATCTTCTCATGGGAAAAACTTCGAGAAAATATGTCTCCAGTGCTGAGAAATCGCACGTGAAAGTTGGCAAAAACAACAATTATTCCAACAGTACCCTTATGGGAACTCCCAAATCTGGCAAGGGTTAAACTTTTTATAATAATATATAGAACAAAAGTTGTCATACTTTGACAGCTGCATGCAGCCATAGAAACCATTCAGCGCTCAATCAATTAGATGTGGAGTAAATTGACACTTAAACTTACCAAATTCTAAAAAAAATTGAGTTTTCTTGGACGGTACCTACATTTAGGCAACCAGAATAGGCATAGGGTTAAACATTACAACCAAACTTACAACAGCAAATATTCTCGGTAGGCAATTGTGAATATGGACATGCAAATCATTTTTCGATATTTCATTCCAAAATGGAAGAAAACTGAACTCAAAATGGGCGAATTTTAGGTAGACTTTAGAGTACTCTGATACAAGGCTCGAAAACTGGATGAAGACTAAAACTTTGAATAAAACATATAACAGCAAAATTGTTCTTGGATAAATGCCCAATCTTTTCATTGGACCTGATTTGAGAAAATTTGGTTGCAATGCTGAGAAATCGCATTTGAATGTTGGCAATTTTCGACAAAAATGCATTTTTGGGTGAAGTTTGTGGCAAAACAGCGTCAACGTGGGTAATACTGCCTATGCAGACAGATGCAGGTGGACAGGCTTCAAATACTAGGAACGTTTCAGCTCAACCGCCCAGAGCATTTTGGGGAATTAGGGCAAAATGTGACATTTTGACTACATTTTTCACGGCTTTGGCAGAAAACGAAAAACTTTAGAAATGCCATGACCCATGTGAGAAACTTCGAATGAAGCTCTATAGATATGCCGAATTTCAGCAAAATCGTACATGTCGTTTTCGCGAAAGCCATCAGACAAGAATCATTGAAATAAAAAAAAAAGAAAAAAAAAAAAAAAAAAAAAAAAAAAAAGAAAAAAAAAAAAAAAGAAAAAATGCAATAACAATAGATCCACCTATTAGAAATAGGTGAATCTAACTAGATTTTTCGATTTCAAGAAATCGAGAGATTCACCTATTCCTCTTGTTTTTTAGGCAGCGGCGGAACAAGATTGCGTATAGTGCTGGTAGGTTTTTAGGCTATATTAAGTGCATTGCCGATAGAAAACTCCCTACAGTGTCTAACAATTCTTTCGGCAAAACTCTTTCACATTGGCGTGAATGCTGCATGCTTAATGTCCAAGTTAGGGCTAAATAGCAAACCTGTTGAACAGATCGCGTGTACTTAATAATAACAACATGTGCACGTGTGACACCATAGATTGTGGCGAACGTTTTCGTAGCAGCCATCCCAAACTTTCAGCGTTTGTACCTGAAGCTCGCCCGAACCTGGTCATATTATTAGAAAGTCCCGAAACCAAGCATGGGCCTCGAGGAAGCCGCCCCTCTTTCTCAACCCACACCCCGAACATGCTCATATGCTCTCCTGACATTCAACATGATAGAATTGGAAATTGGTGTCGCTCTCTATGTGAAAAGATGCGGTAACTATTTGTGAAGAATGAGTGAAAAATTTATGGAAATCGGCCAAGAATTGGCCGAGATATAGCGTTTTAATGAGTGGAGGTAATTGTTTGAATTTGGTCCTGTTCTAGCCGGTGCGACCTGATGCTGGGTATATGTCTGGGGTTGTGGCACTGCTCCCCCTCTGGGGTAGTTCCGCTTGAAATCGTGGATTCTCAGTTTCTGGTGGAGAGACGCTGGTGACTGAAAGATGCATTGTGTACACTGGCGCCAAATGGACCTCGCCAAGCTGGTAACAGTTAGATATTAATCAGAAATGAAAAGTGGACAGTAATCGCGCATGGGTTAATGGCGAATAGGCGGTAGTCTGACTAATTTGACATTAAAATTGAACAGACAGCAGTGTCGCTCATACGCCCACTACGTCCAGACCACTGGAGGCAGCTACACGAAATTTTCAGAAGTTGTTCTACTCTTCCTGCCCGACAGGTTAGTATATTTGTCGAGTGGCGTGACCGCGTGGGAACAATGTGGATCGCGTGGAAACCGAGGGGACGATTCGTCCCTTCTCTATTCCCAATGCAACGACGTTTCCATTCACTATTTACCTGTCACCCGTCGAGTTTGGCATTATTTCTGTCTATTTGATGAACTGTTCAGCTTTCAATATTCACACATTCACGTGGGACTGAAAGTTTGGAGTTAAACTGCTTATTTCAGAGCATACCGGCAGAAACTGACAACTCGACCCGGTGGCGAAAAAGCCGTCGTCTGGCTAATTTGACATTCAAACTGAACAGATACAATGTCGGATACACGCCAATTATGTCCCGACCATACAAGGCAGCAACTTCAAATTCTCAGAATGTTTTCTCCTGTCCCTGCCCGACAGTTTAGTATCTTTGTCAAGTGCCAAGACCGCGTGGAAACACCGTGGATCAGGTGGAAACCGAGGGGACGATTCGTCCCTACTTTCTTCCCAATTCAACGACTTTTCTATTCATTATTTACCTGTCACCGGCTGAGTTTGGCATTATATCTCTCTATTTGATGAACTTTTCAACCTTAACTATTTGCGGCTTTGTGTTTCTCCACCGAAAGGCCACTGCACGGTTACCAGTATATTCAGGGACTGATTTTGCGAAAATAACAATTATTCCGACTGTACCCACATGGGAACTCCTAAATCTCTAAGGGTTAAATTTTTTAATAATAACGTATAAAACAGAATTGTCGAGCTACGCTTGCTGTATGCAGGCATAGAAAACGTTCAGCGCTCAATGAATTAGGAATGGAGTAAATTGTCACTTAAACCAGCGAAATTCTGAAAAAAATGAGAGTTTTTTTCGACGGCACCTACCTTTATGCATCCGAGACAGGGACTGCGTTAAACTTTACAGCAACCTTATAACAGAAAATATTCTTGGAATTGAACTGTGAATCCGAATTTCGAAAGCATTTTCGGATATTCTATTCCAAACTATCACTGCACGCTTGTCAATATTCAGTGATTTTATGAAAATATCCATTATTCCGACCGTACCCATATGGGCGGTCTCGAATCTGCTTAAGGGTTAAACTTTTAATAATGACATATAAAACAAAAGTTGTCACACTATGACTGCTGCATACAGCCATAGATAACATTCAGCGCTAAATCAATTAGGAATGGAGTAAATCGTCACTTAAACTTACCAAATTCTGAAAAATGAGAGTTTTTTTTGACTGCACCTATCTTTATGCAAACAGAATGAGCATAGTATTAAACTTTACAACCAAACTTACAACAGCAAATATGCTCGGTACGCAATTGTGAATACGACCATTTAAATCATTTTTCGATATTCCATTCGAAAATGGCCGAAAGGTGACCTCCAAATGAACCAATTTTACGAAGAATTTTAGGGTATTCGAATTCTAGGCCCGAATACTGGGTGAAGGTTAAAACTTTGAATAAACCATGTACCAGGAAAATTGTTCCTGGACGAAGGCCCAATCCTCTCACGGGAACCGTTTCGACAAAATTCGGCTGCAGTGCTGAGAAATCTCATGTGAAAACTGGCCACTTTTGCCCGAAATGCACATTGCTCGTAATTTTGTGGTGAAAAGGGGTCAACGCTAGAAATATCGCCTCTGTAGCCAGATTCAGTAAGTTATGCTACAAATATAACGAAAGTTTCAGCCAAATCATCCAGAGGGTTTTGGAGAATTGTGGCAAAACGTGTCATTTTCACTACATTTTCCACTGTTTTGGCAGAAAACGAAAAACTTCAGGAATGCCATGACCCAGGTGAGAAACTTCAGATGGAACTCTATACGTGTGCCAAATCTCAGTAAAATCGCACAGGCCGTTTTCGCGAAACCCGTGAGACAAAAATCATCGAAATGGAAAAATAATCTCAATACTAGATTTTTCGATTTCAAGAAATCGAGAGATTCACCTATTCCGCTTGTTTTTTAGGCAGCGGCGGAACAAGATTGCGTATAGTGCTGGTAGGTTTTTAGGCTATATTAAGTGCATTGCCGATAGAAAACTCCCTACAGTGTCTAACAATTCTTTCGGCAAAACTCTTTCACATTGGCGTGAATGCTGCATGCTTAATGTCCAAGTTAGGGCTAAATAGCAAACCTGTTGAACAGATCGCGTGTACTTAATAATAACAACATGTGCATGTGTGACACCATAGATTGTGGCGAACGTTTTCGTAGCAGCCATCCCACACTTTCAGCGTTTGTACCTGAAGCTCGCCCGAACCCGGTCATATTATTAGAAAGTCCCGAAACCAAGCATGGGCCTCGAGGAAGCCGCCCCTCTTTCTCAACCCACACCCCGAACATGCTCATATGCTCTGCTGACATTCAACATGATAGAATTGGAAATTGGTGTCGCTCTCTATGTGAAAAGATGCGGTAACTATTTGTGAAGAATGAGTGAAAAATTTATGGAAATCGGCCAAGAATTGGCCGAGATATAGCGTTTTAATGAGTGGAGGTAATTGTTTGAATTTGGTCCTGTTCTAGCCGGTGCGACCTGACGCTGGGTATATGTCTGGGGTTGTGGCACTGCTCCCCCTCTGGGGTAGTTCCGCTTGAAATCGTGGATTCTCAGTTTCTGGTGGAGAGACACTGGTGACTGAAAGATGCATTGTGTACACTGGCGCCAAATGGACCTCGCCAAGCTGGTAACAGTTAGATATTTATCAGAAATGAAAAGTGGACAGTAATCGCGCATGGGTTAATGGCGAATAGGCGGTAATCTGGCTAATTTGACATTAAAATTGAACAGACAGCAGTGTCGCTCATACGCCCACTACGTCCAGACCACTGGAGGCAGCTACACGAAATTTTCAGAAGTTGTTCTACTCTTCCTGCCCGACAGGTTAGTATATTTGTCGAGTGGCGTGACCGCGTGGGAACAATGTGGATCGCGTGGAAACCGAGGGGACGATTCGTCCCTTCTCTATTCCCAATGCAACGACGTTTCCATTCACTATTTACCTGTCACCCGTCGAGTTTGGCATTATTTCTGTCTATTTGATGAACTGTTCAGCTTTCAATATTCACACATTCACGTGGGACTGAAAGTTTGGAGTTAAACTGCTTATTTCAGAGCGTACCGGCAGAAACTGACAACTCGACCCGGTGGCGAAAAAGACGTCGTCTGGCTAATTTGACATTCAAACTGAACAGATACGATGTCAGATACACGCCAATTATGTCCCGACCATACAAGGCAGCAACTTCAAATTCTCAGAATGTTTTCTCCTGTCCCTGCCCGACAGTTTAGTATCTTTGTCAAGTGCCAAGACCGCGTGGAAACACCGTGGATCAGGTGGAAACCGAGGGGACGATTCGTCCCTACTTTCTTCCCAATTCAACGACTTTTCTATTCATTATTTACCTGTCACCGGCTGAGTTTGGCATTATATCTCTCTATTTGATGAACTTTTCAACCTTAACTATTTGCGGCTTTGTGTTTCTCCACCGAAAGGCCACTGCACGGTTACCAGTATATTCAGGGACTGATTTTGCGAAAATAACAATTATTCCGACTGTACCCACATGGGAACTCCTAAATCTCTAAGGGTTAAATTTTTTAATAATAACGTATAAAACAGAATTGTCGTGCTACGCTTGCTGTATGCAGGCATAGAAAACGTTCAGCGCTCAATGAATTAGGAATGGAGTAAATTGTCACTTAAACCATGTGCACGGGGTTAAGTTAGAGTTAGAAATCAACAGCATCATAGCAATACTGCTTAGGAAATAGTGTCACCACACATTTATCTATTCAGTTGCAATTAAAAAATCAGTAACAAAAGGGTTAACGGAGGGTTCTCTTTCACACTGGCATGACTGTTGTATGGTTAATGTTGAAGTCAGGGCAGGTGGGCATTTCTTACAACTCTTCCAACTCTACTCTTTCACACAGAAATGACTCGTGAATGGTTAAAATCGAATTCAGGGCGTGCTTGCTGTCTAGCAGGTAGGTTGGCATACACACTGGCAGACCGTATTTGATATTATTCCAGCCACATTTGCTGGAAATCCATATCTAATTCTCTGTAACCACGCATGCAGGGTTAAGTTAGAAATCAACAGCATTATAGCAATATTGGTTTGTTGGAATAAAAACCAGTAAAAGAGGGTTAATGAGTGTTTTGAAAAGTGCATTTTTTCTCTATTAAATAAGAAAAACAGCATCTGGAGAATGCTGGTCAGTTAAAATCATCTTACACAAATAAACACCTGTTGTCTATCAATCATATTTGACACTTACTGATAACAACGCTTGAGAAATATTATACCAGCAAAGTGAACAACTTTTAAAACGAATTTGTGGGTACTCCAATTCAAGGCCCGAAAACTGGGTGAAGAGTAAAACTTTGAATAAAACATATAACAGCAATATTGTTCTAGGATGTACGCCCTATCTTCTCATGAAAAAAACTTTGAGAAAATATGTCTCGAGTGTTGAGAAATCGCATGTGAAAGTTGGCGAAAACAGGAATTATTCCGACAGTACCCTTATGGGAGCTCCCAAATCTGCCAAGGGTTAAACTTTTTATAATAACATATAGAACAAAAGTTATTGTACTTTGACAGCTGCATGCAGCCATAGAAAACATTCAGCACTCAATCAATTAGCTATGGAGTAAATTGACACTTAAAGTTACCAAATTCTAAAAAATTGAAGTTTTCTTGGACGGTACCTACTTTTAGGCAACCAGAATGGGCATAGGGTTGAACTTTACAACCAAACCTACAACAGAAAATATGATTGGTAGGCAATTGTGAATGTGGACATGTAAATTATTTTTCAATATTCCATTCCAAAGTGGAAGAAAACTGAACTCAAAATGAGCGAATTTTAGGTAGACTTTTAGGGTACTCTGATTCAAGGCCCGAAAACTGGGTGAAAGCTAAAACTATGAATAAAACATATAACAGCAAAATTGTTCTTGGATGAATGCCCGATCTTCTCACTGGACGTGATTTGAGAAAATGTGATTGCAGTGCTGAGAAATCGCAAGTGAATGTTGGCATTTTTCGCCA
This sequence comes from Pictodentalium vernedei, assembly GCA_031216915.1. NCBI lineage: Eukaryota > Metazoa > Mollusca > Scaphopoda > Dentaliida > Dentaliidae > Pictodentalium > Pictodentalium vernedei. The sequence continues at coordinate 538,692,275 of CM062297.1, forward strand.
AAAATGCATTTTCGGGTGACGTTTGTGGCAAAACAGGGTCAACGTGGGTAATACTGCCTATGCAGACAGATGCAGGTGCACATGCTTCAAACACTAGGAACGTTTCGGCCCAATCGCCCAGAGCATTTTTGAGAATTGGGGCAAAACGTGACATTTTGGCTACATTTTGTACGATTTTGGCAGAAAACGAAAAACTTCAGAAATGCCATGACCCAGGTGAGAAACTTCGCATAATGCTTTATTGATGTGCCGAATTTCAACAAAATCGTACAGACCGTTTTCGCGTAATCCGCGAGACAAGATTCGGTGAAATAAAAAAAAAAAAAATAAAAAAAAAAAATAAAAAAAAAATAAAAAAAAAAAAAAAGAAAATTAGCAATAACAATAGATCCACCTATTAGAAATAGGTGAATCTAACTAGATTTTTCGATTTCAAGAAATCGAGAGATTCACCTATTGCGCTTGTTTTTTAGGCAGCGGTGGAACAAGATTGCATGAAGTGCTGGTAGGTTTTTAGGCTATATTAAGTGCATTGCCGACAGAAAACTCCCTATAGTGTCTAACAATTCTTTCGGCAATACTCTTTCACATTGGCGTGAATGCTGTATGGTTAATCTCCAAGTTAGGGCTAAATAGCAAACCTGTTGTGTACTTAATAATAACAACATGTGCATGTGTGACACCATAGATTGTGGCGAACGTTTTCGTAGCAGCCATCCCAAACTTTCAGCGTTTGTACCTGAAGCTCGCCCGAACTCGGTCATATTATTAGAAAGTCCCGAAACCAAGCATGGGCCTCGAGGCAACCGCCCCTCTCTCTCAACCCACACCCCGAACATGCACATACCCTCTCCTGACATTCAACATGATAGAATGGGAAATTGGTGTCGCTCTCTGTGTGAAAAGATGCGGTAACTATTTGTGAAGAATGAGTGAAAAATTTATGGAAATCGGCCAAGAATTGGCCGAGATATAGCGTTTTAATGAGTGGAGGTAATTATTTGAATTTGGTCCTGTTCTAGCCGGTGCGACCTGACGCTGGGTATATGTCTGGGGTTGTGGCACTGCTCCCCCTCTGGGGTAGTTCCGCTTGAAATCGTGGATTCTCAGTTTCTGGTGGAGAGACGGTGGTGACTGAAAGATGCATTGTGTACACTGGCGCCAAATGGACCTCGCCAAACTGGTAACAGTTAGATATTTGTCAGAAATGAAAAGTGGACAGTAATCGCGCATGGGTTAATGGCGAATAGGCGGTAATCTGGCTAATTTGACATTAAAATTGAACAGACAGCAGTGTCGCTCATACGCCCACTACGTCCAGACCACTGGAGGCAGCTACACGAAATTTTCAGAAGTTGTTCTACTCTTCCTGCCCGACAGGTTAGTATATTTGTCGAGTGGCGTGACCGCGTGGGAACAATGTGGATCGCGTGGAAACCGAAGGGACGATTCGTCCCTCCTCTGTTCCCAATGCAACGACGTTTCCATTCACTATTCACCTGTCACCCGTCGAGTTTGGCATTATTTCTGTCTATTTGACGAACTGTTCAGCTTTCAATATTCACACGTTCACGTGGGACTGAAAGTTTGGAGTTAAACTGCTTATTTCAGAGCGTACCGGCAGAAACTGACAACTCGACCCGGTGGCGAAAAAGCCGTCGTCTGGCTAATTTGACATTCAAACTGAACAGATACAATGTCGGATACACGCCAATTATGTCCCGACCATACAAGGCAGCAACTTCAAATTCTCAGAATGTTTTCTCCTGTCCCTGCCCGACAGTTTAGTATCTTTGTCAAGTGCCAAGACCGCGCGGAAACACCGTGGATCAGGTGGAAACCGAGGGGACGATTCGTCCCTACTTTCTTCTCAATTCAACGACTTTCCTATTCATTATTTACCTGTCACCGGCTGAGTTTGGCATTATATCTGTCTATTTGATGAACTTTTCAACCTTAACTATTTGCGGCCTCGTGTTTCTCCACCGACAGGCCACTGCACGGTTACCAGTATATTCAGGGACTGATTTTGCGAAAATAACAATTATTCCGACTGTACCCACATGGGAACTCCTAAATCTCTAAGGGTTAAATTTTTTAATAATAACGTATAAAACAGAATTGTCGTGCTACGCTTGCTGTATGCAGGCATAGAAAACGTTCAGCGCTCAATGAATTAGGAATGGAGTAAATTGTCACTTAAACCAGCGAAATTCTGAAAAAAATGAGAGTTTTTTTCGACGGCACCTACCTTTATGCATCCGAGACAGGGACTGCGTTAAACTTTACAGCAACCTTATAACAGAAAATATTCTTGGAATTGAACTGTGAATCCGAATTTCGAAAGCATTTTCGGATATTCTATTCCAAACTATCACTGCACGCTTGTCAATATTCAGTGATTTTATGAAAATATCCATTATTCCGACCGTACCCATATGGGCGGTCTCGAATCTGCTTAAGGGTTAAACTTTTAATAATGACATATAAAACAACAACTCTTCCGAATGTACTCTTTCACACAGGCATGACAGGTGAATGGTTAAAATCGAAGTCAGGACGGGCTTGCTGGCAGGCAGGTAGGTAGACTGACAGACTGCATTTCATAATATTCCAGCCATAATTGCTGAAAATCCATCTACTTCTCTCAAACCACGTGCAAAGGGTTAAATTAGAAATCAACAGCAACATAGCAATACTGTTTAGGAAATCGTGTCACCAACCATTTATCTATTCTGTTGCAATTAAAAAAACATTAACAAAACGGTTAACAGACTGTTCTCTTTCACACTGGCATGACTGTTGTATGGTTAATTTCGAAGTCAGGGCAGACAGGCATTTCTGACAACTCTTCCGACTCTGCCCTTTCACACAGGCATGACTGGTGAATGGTTCACATCAGGTGCGCAGTCAGGCTCAGGCAGGCGCGCAGGCAGGAAGGCAGGCGCGCAGGCTTTCTAATACCTCTTCCGACTGTACTATTTCACACAGGCGTGAGGCTTTGTGGCAAAATAACGTCAACGTGGGTAATACTGCCTATGCAGACAGATGCAGGTGGACATGCTTCAAATACTAGGAACGTTTCAGCCCAATCGCCCAGAGCAAGTTTGGGAATTAGGGCAAAACGTGACATTTTTACTACATTTTTCACGGCTTTGGCAGAAAACGAAAAACTTCAGAAATGCCATGACTCAGGTGAGAAACTTCGAATGATTGCATAAAGAGCTAAAAATTCTTTCGGCAATACTCTTTCACATTGGCGTGAATGCTGTATGGTTAATGTCCAAGTTAGGGCTAAATAGCAAACCTGTTGAACAGATCGTACCCGTCCAACCCCCCACATGCAGGCAGGCAGGCAGGCACAGGCAGTCGGGCAGGCAGGCAGGCAGGCGGACAGGCAGGCGCAGGCAGGCGTGCAGGACGGCTGGCGCGCAGGCATTTCTAACAACTCTTCCAACTGTCCTCTTTATCACAGGCATGACTGTTGAAGGGTTAAAATCGAATTCAGGATAGGCTTGATGTTAGGCAGGTAGATAGGCAGACAGACATGCAGACTGCAGGCTGGCAGGCAGGCAGGCAGGCAGGCATTTCTAACAACTCTCCCGAATGTACTCTTTCATAGAGGCATGACAGGTGAATGGTTAAAATCGAAGTCAGGACTGGTTGTCTGTCCGGCAGGTAGGTAGACTGACAGGTGGCATTTCATAATATTCCAGCCATAATTGCTGAAAATCCATATCTACTTCTCTGTAATAGCGCATGCAGGGTTAAGTAAGAAATCAACAGCATTATAGCAATATTGCGTTGCACACATTTATGAATTCTGGTACACTAAAAAAACCATAAGATAGGGTTAATGGATATTTTTACAGACAGTACTCTCTAAGAAATAGAAAAAACAGCATCTGGAGAATGCTGGTCAGCTACAAATGATATTATACACATCAATCACAGTTTGACAGTAACTGATAAATCCATGTCTACTTCTCTGAAACCACGTGCATAGGGTTAAGTTAGAAATCAACAGCATCACAGCAATACTGCTTAGGAAATAGTGTCACCACACATTTATCTATTCTGTTGCAATTAAAAAATCAGTAACAAAAGGGTTAAAAGACTGTTCTCTTTCACACTGCCATGACTGTTGTATGGTTAATGTCGAAGTCAGGGCAGGCAGGCAATTCTGACAACTCTTCCGACTCTACCCTTTCACAAAGACATAACTGGTGAATGGTTAAAATCGAAGTCAGGGCATGCTTGCTGTTAGGCAGGTAGGTAGGCATACACACTGATAGACTGTATTTTTATATTATTCCAGCCATAATTGCTGGAAATCCATATCTACTTCTCTGTAATAGCGCATGCAGGGTTAAGTTAGAAATCAACAGCATTATAGCAATATTGCGTTGCACACATTTATGAATTCTGGTACACTAAAAAAACCATAAGATAGGGTTAATGGATATTTTTACAGACAGTACTCTCTACGAAATAGAAAAAACAGCATCTGGAGAATGCTGGCCAGCTACAAATGATATTATACACATCAATCACAGTTTGACAGTAACTGATAACATGCTTGACCAAAATTAACTGGCATCAGCATAGTGAACAACTTTTATAAAGAATTTGAGGGTAGTCCAACTCAAGGCCCGAAAACTGTATGAAGAGTAAAACTTTGAATAAAACATATAACAGCAAAATTGTTCTAGGATGTACACTCTATCTTCTCATGTGAAAAAACTTTGAGAAAATATGACTCCAGTGCTGAGAAACAGAACGTGGAAGTTGGCGAAAACAACAATTATTCCGACAGTACCCTTATGGGAACTCCCAAATCTCGAAAGGGTTAAACTTTTAATAATAACATCTAAAACAAAATTTATCACACTTTGATTGTTGCATGCAGCCATAGAAAACATTCAGCGCACTATCAATTAGAAATGGAGTAAATTGGCACTTAAACTTACCAAATTCTAAAAAAAATTGAGTTTTCTTGGACGGTACCTACTTTTAGGCAACCAGAATGGGCATAGGGTTAAACATTACAACCAAACTTACAACAGCAAATATGCTCGGTACGCAATTATGAATACGGACATGTGAATCATCTTTCGATATTCCATTCCAAAATGGAAGGAAACTGAACTCAAAATGAGCGAATTTTAGGTAGACTTTTGGGTACTCTGATTCAAGGCCCGAAAACTGGGCGAAGGCTAAAACTTTAAATAATACATATAACAGCAAAATTGGTCTCGGATAAATGCCCAATCTTTTAATTGGACCTGATTTGAGAAAATGTGGTTGCAGTGCTGAGAAATCGCATGTGAATGTTGGCAATTTTCGACAAAAATGCATTTTTGGGTGAAGTTTGTGGCAAAACAGCGTCAACGTGGGTAATACTGCCTATGCAGACAGATGCAGGTAGATAGGCTTCAAATACTAGGAACGTGTCAGCTCAACCGCCCAGAGCATTTTGGGGAATTAGGGCAAAATGTGACATTTTGACTACATTTTTCACGGCTTTGGCAGAAAACGAAAAACTTTAGAAATACCATGACCCAGGTGAGAAACTTCGAATGAAGCTCTATAGATATGCCGAATTTCAGCAAAATCGTACATGTCGTTTTCGCGAAATCCATCAGACAAGAATCATTGAAATAAAAAAAAAATAAAAAAAAAAAAAAAAAAAATAAAAAAAAAAAAAAGAAAAAATGCAATAACAATAGATCCACCTATTAGAAATAGGTGAATCTAACTAGATTTTTCGATTTCAAGAAATCGAGAGATTCACCTATTCCGCTTGTTTTTTTAGGCAGGCAGCGGCGAATTAAGATTGCATATAGAGCTGGTAGGTTTTTAGGCTATATTAAGTGCATGGCCGATAGAAAACCCGCTACAGTGTCTAACAATTCTTTCGGCAATACTCTTTCACATTGGCCTGAATGCTGTATGGTTAATGTTCAAGTTAGGGCTAAAGAGCAAAGCTGTTGAACACATCATACCCGTACAACCCCCTCCTTCTAGATTTTTCGATTTCAAGAAATCGAGAGATTCACCTATTGCGCTTGTTTTTTTAGGCAGGCAGCGGCGAAATAAGATTGCATATAGAGCTGGTAGGTTTTTAGGCTATATTAAGTGCATGGCCGATAGAAAACCCCCTACAGTGTCTAACAATTCTTTCGGCAATACTCTTTCACATTGGCCTGAATGCTGTATGGTTAATGTCCAAGTTAGGGCTAAATAGCAAAGCTGTTGAACAGATCGCGTATACTAAATAATAACAACACGTGCGTATGTGGCATCATATATTGTGGCAAATGTTTTCGTAGCAGTGATTCCAAATTTTCAGCGTTTGTTCTTGAAGCTCGCCCGTACTCGGCCATATTATTAGAATGTCCCGAAACCAAGCATGGGCCTCGAGGCAGCCACCCCTCTCCCTCAACCCACCCCAGAACATGAACGTACGCTCTCCTGACATTCAACATGATAGAATGGGAAGCTGGTGGTGCTCGTTGTGTCAAAAGATGCGGTAACTATTTGTGAAGATGTGTGAAAAAATTATGGAAATCGGCCAAGAATTGGTTGAGATATAGCGTTTTGATGAGTGGAGGTAATTGTTTCAATTTGGTCCTTTCCTAGCACGTGCGATCTGGCGGTGGGTGTACGTCTGGGGTTGTGGCAGTGTTCTCCCTCTGGGGTAGTTCCGCTTGAAACCGTGGATTCTCAGTTTCTGGTGGAGAGACGCTGGTGACTGAAAGATGAATTGTTTACACTGGCGTCAAATGGACCTCGCCACGCTGGTAACAGTTAGATATTTGTCAGAAATGAAAAGTGGACAGTAATCGCGCATGGGTTAATGGCGAAAAGGCGGTAATTTGGCTAATTTGACATAAAAATTGAGCAGACAGCAGTGTCGCTCCTACGTCCACTGTGTCCAGACCACCGAAGGCAGCCACACGAAATGTTCAGATGTTGTTCTACTTTCCCTGCTTGACAGGTTAATATCTTTATCGAGTGGCGTAAGTGCCTGAGGACAACGTGAATCGTATGGAAACCGAGCGGACGATTCTTCCCTTCTCTATTCCCAATGCAACGACGTTTCCATTCACTATTTACCTGTCACCCGTCGAGTTTGGCATTATTTCTGTCTATTTGATGAACGGTTCAGCTTTCAATATTCACACATTTACATGGGACTGAAAGTTTGTATGGTTAATGCCGAATTCAAGGCAGGCAGTGGGTCGAGTGGGCGGACGTTAGGGCGTGCATGCAAGTAGACAGGCAGTCCTGTCTAACAACTCTTCCGACCGTACTCTTTTACTCTGGCATGACTGGTGTATGGTTAAAATCGAAGTAAGGGTGGGCTTGCTCTCAGGCAGTTTGGTTGGCAGAAAAGCAGAAGGCATTCCGTATTCCATTCATAATTGCTGGAAATCCATATCTACTTCTCATAATTGCTGGAAATCCATATCTACTTCTCATAATTGCTGGAAATCCATATCTACTTCTTTGAAACCACGCTTGCAGGGTTAAGTTAGAAATCAACAATGCCAGCTCAAATTTACGAATTCAGTTTCAATAAAAATCAGTAAATGAAGGTTAAAGAATATTTTGAAAATTATAGTTTTTCACACAGTACTCTCAAAGCTTTGGATATGAACGGGCTTCAAAGAATATTTTGAACATGACAGTTTTTTCACGCAGTACCCTCAAATAGCTTTGATTACGAAAGGGTTACACAAGTCACAGTGATATTCAAATCATTTGTATAAGTGATAAAATGAAAACAGTTGTCTGGAGAATGAATACTGGTCAGCTATAAAGGACAGCATAAATAAATAAAGCATCTCAGTTTTCAAAGTTCATCAATCACAGCTTGACAGAGTTTCCAGTGCATAGAAAACATTCAGCGCTGAATCAATTACGATATGGAGTAAATTGTCACTTGAACTGAAAATGTTTTTTTTTGGATGGGACCTATCTTTATGATACTAGAATGGGCATAGGGTTAAACTTTACAACAAATCTTACAACAGAAAATATGCTCAGTAGGCAATTGTGAATACGCACATGCAAATCATTTTCGATATTCCGTTCCAAAGAGGAAGACAAGTGAATGCGCGCAATCAGTGCAGGCAGCCAGTAGGCAGGCAGGCACAGGCAGGCAGGAACATGCAGGCAGGCGCAGGCAGGCTCAGACCGAGGCATACAGGCGCACAGGCAGGCGGGCAGCTGTGCTCTTTCACACAGGCATGGCTGTTGAATGGTCAATATCGAAGTCAGGGCGGGCTTGATGTTAGGCAGGTAGTTAGGTAGACAGACTGCGCGCAGGCATCTAGTGAATACAGGCAGGCACAGACAGGCAGGCAGGCACAAGCAGGCAGGCAGGCAGGCAGGCAGGCAGGCACGCAGGTAGGCGTGCAGGCAGACTCGGGTAGGCGCAGGCAGGCTCGCAGACAGGAAGGCAGGCGCGCGGGCATTTCTAACAGCTCTTCCGACTGTACTCTTTCACACAGGCGTGGTGAATAGTTAAAATCGAAGTCAGGGCTGGCTTGATGTCAGGCAGGTAGATAAACAGACAGGCTGTGTTCAGGCACAGGCAGGGAGGCGCTGGTAAGCGCACACAGGCAGGCTCAGGCAGGCACGTCGGCAGGTGCGCATGCAGGCAGGCAGGCACAGGCACTCGGGCAGGCAGGCAGGTGCAGGCAAGCGCGCAGGGCTGCTGATGCGCAGCCATTTCTAACAACTCTTCCAACTGTTCTCTTTCTCACAGGCATGACTGTTGAATGGTTAAAATCGCAGTCTGGTGGGGCGGGCGGGCGGGCGGGCGGGCAGGCAGGCATTTCTAACAACTCTTCTGATTGTACTCTTTTACACGGGCATGACAGGTGAATGTTTAAAATCGAAGTCAGGGCGGGCTTGCTGTCAAGCAGGTAGGTAGACTGACAGACTGCATTTCACAAAATTCCAGCCATAATTGCTAAAAATCCATATCTACTTCTCTGAAACCACGTGCATACCTACTTCTCTGAAACCACATGCTCAGGGTTAAGTTAGAAATCAACAGCATCACAGCAATACTGCCTAGGAAATAGTCACCACACATTTATCTATTCTGTTACAATAAAAAATCAGTAAAAAGAGGGTTAACAGACTGTTCTCTTTCACACTGGCATGACTGTTGTATGGTTCATGACGAAGTCAGGGCAGGCAGGCATTTCTGACAACTCTTCCGACTCAGCCATAATTGCAGGAAATCCATATCCACTTCTCTGTAACCGCACATGTAGGGTTAACTTAGAATTCAACAGCATTATAGCAATGCTGCTTTGCACACATTTATGAATTCTCTACAGAGGGTTAATGGATATTCAAATAGGAAAAACAGCATCTGGAGAATGCTGGTCAGCTACTAATGATATTATACAAATAAGTAAAACGTTAATCACAGCTTGACAGTTACTGATAACAACAAGCTTGAGAAATTTTAACTGGCATCAGCAAAGTAAACCACTTTTATAAAGAATTTGAGGGTAGTCCAATTCAAGGCCTGAAAACTGTATGAAGGGTAAAACTTTGAATAAAACATATAACAGCAAAATTATTCTAGGATGTAAGCTCTATCTTCTCATGGGAAAAACTTCGAGAAAATATGTCTTCAGTGCTGAGAAATCGCACCTGAAAGTTGGCGAAAACAACAATTATTCCGACAGTACCCTTATGGGAACTCCCAAATCTGGCAAGGGTTAAACTTTTTATAATAATATATAGAACAAAAGTTGTCATACTTTGACAGCTGCATGCAGCCATAGAAAACATTCAGCGCTCAATCAATTAGATATGGAGTAAATTGACACTTAAACTTACCAAATTCTAAAAAAAATTGAGTTTTCTTGGACGGTACCTACATTTAGGCAACCAGAATAGGCATAGGGTTAAACATTACAACCAAACTTACAACAGCAAATATTCTCGGTAGGCAATTGTGAATATGGACATGCAAATCATTTTTCAATATTTCATTCCAAAATGGAAGAAAACTAACTCAAAATGGGCGAATTTTAGGTAGACTTTAGAGTACTCTGATACAAGGCTCGAAAACTGGATGAAGACTAAAACTTTGAATAAAACATATAACAGCAAAATTGTTCTTGGATAAATGCCCAATCTTTTCATTGGACCTGATTTGAGAAAATTTGGTTGCAATGCTGAGAAATCGCATGTGAATGTTGGCAATTTTCGCCAAAAATGCATTTTCGGGTGAAGTTTGTGGCAAAATATCGTCAACGTGGGTAATACTGCCTATGCAGACAGATGCAGGTGGACATGCTTCAAATACTAGAAACGTTTCAGCCCAATCGCCCAGAGCATTTTTGAGAATTGGGGCAAAACGTGACATTTTGACTACATTTTTCACGGCATTGGCAGAAAACGAAAAACTTCAGAAATGCCATGACCCAGGTGAGAAACATCGCATGGTGCTCTACAAGTGTGCTGAATTTCAACAAAATCGTACAGACCGTTTTCGCGTAATCCGACAGACAAGAATCGGTGAAAGGAAAAAAAAAAAAAAAAAAAAAAAAAAACTAGATTTTTCGATTTCAAGAAATCGAGAGATTCACCTATTCCGCTTGTCTTTTTAGGCAGCGGCGAAATAAGATTGCATATAGAGCTGCTAGTTTTTTAGGCTATATTAAGTGCATAGCCGATAGAAAACTCCCTACAGTGTCTAACAATTCTTTCCGCAATACTCTTTCACATTGTCGTGATATGGCATCGTAGATTGTGGCGAATGTTTTCATAGCAGCGATTCCAAATTTTCAGTGTTTGTTCGTGAAGCTCGCCCGAACTCGGCCATATTATTGGAATGTCCCGAAGCCAGACATGGGCGTCGTGGCGGCCACCCCTCTGCCTCAACCCACCCCCGAACATGCACGTATGCTTTTCTGACATTCAGCATGATAGAATGGGAAATTTGTGGTGCTCTGTGTGTCCAAAGATGCGGTAACTATTTGTTAAGGATGTTTGAAACATTGGAAGTCGGCCTAGAATTGGCCGAGATATAGCGTTTTGATGAGTGGAGGTAATTGCTTGAATTTGGTCCTTTCCTGGCACATGCGAACTGGCGGTGGGTGTATGTCTGGGGTTGTAGCAGTGTTCCCCCCTCTGAGGTAGTTCCGTTTGAAATTTTGCATTCTCAGTTACTGGTGGAGAGATGCTGATGACTGAAAGATGCATTGTGTACACTGACGCCAAATGGACCTCGCCAAGCTGGTAACAGTTAGATATTTGTCAGAAATGAAAAGTGCACAGTAATCGCGCATGGGTTAATGGCGAAAAGGCGGTAATTTGGCTAATTTGACATAAAAATTGAGCAGACAGCAGTGTCGCTCCTACGTCACTGTGTCCAGACCACCGAAGGCAGCCACGCGAAATGTTCAGATGTTGTTCTACTTTCCCTGCTTGACAGGATAATATCTTTATCGAGTGGAGTAACTGTCTGAGGACAACGTGAATTGCGTGGAAACCGGGGGGACAATTCGTCCCAACTCTATTCCCAATGCAATGACGTTTTCATTCACTATTTACCTGTCACCAGTCGAGTTTTACTTTATTTGTGTCTATTTGATGAACTGTTCAGCTTTAAATATTAGCACATTTATATGGGACATAAAGTTTGTATGGTTAATGTCGAATTCAAGGCAGGCGGTCGGTCGAGTGGGCGGGCGTTAGGGCATGCATGCAAGTAGACAGGCAGTCCTGTCTAACAGCTCTTCCGACCGTACTCTTTTACTCTGGCATGACTGGTGTATGGTTGAAATCGAAGTAAGGGCGGGCTTGCTCTCAGGCAGTTTGGTTGGCAAAAAAACAGAAGGCATTCCGTATTCCATTCATAATTGCTGGAAATCCATATCTACTTCCCATAATTGCTGGAAATCCATATCTACTTCTTTGAAACCACGCGTGCAGGGTTAAGTTAGAAATCAACAATGCCAGCACAAATTTACGAATTCAATTTCAATAAAAATCAGTAAATGAAGGTTAAAGAATATTTTGAAAATTACAGTTTTTCACACAGTACTCTCAAATAGCTTTGAATATGAACAGGTTGCAAAGAATATTTTGAAAATTACAGTTTTTCACGCAGTACCCTCAAATAGCTTTGATTACGAAAGGGTTACACAAGTCACAGTAATATTGAAATCATTTGTATAAGTGATAAAATGAAAAGAGTTGTCTGGAGAATGAATAGTGGTCAGCTATAAAGGATAGCATAAATAAATAAAGCATCTCAGTTTCCAAAGATCATCAATCACAGCTTGACAGAGTTTCTGGTGCACAGAAAACATTCAGCGCTGAATCAATTAGGATGGAGTTAATTGTCACTGGAACTGAAAATGTTTTTTTTTTGGATGGAACCTACCTTTATGATGCTAGAATGGGCATAGGGTTAAACTTTACAACAACTCTTAAAACAGAAAATATGCTCAGTAGGCAATTGTGAATACGCACATGCAAATCATTTTCGATATTCCGTTCCAAAGAGGAAGACAAGTGAATGCGCGCGATCAGGCATCGGGTGCGGGCAGGCAGGCAGGCAGGCAGGCAGGAACATGCAGGCAGGCTCAGACCGAGGCAGACAGGCACACAGGCAGGCGGGCAACTGTACTCTTTCACACAGGCATTGAATGGTTAAAATCGAAGTCAGGGCGGGCTTGATGTTAGGCAGGTAGATAGGTAGTCAGACTGTGCGCAGGCATCTAGTGCATACAGGCAGGCACAGGCAGGCAGGCAGGCACAAGCAGTCAGGCAGGCAGGCACGCAGGTGTCCAGGCAGACTTGGGCAAGCGCAGGCAGGCGCAGGAAGGCTCAAAGGCAGGCTCGCAGACAGGAAGGCAGGTGCGCAGGCATTTCTAACAACTCTTCCGACTCTGCTCGTTCACAGAGGCGTGACTGGCGAATAGTTAAAATCGAAGTCAGGGCTGGCTTGATGTCAGGCAGGTAGGTAAACAGACAGACTGTGTGCAGGCGCAGACATGGAGACACTGGTAAGCGCAGACAGGCACGCAGGCAGGCTCAAGCAGGCTCAGGAAGGCACGCCGGCAGGTGCGCATGCAGGCAGGCAGGCAGTCACAGGCAGTGGGCAGGCAGGCGCAGGCAAGCGAGCAGGAGGGCTGGCGCGCAGGCATTTTTAACAATTCTTCAAACTGTTCTCTTTCTCACATGCATGACTGATGAATGGTTAAAATCGAAGTCAGGGTAGGCTTGATGTTGGGCAGGTAGAGAGGCAGGCAGACAGACTGCAGGCAGGCAGGCACGCAGGCATTTCTAACAACTCCTCGGAATGTACCCTTTCACACAGGCATAACAGGTGAATGATTAAAATCGAAGTCAGGACGGGCTTGCTGGCAGGCAGGTAAGTAGACTGACAGACTACATTTCATAATATTCCAGCCATAATTGCTGAGAATCCATATCTACTTCTTTGAAACTACGTGCAAAGGGATAAATTAGAAATCAACAGCATCATAGCAATACTGCTTAGGAAATAGTGTCACCACACATTTATTAAAAAATCAGTAACAAAAGGGTTAACAGACCGTTCTTTCACATTGGCATGACTGTTGTATGGTTAATGTTAAAGTCAGGGCAGGTGGGCATTTCTGACAACTCTTCCGACTCTACCCTTTCACACAGAAATGACTGGTGAATGGTTAAAATGGAATTCAGGGCGCGTTTCCTGTCAGGCAGGTAGGTTGGCATACACACTGACAGGCCGTATTTCATATTCCAGCCATATTTGCTGGAAATCCATTTTTAATTCTCTGTAACCACGCATGCAGGGTTAAGTAAGAAATCAACAGCATTATAGCAGTATTGGTTTGTTGGAATAAAAATCAATAAAAGAGGGTTAATGAGTATTTTGAAAAGTGCAGTTTTTTTCCAGGCAGTACTGTACTCTGTATGAAATAAGAAAAACAGCATCTGGAGAATGCTGGTCAGTTAAAATCATATTACACAAAATGAAACACCTGTGGTGATGATCAATCACATTTGACACTTACTGATAACAACACTTGAGCAATATTATACCAGCAAAGTGAACAACTTTTAAAAAGAATTTGAGGGTACTCCAATTCAAGGCCGAAAACTGGGTGAAGAGCAAAACTTTGAATAAAACATATAACAGCAATATTGTTCTAGAATGTACGCCCTATCTTCTCAAGGAAAAAACTTTGAGAAAATATGTCTCCAGTCTTGAGAAATCGCATGTGAAAGTTGGCGAAAACAGCAATTATTCCGACAGTACCCTTATGGGAGCTCCCAAACCTGCCAAGGGTTAAACTTTTTACAATAACATATAGAACAAAAGTTGTTGTACTTTGACAGCTGCATGCAGCCATAGAAAACATTCAGCGCTCAATCAATTAGATATGGAGTAAATTGACAATTAAAGTTACCAAATTCTAAAAAATTGAAGTGTTCTTGGACGGTACCTACTTTTAGGCAACCAGAATGGGCAACCAAACTTACAACAGCAAATATGATCAGTAGGCAATTGTGAATGCGGACATGTAAATTATTTTTCGATATTCCATTCCAAAGTGGAAGAAAAATTAACTCAAAATGAGCGAATTTTAGGTAAACTTTTAGGGTCCTCTGATTCAAGGCCCGAAAACTGGGTGAAAGCTAAAACTATGAATAAAACATATAACAGCAAAATTGTTCTTGGATGAATGCCAAATCTTCTCACTGGACGTGATTTGAGAAAATGTGGTTGCAGTGCTGAGAAATCGCATGTGAATGTTGGCAATTTTCGCCAAAAATGCATTTTCGGGTGACGTTTGTGGCAAAACAGGGTCAACGTGGGTAACACTGCCTATGCAGACAGATACAAGTGCACATGCTTCAAACACTGTGAACGTTTCGGCCCAATCGCCCAGAGCATTTTTGAGAATTGGGGCAAAACGTGACATTTTGGCTACATTTTGTACGATTTTGGCAGAAAACGAAAAACTTCAGAAATGCCATGACCCAGGTGAGAAACTTCGCATGATGCTCTATAGATGTGCCGAATTTCAACAAAATCGTACAGATTCCGCTTGTCTTTTTAGGCAGCGACGAAATAAGATTGCATATAGAGCTGGTAGGTTTTTAGGCTATATTAAGTGCATAGCCGATAGAAAACTCCCTGCAGTGTCTAACAATTCTTTCGGCAATACTATTTCGCACTGGCGTGAATGCTGTATGGTTAATCTCCAAGTTAGGGCTAAATAGCAAACCTGTTGAACACATCGTGTATACTTAATAATAACAACATGTGCGTATGTGGCATCACAGATTGTGGCGAATGTTTTCGTAGCAGCGATTCCAAACTTTCAGTGTTTGTTGTTTGTTCTTGAAGTTCGTGCAAACTCTGTCATATTATTAGAAAGTCCCGAAACCAAGCATGGGCCCGTCGTGGGACCCCCCCCCCCCCCCCACACACACACACACACACACTGCACATACGCTTTCCCGACGTTCAAAAATGCAAAATTGATGTCGCTCTCCATGTGAAACCACGTCGAAACTATTTGTGAAAAATGAGTGAAAATTTCATGGAAATCGGCCTAGAACTGGCTCAGATATAGCGTTTTGATGAGTGGCGGTGATAGTTTTTAATTTGGTGCTGTTCTAACCAGTGCAACCTGACGCTGGGTGTATGTCTGGGGTTGTGGCACTGTGCCCTCTCTGAGGTAGTTCCACTTGAATCGTTTTGATTCACAGTCACCGGTGGAGAGATGCTGCTGACAGAAAGATGCTTTGTGTACACTGGCGCCAAATGCACCCCGTGAAGCTGGTAACAGTTAGAAAATTGCCAAAAATGAAAAGTGGACAGAAATCGCGCATGGGTTAATGGCGAAAATGCGGTAATTTGGCTAATTTGACATTAAAATTGAACAGACAGCAGTGTCGCTCATATGCCCACTGCGTCCAGGCCAGTGAAGGCAGATACACGAAATCTTCAGATGTTGTTCTACTATCCTTGCTTGACAGGCTAGTATCTTTTGTCGAGTGGCGTTACCGCGTGGGAACAACGTGGATCCCGTGGAAACCATGGGGGCGATTCGTCCCTACTCTATTCCCAATGCAATGCCGTTTCCATTCACTATTTACCTACCACAAGTCGGTCGAGTTTGGCACCATTTTCTGTCGATTTGATGAATTGTTCAGCTTTAAATATTCGCACATTCACATTCGATAGAAAGTGTGGAGTTAAACTGCTTATTTTAGGCCGTCCCGACAGAAACTGACAACTTGACACGGTGGTGAAAAAGCCGTCATCTGGCTAATTTAACATTCAAATTGAACAGATACATTGTTGGATATACGCCAATTATGTCCCGACCGTGCAATACAGCAACTTCAAATTCTCAGAGTGTGTTCTACTCTCCCTGGCCGACAGCTTAGTATCTTTGCCGAGTGCCGAGACCGCGTGGAAACACCGCGGATCAGGTGGAAACCGAGGGCATGATTCGTCCCTACTTTTATTCTCAATTCAACGGCTTTTTCCATTCATTATTTACCTGTCACCGACTGAGTTTGGCATTATATCTGTTTATTTGATGAACTTTTCAACCTTAACTATTTGCGGCTTCATGTTGCACCACCGAAAGGCCAATGGACGGTTACAGTGTTGAGAAATCACCTTTGAAAGTTGGCGAAAGCAACAATTATTCCGACTGTACCGTTATGGGATCTCTCAAATCTGCAAGGGTTAACCTCGGTTAAATTCTGTTGGAACTAAAATCAGTAAAAGAGAGTCAGCAGACTGTGCTCTTTCACACTGGCATGAATGTAGCATGGTTAATGTCGAAGTCAGGGCAGGCAGGCAGGCAGGCTGGCGGGTATACAGGCTTTTTTCGGGAAGGCAGGCAAGTAGTTTTAACAACTCTTTCAACTGAACTCTCACAGAGACATGCCAGGTGAATGGTTAAACTCGAAGTCAGGGCATGCTTGCTGTCAGGCAGGTAGGTAGGCAGACAGACTGGTAAACTGCATTTTCATATTATTCCAGCCATAATTGCTGGAAAATCCATATCTACTTCTCTGAAACCACACGTACAGGGTTAAGTTAGAAATCAACAGCATAACAGCAATATTGCTTAGGAAATAGTGCGAGCACACATTTATCAATTCTGTTGCAATAAAAATCAGTAAAAGAGGGTTAACCTACTGTTCTCTTTCACACTGGTATGAATGTTGTATGGTTGATGTCGAAGCCAGGGCAGGCAGGTAGGCTGGCGGGCGGTTTAGCAGGCTTTTTTCGGGCTGGCACACAGGCAAACAGGCAGGCAGGCATTTCTAGCAACTCTTCCGACTGTACTCTTTCACACAGGCATGACAGGTGAATGGTTAAATCGAAGTCAGGACAGGCCTGCTGTCAAGGCAGATAGACTGACAGACTGCATTTCATAATATTCCAGCCATAATTGCTGAAAATCCATATCTACTTCTCTGAAACCATGTGCACGGGGTTAAGTTAGAGTTAGAAATCAACAGCATCATAGCAATACTGCTTAGGAAATAGTGTCACCACAAATATTTCTCTATTCAGTTGCAATTAAAAAATCAGTAACAAAAGGGTTAACAGAGGGTTCTCTTTCACACTGGCATGACTGTTGTATGGTTAATGTTGAAGTCAGGGCAGGTGGGCATTTCTGACAGCTCTTCCAACTCTACTCTTTCACACAGAAATGACTGGTGATTGGTTAAAATCGAATTCAGGGCGTGCTTGCTGTCTGGCAGGTAGGTTGGCATACACACTGGCAGACCGTATTTCATATTATTCCAGCCACATTTGCTGGAAATCCATATCTAATTCTCTGTAACCACGCATGCAGG
Organism: Pictodentalium vernedei; assembly: GCA_031216915.1. Classification (NCBI taxonomy): domain Eukaryota; kingdom Metazoa; phylum Mollusca; class Scaphopoda; order Dentaliida; family Dentaliidae; genus Pictodentalium; species Pictodentalium vernedei. The sequence continues at coordinate 538,710,167 of CM062297.1, forward strand.
GTTAAGTTAGAAATCAACAGCATTATAGCAATATTGGTTTGTTGGAATAAAAACCAGTAAAAGAGTGTTAATGAGTGTTTTGAAAAGGGCATTTTTTCTCTATTAAATAAGAAAAACAGCATCTGGAGAATGCTTGTCAGTTAAAATCATCTTACACAAATAAACACCTGTTGTCTATCAATCATATTTGACACTTACTGATAACAACGCTTGAGAAATATTATACCCGCTAAGTGTACAACTTTTAAAACGAATTTGTGGGTACTCCAATTCAAGGCCCGAAAACTGGGTGAAGAGTAATACTTTGAATAAAACATATAACAGCAATATTGTTCTAGGATGTACGCCCTATCTTCTCATGAAAAAAACTTTGAGAAAATATGTCTCCAGTGTTGAGAAATCGCATGTGAAAGTTGGCGAAAACAGCAATTATTCCGACAGTACCCTTATGGGAGCTCCCAAATCTGCCAAGGGTTAAACTTTTTATAATAACATATAGAACAAAAGTTATTGTACTTTGACAGCTGCATGCAGCCATAGAAAACATTCAGCACTCAATCAATTAGCTATGGAGTAAATTGACACTTAAAGTTACCAAATTCTAAAAAATTGAAGTTTTCTTGGACGGTACCTACTTTTAGGCAACCAGAATGGGCATAGGGTTGAACTTTACAACCAAACTTACAACAGAAAATATGATTGGTAGGCAATTGTGAATGCGGACATGTAAATTATTTTTCAATATTCCATTCCAAAGTGGAAGAAAACTGAACTCAAAATGAGCGCATTTTAGGTAGACTTTTAGGGTACTCTGATTCAAGGCCCGAAAACTGGGTGAAAGCTAAAACTATGAATAAAACATATAACAGCAAAATTGTTCTTGGATGAATGCCCAATCTTCTCACTGGAAGTGATTTAACAAAATGTGATTGCAGTGCTGAGAAATCGCAAGTGAATGTTGGCATTTTTCGCCAAAAATGCATTTTCGGGTGACGTTTGTGGCAAAACAGGGTCAACGTGGGTAATACTGCCTATGCAGACAGATGCAAGTGCACATGCTTCAAATACTACGAACGTTTCGGCCCAATCGCCCAGAGCGTTTTTGAGAATTGGGGCAAAACGTGACATTTTGGCTACATTTTGTACGATTTTGGCAGAAAACGAAAAACTTCAGAAAGGCCATGACCCAGGTGAGAAACTTCGCATGGTGCTCTACAAGTGTGCTGAATTTCAGCAAAATCGTACAGACCGTTTTCGCGTAATCCGTCAGACAAGAATCGGTGAAAGAAAAAAAAAAAAAACTAGATTTTTCGATTTCAAGAAATCGAGAGATTCACCTATTCCGCTTGTTTTTTTAGGCAGGCAGCGGCGAAATAAGATTGTATATAGAGCTGGTAGGTTTTTAGGCTATATTAAGTGCATAGCCGATAGAAAACTCCCTACAGTGTTTAACAATTCTTTCGGCAATACTCTTTCACATTGGCGTGAATACTGTATGGTTAATGTCCAAGTTAGGGTTAAATAGCACACCTGTTGAACAGATCGTACCCGTCCAACCCCCCACATGCAGACAGGCAGGCAGGCAGGCACAGGCAGTCGGGCAGGCAGGCGCACAGGAAGGCGCAGGCATGCGCGCAGGACGGCTGGCGCGCAGGCATTTTTAACAACTCTTCCAACTGTTCTCTTTCTCACAGGCATGACTTTTGAATGGTTAAAATCGAATTCAGGATAGGCTTGATGTTAGGCAGGTAGATAGGCAGACAGACATGCAGACTGCAGGCAGGCAGGCAGGCAGGCAGGCAGGCAGGCAGGCATTTCTAACAACTCTCCCGAATGTACTCTTTCACACAGGCATGACAGGTGAATGGTTAAAATCGAAGTCAGGACTGGTTTGCTGTCAGGCAGGTAGGTAGACTGACAGGCGGCATTTCATAATATTCCAGCCATAATTGCTGAAAATCCATGTCTACTTCTCTGAAACCACGTGCATAGGGTTAAGTTAGAAATCAACAGCATCATGGCAATACTGCTTAGGAAATAGTGTCACCACACATTTATCTATTCCGTTGCAATTAAAAAATCAGTAACAAAAGGGTTAAAAGACTGTTCTCTTTCCCACTGCCATGACTGGTGAATGGTTAAAATCGAAGTCAGGGCATGCTTGCTGTTAGGCAGGTAGGTAGGCATACAGACTGATAGACTGTATTTTATATTATTCCAGCCATAACTGCTGGAAATCCATATCTACTTCTCTGTAACAGCGCATGCAGGGTTAAGTTAGAAATTAACAGCATTATAGCAATATTGCGTTGCACACATTTATGAATTCTGGTACACTAAAAACCATAAAAGAGGGTTAATGGATATTTTTACAGACAGTACTCTCTATCAAATAGAAAAACAGCATCTGGAGAATGCTGGTCAGCTACTAATGATATACACATCAATCACAGTTTGACAGTAACTGATAACATGCTTGACCAAAATTCACTGGCATCAGCATAGTGAACAACTTTTATAAAGAATTTGAGGGTAGTCCAATTCAAGGCCCGAAAACTGTATGAAGAGTAAAACTTTGAATAAAACATATAACAGCAAAATTGTTCTAGGATGTACACTCTATCTTCTCATGGGAAAAACTTCGAGAAAATATTACTGCAGTGCTGAGAAATCGCACGTGAAAGTTGGCGAAAACAACAATTATTCCGACAGTACCCTTATGGGAACTCCCAAATCTGGCAAGGGTTAAACTTTTAATAATAACATCTAAAACAAAAGTTGTCATACTTTGACTGCTGTGTGCAGCCATAGAAAACATTCAGCGCTCAATCAATTAGAAATGGAGTAAAGTGACACTTAAACTTACCAAATTCTAAAAAAATTGAGTTTTCTTGGACGGTACCTACTTTTAAGCAACCAGAATGGGCATACGGTTAAACATTACAGCCAAACTTACAACAGCAAATATGCTCGGTAGGCAATTGTGAATATGGACATGCGAATCAACTTTCGATATTCCATTCCAAACTGGAAGAAAAATGAACTCAAAATGAGCGAATTTTAGGTAGACTTTTAGGGTACTCTGATTCAAGGCCCGAAAACTGGATGAAGTCTAAAACTTTGAATAAAACATATAACAGCAAAATTGTTCTCGGATGAATGCCCAATCTTTTCATTGGTCCCGATTTGAGACAATGTGGTTGCAGTGCTGAGAAAACGCATGTGAATGTTGGCAATTTTCGCTAAAAATGCATATTTGGGTGAGGTTTGCGGCAAAATAGAGTCAACGTGGGTAATACTGCCTATGCAGACAGATGCAGGTTGACATGCTTCAAATATTACGACCGTTTCAGCCCAATCGCCCAGAGCATTTTTGAGAATTTGGGCAAAACGTGACTTTTTGACTACATTTTTCATGGCTTTGGCAGAAAACGAAAAACTTCAGAAATGCCATGACCCAGGTGAGAAACTACGCCTGATGCTCTATCGATGTGCCAAATTTCAGCAAAATCGTACATGGCGTTTTCGCGAAATCCATCAGACAAGATTCATTGAAATAAAAAAAAAAAAACAAAAAAACAAAAAAAAAAAATAAACTAGATTTTTCGATTTCAAGAAATCGAGAGATTCACCTATTCCGCTTGTTTTTTAGGCAGCGGCGGAACAAGATTGCGTATAGTGCTGGTAGGTTTTTAGGCTATATTAAGTGCATAGCCGATAGAAAACTCCCCACAGTGTCTAACAATTCTTTCGGCAATACTCTTTCACATTGGCGTGAATGCTGTATGCTTAATGTCCAAGTTAGGGCTAAATAGCAAACCTGTTGAACAGATCGCGTATACTTAATAATGACAACATGTGCATGTGTGACACCATAGATTGTGGCGAACGTTTTCGCAGCAGCCATCCCAAACTTTCAGCGTTTGTACCTGAAGCTCGCCCGAACTCGGTCATATTATTAGAAAGTCCCGAAACCAAGCATGGGCCTCGAGGCAGCCGCCCCTCTCTCTCAACCCACACCCCGAACGTGCACATACCCTCTCCTGACATTCAACACGATAGAATTGGAAATTGGTGTCGCTCTCTATGTGAAAAGATGCGGTAACTGTTTGTGAAGAAAGAGTGAAAAATTTATGGAAATCGGCCAAGAATTGGCCGAGATATAGCGTTTTAATGAGTTGAGGTAATTGTTTGAATTTGGTCCTGTTCTAGCCGGTGCGACCTGACGCTGGGTATATGTCTGGGGTTGTGGGAGTGCTCCCCCTCTGGGGTAGTTCCGCTTGAAATCGTGGATTCTCAGTTTCTGGCGGAGAGACGCTGGTGACTGAAAGATGCATTGTGTACACTGGCGCCAAATGGACCTCGCCAAGCTGGTAACAGTTAGATATTTGTCAGAAATGAAAAGTGGACAGTAATCGCGCATGGGTTAATGGCGAATAGGCGGTAATCTGGCTAATTTGACATTAAAATTGAACAGACAGCAGTGTCGCTCATACGCCCACTACGTCCAGACCACTGGAGGCAGCTATACGAAATTTTCAGAAGTTGTTCTACTCTTCCTGCCCGACAGGTTAGTATATTTGTCGAGTGGCGTGACCGCGTGGGAACAATGTGGATCGCGTGGAAACCGAGGGGACGATTCGTCCCTTCTCTATTCCCAATGCAACGACGTTTCCATTCACTATTTACCTGTCACCCGTCGAGTTTGGCATTATTTCTGTCTATTTGATGAACTGTTCAGCTTTCAATATTCACACATTCACATGGGACTGAAAGTTTAGAGTTAAACTGCTTATTTCAGAGCGTACCGGCAGAAACTGACAACTCGACCCGGTGGCGAAAAAGCAGTCATCTGGCTAATTTGGCATTCAAACTGAACAGATACAATGTCGGATATACGCCAATTATGTCCCGACCATACAAGGCAGCAACTTCAAATTCTCAGAATGTTTTCTCCTGTCCCTGCCCGACAGTTTAGTATCTTTGTCAAGTGCCAAGACTGCGTGGAAACACCGTGGATCAGATGGAAACCGAGGGGACGATTCGTCCCTACTTTCTTCCCAATTCAACGACTTTTCCATTCATTATTTACCTGTCACCGGCTGAGTTTGGCATTATATCTGTCTATTTGATGGACTTTTCAACCTTAACTATTTGCGGCTTCGTGTTTCACCACCGAAAGGCCACTGCACGGTTACAAATATATTCAGGGACTGATTTTGCGAAAAAAACAATTATTCCGACTGTACCCACATGGGAACTCCTAAATCTGTAAGGGTTAAATTTTTAATAATAACGTATAAAACAGAAGTTGTTGTGCTACGCTTGCTGCATGCAGGCATAGAAAACATTCAGCGCTCAATGAATTAGGAATGGAGTAAATTGTCACTTAAACCAGCGAAATTCTGAAAAAAAATGAGAGTTTTTTTTCGACGGCACCTACCTTTATGCATCCGAGACAGGGACTGCGTTAAACTTTACAGCAACCTTATAACAGAAAATATTCTTGGAATTGAACTGCGAATCCGAATTTCGAAAGCATTTTCGGATATTCTATTCCAAACTATCACTGCACGCTTGTTAATATTCAGTGATTTTATGAAAATATCCATTATTCCGACCGTACCCATATGGGCAGTCTCGAATCTGCTTAAGGGTTAAACTTTTAGTAATGACATATAAAACAAAAGTTGTCACACTGTGACTGCTGCATACAGCCATAGAAAACGTTCAGCGCTCAATCAATTAGGAATGGAGTAAATCGTCACTTAAACTTACCAAATTCTGAAAAATGAGAGTTTTTTGGACTGCACCTATCTTTATGCAAACAGAATGAGCATAGGGTTAAACTTTACAACAAAACTCACAACAGCAAATATGCTCGGTACGCAATTGTGAATACGACCATCTAAATCATTTTTCAATATTCCATTCGAAAATGGCCGAAAGGCGACCTCCAAATGAACCAATTTTACGAAGAATTTTAGGGTACTCGAATTCTAGGCCCGAATACTGGGTGAAGGTTAAAACTTTGAATAAACCATGTAACAGGAAAATTGTTCCTGGATGAAGGCCCAATCCTCTCACGGGAACCGTTTCGACAAAATTCGGCTGCAGTGCTGAGAAATCTCATGTGAAAACTGGCCAATTTTGCCCGAAATGCACATTGCTCGTAATTTTGTGGCGAAAAGGGGTCAACATGAGAAATATCGCCTCTGTAGCCAGATTCAGTAAGTTATGCTACAAATATAACGAAAGTTTCAGCCAAATCATCCAGAGGGTTTTGGAGAATTGTGGCAAAACGTGTCATTTTCACTACATTTTCCACTGTTTTGGCAGAAAACGAAAAACTTCAGGAATGCCATGACCCAGGTGAGAAACTTCTGATGGACCTCTATACGTGTGCCAAATCTCAGTAAAATCGCGCAGGCCGTTTTCGCGAAACCCGTGAGACAAAAATCATCGAAATGGAAAAATAATCTCAATACTAGATTTTTCGATTTCAAGAAATCGAGAGATTCACCTATTCCGCTTGTCTTTTTAGGCAGCGACGAAATAAGATTGCATATAGAGCTGGTAGTTTTTTAGGCTATATTAAGTGCATAGCCGATAGAAAACTCCCTACAGTGTCTAACAATTCTTTCGGCAATACTCTTTCACATTGGCGTGAATGCTGTATGGTTAATGTCCAAGTTAGGGCTAAAATAGCAAACCTGTTGAACAGATCGTGTATATTTAATAATAACAACATGTGCGTATGTGGCATCGTAGATTGTGACGAATGTTTTCGTAGCAGCGATTCCAAACTTTCAGCGCTTGTTGTTTGTTCATGAAGTTCGCACAAAACTCAGTCATATTATTAGAAAGTCCCGAAACCAAGCATGGGCCCGTCGTGGAACTCCGCCCCCCCCCCCCCCCCCCCCCCACTGCACATACACTCTCCTGACAATCAAAAATGCAAAATTGATGTCGCTCTGCGAAACCATGCCGTAACTATTTAGGAAAAATGAGTGAAAATTTCATGGAAATCGGCCTAGAATTGGCTGAGATATAGCGTTATGATGAGTGGCGGTGACAGGTTTAATTTGGTACTGTTCTAACCGGTGCAACCTGACGCTGGGTGTATGTCTGGGGTTGTGGCACTGTTCCCTCTCTGAGGTAGTTCCACTTGAATCGTTTTGATTCACAGTCACTGGTGAAGAGATGCTGGTGACAGAAAGATGCTTTGTGTACACCGGCGCCAAATGGACCCCGCTGAGCTGGTAACAGTTAGAAAATTGCCAAAAATGAAAAGTGGACAGAAATCGCGCATGGGTTAATGGTGAAAATGCGGTAATTTGGCTAATTTGACATTAAAATTGACCAGACAGCAGTGTCGCTCATATGCCCACTGCGTCCAGGCCAGTGAAGGCAGATACACGAAATCTTCAGATGTTGTTCTACTATCCTTGCTTGATAGACTAGTATCTTTTGTCGAGTGGCGTGACCGCGTGGGAACAACGTGGATCGCGTGGAAACTATGGGGGCGATTCGTCCCTACTCTATTCCCAATGCAATGCCGTTTCCATTCACTATTTACCCACCACAAGTCGGTCGAGTTTGGCATCATTTTCTGTCGATTTGATGAATTGTTCAGCTTTAAATATTCGCACATTCACATTCGACAGAAAGTGTGGAGTTAAACTGCTTATTTTAGGCCGTCCCGACAGAAACTGACAACTTGACACGGTGGCGAAAAAGCCGTCATCTGGCTAATTTAACATTCAAATTGAACAGATACATTGTTGGATATACGCCAATTATGTCCCGACCGTGCAATACAGCAACTTCAAATTCTCAGAGTGTGTTCTACTCTCCCTGGCCGACAGCTTAGTATCTTTGCCGAGTGCCGAGACCGCGTGGAAACACCGCGGATCAGGTGGAAACCGAGTGCATGATTCGTCCCTACTTTTATTCTCAATTCAACGGCTTTTTTCCTTTCATTATTTACCTGTCACCGACTGAGTTTGGCATTATATCTGTTTATTTGATGAACTTTTCAACCTTAACTATTTGCGGCTTCATGTTGCACCACCGAAAGGCCAATGGACGGTTACAGTGTTGAGAAATCACCTTTGAAAGTTGGCGAATGCAACAATTATTCCGACTGTACCGTTATGGGATCTCTCAAATCTGCAAGGGTTAACCTCAGGGTTAAATTCTGTTGGAACTAAAATCAGTAAAAGAGAGTCAGCAGACTGTGCTCTTTCACACTGGCATGAATGTAGGTTAATGTCAAAGTCAGGGCAGGCAGGCAGGCTGGCGGGTATACAGGCTTTTTTCGGGAAGGCAGGCAAGTAGTTTTAACAACTCTTTCAACTGAACTCTCACAGAGACATGCCAGGTGAACGGTTAAACTCGAAGTCAGGGCATGCTTGCTGTCAGGCAGGTAGGTAGGCAGACAGACTGATAAACTGCATTTTCATATTATTCCAGCCATAATTGCTGGAAAATCCATATCTACTTCTCTGAAACCACAAGTACAGGGTTAAGTTAGAAATCAACAGCATAACAGCAATATTGCTTAGGAAATAGTGCGAGCACACATTTATCAATTCTGTTGCAATAAAAATCAGTAAAAGAGGGTTAACCTACTGTTCTCTTTCACACTGGTATGAATGTTGTATGGTTGATGTCGAAGCCAGGGCAGGCAGGTAGGCTGGCGGGCGGTTTAGCAGGCTTTTTCGGGCTGGCACACAGGCAAGCAGACAGGCAGGCATTTCTAGCAACTCTTCCGACTGTACTCTTTCACACAGGCATGACAGGTGAATGGTTAAAATCGAAGTCAGGACAGGCCTGCTGTCAAGGCAGATAGACCGACAGACTGCATTTCATAATATTCCAGCCATAATTGCTGAAAATCCATATCTACTTCTCTGAAACCATGTGCACGGGGTTAAGTTAGAGTTAGAAATCAACAGCATCATAGCAATACTGCTTAGGAAATAGTGTCACCACACATTTATCTATTCAGTTGCAATTAAAAAATCAGTAACAAAAGGGTTAACGGAGGGTTCTCTTTCACACTGGCATGACTGTTGTATGGTTAATGTTGAAGTCAGGGCAGGTGGGCATTTCTGACAACTCTTCCAACTCTACTCTTTCACACAGAAATGACTCGTGAATGGTTAAAATCGAATTCAGGGCGTGCTTGCTGTCTAGCAGGTAGGTTGGCATACACACTGGCAGACCGTATTTCATATTATTCCAGCCACATTTGCTGGAAATCCATATCTAATTCTCTGTAACCACGCATGCAGGGTTAAGTTAGAAATCAACAGCATTATAGCAATATTGGTTTGTTGGAATAAAAACCAGTAAAAGAGGGTTAATGAGTGTTTTGAAAAGTGCATTTTTTCTCTATTAAATAAGAAAAACAGCATCTGGAGAATGCTGGTCAGTTAAAATCATCTTACACAAATAAACACCTGTTGTCTATCAATCATATTTGACACTTACTGATAACAACGCTTGAGAAATATTATACCAGCAAAGTGAACAACTTTTAAAACGAATTTGTGGGTACTCCAATTCAAGGCCCGAAAACTGGGTGAAGAGTAAAACTTTGAATAAAACATATAACAGCAATATTGTTCTAGGATGTACGCCCTATCTTCTCATGAAAAAAACTTTGAGAAAATATGTCTCGAGTGTTGAGAAATTGCATGTGAAAGTTGGCGAAACAGCAATTATTCCGACAGTACCCTTATGGGAGCTCCCAAATCTGCCAAGGGTTAAACTTTTTATAATAACATATAGAACAAAAGTTATTGTACTTTGACAGCTGCATGCAGCCATAGAAAACATTCAGCACTCAATCAATTAGCTATGGAGTAAATTGACACTTAAAGTTACCAAATTCTAAAAAATTGAAGTTTTCTTGGACGGTACCTACTTTTAGGCAACCAGAATGGGCATAGGGTTGAACTTTACAACCAAACTTACAACAGAAAATATGATTGGTAGGCAATTGTGAATGCGGACATGTAAATTATTTTTCAATATTCCATTCCAAAGTGGAAGAAAACTGAACTCAAAATGAGCGAATTTTAGGTAGACTTTTAGGGTGCTCTGATTCAAGGCCCGAAAACTGGGTGAAAGCTAAAACTATGAATAAAACATATAACAGCAAAATTGTTCTCGGATGAATGCCCGATCTTCTCACTGGACGTGATTTGAGAAAATGTGATTGCAGTGCTGAGAAATCGCAAGTGAATGTTGGCATTTTTCGCCAAAAATGCATTTTCGGGTGACGTTTGTGGCAAAACAGGGTCAACGTGGGTAATACTGCCTATGCAGAGAGATGCAAGTGCACATGCTTCAAATACTAGGAACGTTTCGGCCCAATCGCCCAGAGCATTTTTGAGAATTGGGGCAAAACGTGACATTTTGGCTACATTTTGTACGATTTTGGCAGAAAACGAAAAACTTCAGAAATGCCATGACCCAGGTGAGAAACGTCGCATGGTGCTCTACAAGTGTGCTGAATTTCAGCAAAATCGTACAGACCGTTTTCGCGTAATCCGTCAGACAAGAATCGGTGAAAGAAAAAAAAAAAAAATAAAAAAAATAAAAAAAAAAAAAAAAAAAAGAAAAATAGCAATAACAATACATTCACCTATTAGAAATAGGTGAATCTAATAATAAAAAAAAAAGGGAAAAATAAGAATAACAGAGAGATTCACCTATTAGGAAATAGGTGAATCTAACTAGATTTTTCGATTTCAAGAAATCGAGAGATTCACCTATTCCGCTTGTCTTTTTACGCAGCGGCGAAATAAGATTGCATATAGAGCTGGTAGTTTTTTAGGCTATATTAAGTGCATAGCCGATAGAAAACTCCCTACAGTGTCTAACAATTCTTTCCGCAGTACTCTTTCACATTGGCGTGAATGCTGTATGGTTAATCTCCAAGTTAGGGCTAAATAGCAAACCTGTTGAACAGATCGCGTATACTTAATAATAACAACATGTGCATATGTGACACCATAGATTGTGGCGAACGTTTTCGTAGCAGCCATCCCAAACTTTCAGCGTTTGTACCTGAAGCTCGCCCGAACTCGGTCATATTATTAGAAAGTCCCGAAACCAAGCATGGGCCTCGAGGCAGCCGCCCCTCTCTCTCAACCCACACCCCGAACATGCACATACCCTCTCCTGATATTCAACATGATAGAATGGGAAATTGGTGTCGCTCTCTGTGTGAAAAGATGCGGTAACTATTTGTGAAGAATGAGTGAAAAATTTATGGAAATCGGCCAAGAATTGGCCGAGATATAGCGTTTTAATGAGTGGAGGTAATTGTTTGAATTTGGTCCTGTTCTAGCCGGTGCGACCTGACGCTGGGTATATGTCTGGGGTTGTGGCACTGCTCCCCCTCTGGGGTAGTTCCGCTTGAAATCGTGGATTCTCAGTTACTGGTGGAGAAATGATGGTGACTGAAAGATGCATTGTGTACACTGGCGCCAAATGGACCTCGCCAAGCTGGTAACAGTTAGATATTTGTCAGAAATGAAAAGTGGACAGTAATCGCGCATGGGTTAATGGCGAATAGGCGGTAATCTGGCTAATTTGACATTAAAATTGAACAGACAGCAGTGTCGCTCATACGCCCACTACGTCCAGACCACTGGAGGCAGCTACACGAAATTTTCAGAAGTTGTTCTACTCTTCCTGCCCGACAGGTTAGTATATTTGTCGAGTGGCGTGACCGCGTGGGAACAATGTGGATCGCGTGGAAACCGAGGGGACGATTCGTCCCTTCTCTATTCCCAATGCAACGACGTTTCCATTCACTATTTACCTGTCACCCGTCGAGTTTGGCATTATTTCTGTCTATTTGATGAACTGTTCAGCTTTCAATATTCACACATTCACGTGGGACTGAAAGTTTGGAGTTAAACTGCTTATTTCAGAGCGTACCGGCAGAAACTGACAACTCGACCCGGTGGCGAAAAATCCGTCGTCTGGCTAATTTGACATTCAAACTGAACAGATACAATGTCGGATAAACGCTAATTATGTCCCGACCATACAAGGCAGCAACTTCAAATTCTCAGAATGTTTTCTCCTGTCCCTGCCCGACAGTTTAGTATCTTTGTCAAGTGCCAAGACCGCGTGGAAACACCGTGGGTCAGATGGAAACCGAGGGGACGATTCGTCCCTACTTTCTTCTCAATTTCAACGACTTTTCTATTCATTATTTACCTGTCACCGGCTGAGTTTGGCATTATATCTGTCTATTTGATGAACTTTTCAACCTTAACTATTTGCGGCTTCGTGTTTCACCACCGAAAGGCCACTGCACGGTTACAAGTATATTCAGGGAGTGATTTTGCGAAAATAACAATTATTCCGACTGTACCCACATGGAAACTCCTACATCTGTAAGGGTTAAATTTTTAATAATAACGTATAAAACAGACGTTGTCGTGCTATGCTTGCTGCATGCAGGCATGGAAAACATTCAGTGCTCAATGAATTAGGAATGGAGTAAATTGCCACTTAAACCAGCGAAATTCTGAAAAAAATTAGAGTTTTTTTCGACGGCACCTACCTTTAGCATCCGAGACAGGGACTGCGTTAAACTTTACAGCAACTTTATAACAGGAGATATTCTTGGAATTGAACTGTGAATCCGAATTTCGAAAGCGTTTTCGGATATTCTATTCCAAACTATCACTGCACGCTTGTTAATATTCAGTGATTTTATGAAAATATCCATTATTCCGACCGTACCCATATGGGCAGTCTCGAATCTGCTTAAGGGTTAAAATTTTAGTAATGACATATAAAACAAAAGTTGTCACACTATGACTGCTGCATACAGCCATAGAAAACGTTCAGCGCTCAATCAATTAGGAATGGAGTAAATCGTCACTTAAACTTACCAAATTCTGAAAAATGAGAGTTTTTTGGACTGCACCTATCTTTATGCAAACAGAATGAGCATAGGGTTAAACTTTACAACAAAACTTACAACAGCAAATATGCTCGGTACGCAATTGTGAATACGACCATCTAAATCATTTTTCAATATTCCATTCGAAAATGGCCGAAAGGCGACCTCCAAATGAACCAATTTTACGAAGAATTTTAGGGTACTCGAATTCTAGGCCCGAATACTGGGTGAAGGTTAAAACTTTGAATAAACCATGTAACAGGAAAATTGTTCCTGGATGAAGGCCCAATCCTCTCACGGGAACCGTTTCGACAAAATTCGGCTGCAGTGCTGAGAAATCTCATGTGAAAACTGGCCAATTTTGCCCGAAATGCACATTGCTCGTAATTTTGTGGCGAAAAGGGGTCAACATGAGAAATATCGCCTCTGTAGCCAGATTCAGTAAGTTATGCTACAAATATAACGAAAGTTTCAGCCAAATCATCCAGAGGGTTTTGGAGAATTGTGGCAAAACGTGTCATTTTCACTACATTTTCCACTGTTTTGGCAGAAAACGAAAAACTTCAGGAATGCCATGACCCAGGTGAGAAACTTCAGATGGAACTCTATACGTGTGCCAAATCTCAGTAAAATCGCACAGGCCGTTTTCGCGAAACCCGTGAGACAAAAATCATCGAAATGGAAAAATAATCTCAATACTAGATTTTTCGATTTCAAGAAATCGAGAGATTCACCTATTCCGCTTGTTATTTTAAGCAGCGGCGAAATAAGATTGCATATAGAGCTGGTAGGTTTTTAGGCTATATTAAGTGCATAGCCGATAGAAAACTCCCTACAGTGTCTAACAATTCTTTCGACAACACTCTTTCACATTGGCGTGAATGCTGTATGGTTAATGACCAAGTTGGGGGTAAATAACAGCGATTCCAAACCTTCAGCGTTTGTTCTTGAAGCTCGCCCGAACTCAGTCATATTATTAGAAAGTTCTGAAACCAAGCATGGGCCACTAGGCAGCCGCCCCTCTCTCTCAACCCACCCCACGAACATGCACATACGCTTTCCTGACATTCAACATGATAGAATTGGAAATTGGTGTCGCTCTCTGTGTGAAAAGATGCGGTAACTATTTGTGAAGAATGAGTGAAAAATTTATGGAAATCGGCCAAGAATTGGCCGAGATATAGCGTTTTAATGAGTGGAGGTAATTGTTTGAATTTGGTCCTGTTTTAGCCGGTGCGACCTGACGCTGGGCATATGTCTGGGGTTGTGGCACTGCCCCCCCCCCCCCTCCCCTCTGGGGTAGTTCCGTTTGAAACCGTGGATTCTCAGTTTCTGGTGGAGAGATGCTGGCGACTGAAAGATGCATTGTGTACACTTTCGCCAAATGGACCTCACCAAGCTGGTAACAGTTAGATATTTGTCAGAAATGAAAAGTGGACAGTAATCGCGCATGGGTTAATGGCGAATAGGCGGTAATTTGGCTAATTTTACATTAAAATTGAACAGACAGCAGTGTCGTCCATACGCCCACTACGTCCAGACCACTGAAGGCAGCTACATGAAATTTTCAGAAGTTGTTCTACTCTTCCGGCCTGACAGGTTAGTATCTTTGTTGAGTGGCGTGACCGCGTGGGAACAATGTGGATCGCGTGGAAACCGAGAGGGACGATTCGTCCCTACTCTATTCCCAATGCAATGACGTTTCCATTCACTATTTACCTGTCACCCGTCGAGTTTGGCATTATTTCTGTCTATTTGATGAACTGTTCAGCTTTCAATATTCACACATTCACATGGGACTGAAAGTTTGGAGTTAAACTGCTTATTTCAAAGCGTACCGGTAAAAACTGACAACTCGACCCGGTGGCGAAAAAGTCGTCATCTGGCTAATTTGACATTCAAACTGAACAGATACACTGTCGGATATACGCTAATTATGTCCCGACCATACAAGGCAGCAACTTCAAATTCTCAGAATGTTTTCTCGTGTCCCTGCCCGACAGTTTAGTATCTTTGTCAAGTGCCAAGACCGCGTGGAAACACCGTGGATCAGATGGAAACCGAGGGGACGATTCGTCCCTACTTTCTTCTCAATCCAACGACTTTTCTATTCATTATTTACCTGTCACCGGCTGAGTTTGGCATTATATCTGTCTATTTGATGAACTTTTTAACCTTAACTATTTGCGGCTTCATGTTTCACCACCGAAAGGCCACTGCACGGTTACCAGTATATTCAGGGACTGATTTTGCGAAAATAACAATTATTCCGACTGTACCCACATGGGAACTCCTATATCTGTAAGGGTTAAATTTTTAATAATAACGTATAAAACAGAAGTTGTCGTGCTATGCTTGCTGCATGCAGGCATGGAAAACATTCAGCGCTCAATGAATTAGGAATGGAGTAAATTGTCACTTAAACCAGCGAAATTCTGAAAAAAATGAGAGTTTTTTTTCGACGGCACCTACCTTTATGCATCCGAGACAGGGACTGCGTTAAACTTTACAGCAACCTTATAACAGGAGATATTCTTGGAATTGAACTGTGAATCCGAATTTCGAAAGCATTTTCGGATATTCTATTCCAAACTATCACTGCACGCTTGTCAATATTCAGTGATTTTATGAAAATATCCATTATTCCGACCGTACCCATATGGGCAGTCTCGAATCTGCTTAAGGGTTAAACTTTTAATAATGACATATAAAACAAAAGTTGTCACACTATGACTGCTGCACACAGCCATAGAAAACATTCAGCGCTCAATCAATTAGGAATGGAGTAAATCGTCACTTAAACTTACCAAATTCTGAAAAATGAGAGTTTTTTTGGACTGCACCTATCTTTATGCAAACAGAATGAGCATAGTGTTAAACTTTACAACCAAACTTACAACAGCAAATATGCTCGGTACGCAATTGTGAATACGACCATTTAAATCATTTCTCGATATTCCATTCGAAAATGGTCGAAAGGTGACCTCCAAATGAACCAGTTTTACGAAGAATTTTAGGGTACTCGAATTCTAGGCCCGAATACTGGGTGAAGGTTAAAACTTTGAATAAACCATGTAACAGGAAAATTGTTCCTGGATGAAGGCCCAATCCTCTCACGGGCACCGTTTTGACAAAATTCGGCTGCAGTGCTGAGAAATCTCATGTGAAAACTGGCCAATTTTGCCCGAAATGCACATTGCTCGTAATTTTGTGGCGAAAAGGGGTAAGCGCGAGGAATATCGCCTCTGTATCGCCTCTGTAGCCAGATTCAGTAAGTTATGCTACAAATATAACGAAAGTTTCAGCCAAATCATCCAGAGGGTTTTGGAGAATTGTGGCAAAACGTGTCATTTTCACTACATTTTCCACTGTTTTGGCAGAAAACGAAAAACTTCAGGAATGCCATGACCCAGGTGAGAAACTTCAGATGGAACTCTATACGTGTGCCAAATTTCAGTAAAATCGTACAGGCCGTTTTCGCGAAACCCGTCAGACAAAAATCATCGAAATGAAAAGTAATCTCAATACTAGATTTTTCGATTTCAAGAAATCGAGAGATTCACCTATTCCGCTTGTTTTTTTAGGCAGGCAGCGGCGAATTAAGATTGAAGATAAAGCTGGTAGGTTTTTAGGCTATATTAAGTGCATGGCCGATAGAAAACCCCCTACAGTGTCTAACAATTCTTTCGGCAATACTCTTTCACATTGGCCTGAATGCTGTATGGTTAATGTCCAGCTGGTGGTGCTCTTTGTGTCAAAAGATGCGGTAACTATTTGTGAAGGATGTGTGAAAAAATTATGGAAATCGGCCAAGAATTGGCTGAGATATAGCGTTTTGATGAGTGGAGGTAATTGTTTCAATTTGGTCCTTTCCTAGCACGTGCGAACTGGCGGTGGGTGTATGTCTGGGGTTGTGGCAGTGTTCCCCCTCTGGGGTAGTTCCGCTTGAAACCGTGGATTCTCAGTTTCTGGTGGAGAGACGCTGGTGACTGAAAGATGCATTGTGTACACTGGCGTCAAATGGACCTCGCCAAGCTGGTAACAGTTACATATTTGTTAGAAATGAAAAGTGGACAGCAATTGCGCATGGGTTAATGGCGAAAAGGCGGTAATTTGGCTAATTTGACATAAAAATTGAGCAGACAGCAGTGTTGCTCCTACGTCCACTGTGTCCAGACCACCGAAGGCAGCCACGCGAAATGTTCAGATGTTGTTCTACTTTCCCTGCTTGACAGGTTAGTATCTTTATCGAGAGGCGTGACTGCCTGAGGACAACGAGAATCGCGTGGAAGCCGAGGGGACGATTCGTCCCTACTCTATTCCCAATGCAATGACGTTTCCATTCACTATTTACCTGTCACCAGTCGAGTTTGGTGTTATTTCTGTCTATTTGATGAACTGTTCTGCTTTCAATATTCACACATTTACATGGGACTGAAAGTTTGTATGGTTAATGCCGATTTCAAGGCAGGCAGTGGGTCGAGTGGGCTGGCGTTAGGTTGTGCATGCAAGTAGACAGGCAGTCCTGTCTAACAAATCTTCCGACCGTACTCTTTTACTCTGGCATGACTGGTGTATGGTTAAAATCGAAGTAAGGGTGGGCTTGCTCTCAGGCAGTTTGGTTGGCAGAAAGACAGAAGGCATTCCGTATTCCATTCATAATTGCTGGAAATCCATATCTACTTCTCATAATTGCTGGAAATCCATATCTACTTCTTTGAAACCACGCATGCAGGGTTAAGTTAGAAATCAACAATGCCAGCTCAAATTTACGAATTCAGTTTCAATAAAAATCAGTAAATGAAGGTTAAAGAATATTTTGAAAATTACAGTTTTTCACACAGTACTCTCAAATAGCTTTGGATATGAAACGGCTGCAAAGAATATTTTGAACATGACAGTTTTTTCACGCAGTACCCTCAAATAGCTTTGATTACGAAAGGGTTACACAAGTCACAGTGATATTCAAATCATTTGTATAAGTGATAAAATGAAAACAGTTGTCTGGAGAATGAATACTGGTCAGCTATAAAGGATAGCATAAATAAATAAAGCATCTCAGTTTCCAAAGATCATCAATCACAGCTTGACAGAGTTTCTGCTGCATAGAAAACATTCAGCGCTGAATCAATTAGGATATGGAGTAAATTGTCACTTGAACTGAAAATGTTTTTTTTTTTGGATGGGACCTATCTTTATGATGCTAGAATGGGCATAGGGTTAAACTTTACAACAAATCTTACAACAGAAAATATGCTCAGTAGGCAATTGTGAATACGCACATGCAAATCATTTTCGATATTCCGTTCCAAAGAGGAAGACAAGTGAATGCGCGCAATCAGTGCAGGCAGCCAGTAGGCAGGCAGGCAGGCACAGGCAGGCAGGAACATGCAGGCAGGCGCAGGCAGGCTCAGACCGAGGCATACAGGCGCACAGGCAGGCGGGCAGCTGTACTCTTTCACACAGGCATGGCTGTTGAATGGTGAATATCGAAGTCAGGGCGGGCTTGATGTTAGGCAGGTAGATAGGTAGACAGACTGCGCGCAGGCATCTAGTGCAGACAGGCAGGCACAGACAGGCAGGCACAAGCAGGCAGGCAGGCAGGTACGCAGGTAGGCACGCAGGCGTGCAGGCAGACTCGGGCAGGCGCAGGCAGGCTCACAGACAGGAAGGCAGGTGCACAGGCATTTCTAACAACTCTTCCGACTGTACTCTTTCACACAGTCGTGGTGAATAGTTAAAATCGAAGTCAGGGCTGGCTTGATGTCAGGCAGGTAGATAAACAGACAGGCTGTGTTCAGGCGCAGGCAGGGAGGCACTGGTAAGCGCACACAGGCAGGCTCAGGCAGGCACGTCGGCATGTGCGCATGCAGGCGCAGGCAAGCGCGCAGGGCTGCTGACGCGCAGGCATTTCTAACAACTCTTCCAACTGTTCTCTTTCTCACAGGCATGACTGTTGAATTGTTAAAATCGCAGGCGGGCGGGCGGGCGGGCGGGCGGGCGGGCGGGCGGGCAGGCAGGCATTTCTAACAACTCTTCTGATTGTACTCTTTCACAAGGGCATGACAGTTGAATGTTTAAAATCAAAGTCAGGGGGGGGGGGGGGGCTTGCTGTCAAGCAGGTAGGTAGACTGACAGACTGCATTTCACAAAATTCCAGCCATAATTGCTAAAAATCCATATCTACTTCTCTGAAACCACGTGCATACCTACTTCTCTGAAACCACATACTCAGGGTTAAGTTAGAAATCAACAGCATCACAGCAATACTGCCTAGGAAATAGTCACCACACATTTATCTATTCTGTTACAATAAAAATCAGTAAAAAGAGGGTTAACAGACTGTTCTCTTTCACACTGGCATGACTGTTGTATGGTTAATGACGAAGTCAGGGCAGGCAGGCATTTCTGATAACTCTTCCGACTCAGCCATAATTGCTGGAAATCCATATCCACTTCTCTGTAATCGCGCATGTAGGGTTAACTTAGAATTCAACAGCATTATAGCAATGCTGCTTTGCACACATTTATGAATTCTCTACAGAGGGTTAATGGATATTCAAATAGGAAAAACAGCATCTGGAGAATGCTGGTCAGCTACTAAAGATATTATACAAATAAATAAAACGTTAATCACAGCTTGACAGTTACTGATAACAGCAAGCTTGAGAAATTTTAACTGGCATCAGCAAAGTAAACCACTTTTATAAAGAATTTGAGGGTAGTCCAATTCAAGGCCTGAAAACTGTATGAAGCGTAAAACTTTGAATAAAACATATAACAGCAAAATTATTCTAGGATGTAAGCTCTATCTTCTCATGGGAAAAACTTCGAGAAAATATGTCTCCAGTGCTGAGAAATCGCACGTGAAAGTTGGCGAAAACAACAATTATTCTGACAGTACCCTTATGGGAGCTCCCAAATCTGCCAAGGGTTAAACTTTTTACAATAACATATAGAACAAAAGTTGTTGTACTTTGACAGCTGCATGCAGCCATAGAAAACATTCAGCGCTCAATCAGTTAGATATGGAGTAAATTGACACTTAAGGTTACCAAATTCTAAAAAAATTGAAGTGTTCTTGGACGTACCTGCTTTTAGGCAACCAGAATGGGCATAGGGTTAAACTTTACAACCAAACTTACAACAGCAAATATGATCAGTAGGCAATTGTGAATGCGGACATGTAAATTATTTCTCGATATTCAATTCCAAAGTGGAAGAAAAATTAACTCAAAATGAGCGAATTTTAGGTAAACTTTTAGGGTCCTCTGATTCAAGGCCCAAAATCTGGGTGAAAGCTAAAACTATGAATAAAACATATAACAGCAAAATTGTTCTTGGATGAATGCCCAATCTTCTCACTGAACGTGATTTGCGAAAATGTGGTTGCAGTGCTGAGAAATCGCATGTGAATGTTGGCAATTTTCGCCAAAAATGCATTTTCGGGTGACGTTTGTGGCAAAACAGGGTCAACGTGGGTAATACTGCCTATGCAGACAGATTCAGGTGCACATGCTTCAAACACTAGGAACGTTTCGGCCCAATCGCCCAGAGCATTTTTGAGAATTGGGGCAAAACGTGACATTTTGGATACATTTTTTATGATTTTGGCAGAAAACGAAAAACTTCAGAAATGCCATGACCCAGGTGAGAAACTTCGCATGATGCTCTACAGATGTGCTGAATTTCAACAAAATCGTACAGACCGTTTTCGCGTAATCCGTCAGACAAAATTCGGTGAAATAAAAAAAAAAATAAAAAAAAAAAAAATAAAAAAAAAAAAAAAGAAAAATAGCAATAATAATAGATCCACCTATTAGAAATAGGTGAATCTAACTAGATTTTTCGATTTCAAGAAATCGAGAGATTCACCTATTCCGCTTGTTTTTTTAGGCAGGCAGCGGCGAATTAAGATTGCATATAGAGCTGTTAGGTTTTTAGGCTATATTAAGTGCATGGCCGATAGAAAACCCCCTACAGTGTCTAACAATTCTTTCGGCAATACTCTTTCACATTGGCCTGAATGCTGTATGGTTAATGTCCAAGTTAGGGCTAAATTGCAAAGCTGTTGAACACATCGTACCTGTACAACCCCCTCCTTCTAGATTTTTCGATTTCAAGAAATCGAGAGATTCACCTATTCCGCTTGTTTTTTTAGGCAGGTAGCGGCGAATTAAGATTGCATATAGAGCTGGTAGGTTTTTAGGCTATATTAAGTGCATGGCCGATAGAAAACCTGCTACAGTGTCTAACAATTCTTTCGGCAATACTCTTTCACATTGGCCTGAATGCTGTATGGTTAATGTCCAAGTTAGGGCTAAAGAGCAAAGCTGTTGAACACATCATACCCGTACAACCCCCTCCTTCTAGATTTTTCGGTTTCAAGAAATCGAGAGATTCACCTATTCCGCTTGTTTTTTTAGGCAGGCAGCGGCGAAATAAGATTGCATATAGAGCTGGTAGGTTTTTAGGCTATATTAAGTGCATGGCCGATAAAAAACCCCCTACAGTGTCTAACAATTATTTCGGCAATACTCTTTCACATTGGCCTGAATGCTGTATGGTTAATGTCCAAGTTAGGGCTAAATAGCAAACCTGTTGAACACATCGTACCCGTACAACCCCCTCCTTCTAGATTTTTCGATTTCAAGAAATCGAGAGATTCACCTATTCTGCTTGTTTTTTTAGGCAGGCAGCGGCGAATTAAGATTGCATATAGAGCTGGTAGGTTTTTAGGCTATATTAAGTGCATGGCCAATAGAAAACCCGCTACAGTGTCTAACAATTCTTTCGGCAATACTCTTTCACATTGGCCTGAATGCTGTATGGTTAATGTCCAAGTTAGGGCTAAAGAGCAAAGCTGTTGAACACATCATACCCGTACAACCCCCTCCTTCTAGATTTTTCGATTTCAAGAAATCGAGAGATTCACCTATTCCGCTTGTTTTTTTAGGCAGGTAGCCGCGAAATAAGATTGCATATAGAGCTGGTAGGTTTTTAGGCTATATTAAGTGCATGGCCGATAAAAAAACCCCTACAGTGTCTAACAATTCTTTCGGCAATACTCTTTCACATTGGCCTGAATGCTGTATGGTTAATGTCCAAGTTAGGGCTAAATTGCAAAGCTGTTGAACAGATTGCGTATACTAAATAATAACAACACGTGCGTATGTGGCATCATATATTGTGGCAAATGTTTTCGTAGCAGTGATTCCAAATTTTCAGCGTTTGTTCTTGAAGCTCGCCCGTACTCGGCCATATTATTAGAATGTCCCGAAACCAAGCATGGGCCTCGAGGCAGCCACCCCTCTCCCTCAACCCACCCCGGAACATGCACGTACGCTCTCCTGACATTCAACATGATAGAATGGGAAGCTGGTGGTGCTCGTTGTGTCAAAAGATGCGGTAACTATTTGTGAAGATGTGTGAAAAAATTATGGAAATCGGCCAAGAATTGGTTGAGATATAGCGTTTTGATGAGTGGAGGTAATTGTTTCAATTTGGTCCTTTCCTAGCACGTGCGATCTGGCGGTGGGTGTACGTCTGGGGTTGTGGCAGTGTTCCCCCTCTGGGGTAGTTCCGCTTGAAACCGTGGATTCTCAGTTTCTGGTGGAGAGACGCTGGTGACTGAAAGATGAATTGTGTACACTGGCGTCAAATGGACCTCGCCATGCTGGTAACAGTTAGATATTTGTCAGAAATGAAAAGTGGACAGTAATCGCGCATGGGTTAATGGCGAAAAGGCGGTAATTTGGCTAATTTGACATAAAAATTGAGCAGACAGCAGTGTCGCTCCTACGTCCACTGTGTCCAGACCACCGAAGGCAGCCACACGAAATGTTCAGATGTTGTTCTACTTTCCCTGCTTGACAGGTTAATATCTTTATCGAGTGGCGTAACTGCCTGAGGACAACGTGAATCGTATGGAAACCGAGCGGACGATTCGTCCCTTCTCTATTCCCAATGCAACGACGTTTCCATTCACTATTTACCTGTCACCCGTCGAGTTTGGCATTATTTCTGTCTATTTGATGAACTGTTCAGCTTTCAATATTCACACATTTACATGGGACTGAAAGTTTGTATGGTTAATGCCGAATTCAAGGCAGGCAGTGGGTCGAGTGGGCGGACGTTAGGGCGTGCATGCAAGTAGACAGGCAGTCCTGTCTAACAACTCTTCCGACCGTACTCTTTTACTCTGGCATGACTGGTGTATGGTTAAAATCGAAGTAAGGGTGGGCTTGCTCTCAGGCAGTTTGGTTGGCAGAAAAAACAGAAGGCATTCCGTATTCCATTCATAATTGCTGGAAATCCATATCTACTTCTCATAATTGCTGGAAATCCATATCTACCTCTTTGAAACCACGCTTGCAGGGTTAAGTTAGAAATCAACAATGCCAGCTCAAATTTACGAATTCAGTTTCAATAAAAATCAGTAAATGAAGGTTAAAGAATATTTTGAAAATTACAGTTTTTCACACAGTACTCTCAAATAGCTTTGGATATGAACGGGCTTCAAAGAATATTTTGAACATGACAGTTTTTTCACGCAGTACCCTCAAATAGCTTTGATTACGAAAGGGTTACACAAGTCACAGTGATATTCAAATCATTTGTATAAGTGATAAAATGAAAACAGTTGTCTGGAGAATGAATACTGGTCAGCTATAAAGGACAGCATAAATAAATAAAGCATCTCAGTTTTTCAAAGTTCATCAATCACAGCTTGACAGAGTTTCCAGTGCATAGAAAACATTCAGCGCTGAATCAATTAGGATATGGAGTAAATTGTCACTTGAACTGAAAATGTTTTTTTTTTGGATGGGACCTATCTTTATGATGCTAGAATGGGCATAGGGTTAAACTTTACAACAAATCTTACAACAGAAAATATGCTCAGTAGGCAATTGTGAATACGCACATGCAAATCATTTTCGATATTCCGTTCCAAAGAGGAAGACAAGTGAATGCGCGCAATCAGTGCAGGCAGCCAGTAGGCAGGCAGGCACAGGCAGGCTGGAACATGCAGGCAGGCGCAGGCAGGCTCAGACCGAGGCATACAGGCGCACAGGCAGGCGGGCAGCTGTGCTCTTTCACACAGGCATGGCTGTTGAATGGTGAATATCGAAGTCAGGGCGGGCTTGATGTTAGGCAGGTAGATAGGTAGACAGACTTTGCGCAGGCATCTAGTGAATACAGGCAGGGACAGACAGGCAGGCAGGCACAAGCAGGCAGGCAGGCACGCAGGTAGGCACGCAGGCATGCAGGCAGACTCGGGTAGGCGCAGGCAGGCTCGCAGACAGGAAGGCAGGCGCGCGGGCATTTCTAACAACTCTTCCGACTGTACTCTTTCACACAGGCGTGGTGAATAGTTAAAATTGAAGTCAGGGCTGGCTTGATGTCAGGCAGGTAGATAAACAGACAGGCTGTGTTCAGGCGCAGGCAGGGAGGCGCTGGTAAGCGCACACAGGCAGGTTCAGGCAGGCACATCGGCCGGTGCGCATGCAGGCAGGCAGGCAGGCACAGGCACTCGGGCAGGCAGGCAGGCGCAGGCAAGCGCGCAGGGCTGCTGATGCACAGCCATTTCTAACAACTCTTCCAACTGTTCTCTTTCTCACAGGCATGACTGTTGAATGGTTAAAATCGCAGGCGGGCGGGCGGGCGGGTGGGCGGGCAGGCAGGCATTTCTAACAACTCTTCTGATTGTACTCTTTTACACGGGCATGGCAGGTGAATGTTTAAAATCGAAGTCAGGGCGGGCTTGCTGTCAAGCAGGTAGGTAGACTGACAGACTGCATTTCACAAAATTCCAGCCATAATTGCTAAAAATCCATATCTACTTCTCTGAAACCACGTGCATACCTACTTCTCTGAAACCACATGCTCAGGGTTAAGTTAGAAATCAACAGCATCACAGCAATACTGCCTAGGAAATAGTCACCACACATTTATCTATTCTGTTACAATAAAAAATCAGTAAAAAGAGGGTTAACAGACTGTTCTCTTTCACACTGGCATGACTGTTGTATGGTTAATGACGAAGTTAGGGCAGGCAGGGATTTCTGACAACTCTTCCGACTCAGCCATAATTGCTGGAAATCCATATCCACTTCTCTGTAACCGCACATGTAGGGTTAACTTAGAATTCAACAGCATTATAGCAATGCTGCTTTGCACACATTTATGAATTCTCTACAGAGGGTTAATGGATATTCAAATAGGAAAAACAGCATCTGGAGAATGCTGGTCAGCTACTAATGATATTATACAAATAAATAAAACGTTAATCACAGCTTGACAGTTACTGATAACAGCAAGCTTGAAAAATTTTAACTGGCATCAGCAAAGTAAACCACTTTTATAAAGAATTTGAGGGTAGTCCAATTCAAGGCCTGAAAACTGTATGAAGGGTAAAACTTTGAATAAAACATGTAACAGCAAAATTATTCTAGGATGTAAGCTCTATCTTCTCATGGGAAAAACTTCGAGAAAATATGTCTTCAGTGCTGAGAAATCGCACCTGAAAGTTGGCGAAAACAACAATTATTCCGACAGTACCCTTATGGGAACTCCCAAATCTGGCAAGGGTTAAACTTTTTATAATAATATATAGAACAAAAGTTGTCATACTTTGACAGCTGCATGCAGCCATAGAAAACATTCAGCGCTCAATCAATTAGATATGGAGTAAATTGACACTTAAACTTACCAAATTCTAAAAAAAATTGAGTTTTCTTGGACGGTACCTACATTTAGGCAACCAGAATGGGCATAGGGTTAAACATTACAACCAAACTTACAACAGCAAATATTCTCGGTAGGCAATTGTGAATATGGACATGCAAATCATTTTTCAATATTTCATTCCAAAATGGAAGAAAACTGAACTCAAAATGGGCGAATTTTAGGTAGACTTTAGAGTACTCTGATACAAGGCTCGAAAACTGGATGAAGACTAAAACTTTGAATAAAACATATAACAGCAAAATTGTTCTTGGATAAATGCCCAATCTTTTCATTGGACCTGATTTGAGAAAATTTGGTTGCAATGCTGAGAAATCGCATGTGAATGTTGGCAATTTTCGCCAAAAATGCATTTTCGGGTGAAGTTTGTGGCAAAATAGCGTCAACGTGGGTAATACTGCCTATGCAGACAGATGCAGGTGGACATGCTTCAAATACTAGAAACGTTTCAGCCCAATCGCCCAGAGCATTTTTGAGAATTGGGGCAAAACGTGACATTTTGACTACATTTTTCACGGCATTGGCAGAAAACGAAAAACTTCAGAAATGCCATGACCCAGGTGAGAAACTTCGCATGGTGCTCTACAAGTGTGCTGAATTTCAACAAAATCGTACAGACCGTTTTCGCGTAATCCGTCAGACAAG
This sequence comes from Pictodentalium vernedei, assembly GCA_031216915.1. Classification (NCBI taxonomy): domain Eukaryota; kingdom Metazoa; phylum Mollusca; class Scaphopoda; order Dentaliida; family Dentaliidae; genus Pictodentalium; species Pictodentalium vernedei. The sequence goes on from CM062297.1 coordinate 538,736,499, forward strand.
AATCGGTGAAAGAAAAAAAAAAAAGAAAAAAATAAAAGAAAAAAAAAAAAGAAAAATAGCAATAACAATACATTCACCTATTAGAAATAGGTGAATCTAAAAAAAAAATGAAAAAAAAAAAAAAAAAAAGAAAAATAGCAGTAACAATACATTCACCTATTAGAAATAGGTGAATCTAATAAAAAATAAAAAAAAAAGAAAAATAGCAATAACAATACATTCACCTATTAGAAATAGGTGAATCTAACTAGATTTTTCGATTTCAAGAAATCGAGAGATTCACCTATTCCGCTTGTCTTTTTAGGCAGCGGCGAAATAAGATTGCATATAGAGCTGCTAGTTTTTTAGGCTATATTAAGTGCATAGCCGATAGAAAACTCCCTACAGTGTCTAACAATTCTTTCCACAATACTCTTTCACATTGGCGTGAATGCTGTATGGTTAATCTCCAAGTTAGGGCTAAACAGCAAACCTGTTGAACACATCATACCCGTCCAACCCCCTCCTTCTAGATTTTTCGATTTCAAGAAATCGAGAGATTCACCTATTCCGCTTGTCTTTTTAGGCAGCGGCGAAATAAGATTGCATATAGAGCTGCTAGTTTTTTAGGCTATATTAAGTGCATAGCCGATAGAAAACTCCCTACAGTGTCTAACAATTTTTTCCGCAATACTCTTTCCCATTGGCGTGATATGGCATCGTAGATTGTGGCGAATGTTTTCATAGCAGCGATTCCAAATTTTCAGTGTTTGTTCGTGAAGCTCGCCCGAACTCGGCCATATTATTGGAATGTCCCGAAGCCAGACATGGGCGTCGAGGCGGCCACCCCTCTGCCTCAACCCACCCCCGAACATGCACGTATGCTTTTCTGGCATTCAGCATGATAGAATGGGAAATTTGTGGTGCTCTGTGTGTCCAAAGATGCGGTAACTATTTGTGAAGGATGTTTGAAACATTTATGGAAGTCGGCCTAGAATTGGCCGAGATATAGCGTTTTGATGAGTGGAGGTAATTGCTTGAATTTGGTCCTTTCCTAGCACGTGCGAACTGGCGATGGGTGTATGTCTGGGGTTGTAGCAGTGTTCCCCCTCTGAGGTAGTTCCGTTTGAAACTTTGCATTCTCAGTTACTGGTGGAGAGATGCTGATGACTGAAAGATGCATTGTGTACACTGATGCCAAATGGACCTCGCCAAGCTGGTAACAGTTAGATATTTGTCAGAAATGAAAAGTGGACAGTAATCGCGCATGGGTTAATGGCGAAAAGGCGGTAATTTGGCTAATTTGACATAAAAATTGAGCAGACAGCCGTGTCGCTCCTACGTCACTGTGTCCAGACCACCGAAGGCAGCCACGCGAAATGTTCAGATGTTGTTCTACTTTCCCTGCTTGACAGGATAATATCTTTATCGAGTGGCGTAACTGTCTGAGGACAACGTGAATTGCGTGGAAACCGGGGGGACAATTCGTCCCAACTCTATTCCCAATGCAATGACGTTTTCATTCACTATTTACCTGTCACCAGTCGAGTTTGACTTTATTTGTGTCTATTTGATGAACTGTTCAGCTTTAAATATTAGCACATTTATATGGGACATAAAGTTTGTATGGTTAATGCCGAATTCAAGGCAGGCGGTCGGTCGAGTGGGCGGGCGTTAGGGCATGCATGCAAGTAGACAGGCAGTCCTGTCTAACAGCTCTTCCGACCGTACTCTTTTACTCTGGCGTGACTGGTGTATGGTTGAAATCGAAGTAAGGGCGGGTTTGCTCTCAGGCAGTTTGGTTGGCAAAAAAACAGAAGGCATTCCGTATTCCATTCATAATTACTGGAAATCCATATCTACTTCCCATAATTGCTGGAAATCCATATCTACTTCTTTGAAACCACGCGTGCAGAGTTAAGTTATAAATCAACAATGCCAGCTCAAATTTACGAATTCAATTTCAATAAAAATCAGTAAATGAAGGTTAAAGAATATTTTGAAAATTACAGTTTTTCACACAGTACTCTCAAATAGCTTTGATTACGAAAGGGTTACACAAGTCACAGTAATATTCAAATCATTTGTATAAGTGATAAAATGAAAACAGTTGTCTGGAGAATGAATACTGGTCAGCTATAAAGGATAGCATAAATAAATAAAGCATCTCAGTTTCCAAAGATCATCAATCACAGCTTGACAGAGTTTCTGGTGCACAGAAAACATTCAGCGCTGAATCAATTAGGATATGGAGTAAATTGTCACTGGAACTGAAAATGTTTTTTTTTTTTGGATGGAACCTACCTTTATGATGCTAGAATGGGCATAGGGTTAAACTTTACAACAAATCTTACAACAGAAAATATGCTCAGTAGGCAATTGTGAATACGCACATGCAAATCATTTTCAATATTCCGTTCCAAAGAGGAAGACAAGTGAATGCGCGCGATCAGGCATCGGGCGCGGGCAGGCAGCAGGCAGGCAGGAACATGCAGGCAGGCTCAGACCGAGGCAGACAGGCACACAGGCAGGCGGGCAACTGTACTCTTTCACACAGGCATTGAATGGTTAAAATCGAAGTCAGGGCGGGCTTGATGTTAGGCAGGTAGATAGGTAGTCAGACTGCGCGCAGGCATCTAGTGCATACAGGCAGGCACAGGCAGGCAGGCAGGCAGGCACAAGCAGGCAGGCACGCAGGTAGGCACGCAGGTGTCCAGGCAGACTCAGGCAGGCGCAGGAAGGCTCAAAGGCAGGCTCGCAGACAGGAAGAAGGCAGGTGCGCAGGCATTTCTAACAACTCTTCCGACTCTGCTCGTTCACACAGGCGTGACTGGTGAATAGTTAAAATCGAAGTCAGGGCTGGCTTGATGTCAGGCAGGTAGGTAAACAGACAGACTGTGTGCAGGCACAGACATGGAGGCACTGGTAAGCGCAGACAGGCATGCAGGCAGGCTCAAGCAGGCTCAGGAAGGCACGCCGGCAGGTGCGCATGCAGGCAGGCAGTCACAGGCAGTGGGCAGGCAGGCGCAGGCAAGCGAGCAGGACGGCTGGCGTGCAGGCATTTTTAACAATTCTTCCAACTGTCCTCTTTCTCACATGCATGACTGATGAATGGTTAAAATCGAAGTCAGGGTAGGCTTGATGTTGGGCAGGTAGATAGGCAGGCAGACAGACTGCAGGAGGCAGGCGCGCAGGCATTTCTAACAACTCCTCTCAATGTACCCTTTCACACAGGCATAACAGGTGAATGATTAAAATCGAAGTCAGGACAGGCTTGCTGGCAGGCAGGTAGGTAGACTGACAGACTGCATTTCATAATATTCCAGCCATAATTGCTGAGAATCCATATCTACTTCTTTGAAACTACGTGCAAAGGGTTAAATTAGAAATCAACAGCATCATAGCAATACTGCTTAGGAAATAGTGTCACCACACATTTATCTATTCTGTTGCAATTAAAAAATCAGTAACAAAAAGGGTTAACAGACCGTTCTTTTTCACACTGGCATGACTGTTGTATGGTTAATGTTAAAGTCAGGGCAGTTGGGCATTTCTGACAACTCTTCCGACTCTACCCTTTCACACAGAAATGACTGGTGAATGGTTAAAATGGAATTCAGGGCGCGTTTCCTGTCAGGCAGGTAGGTTGGCATACACACTGACAGGCCGTATTTCATATTCCAGCCATATTTGCTGGAAATCCATTTTTAATTCTCTGTAACCACGCATGCAGGGTTAAGTAAGAAATCAACAGCATTATAGCAGTATTGGTTTGTTGAAATAAAAATCAATAAAAGAGGGTTAATGAGTATTTTGAAAAGTGTAGTTTTTTCCAGGCAGTACTGTACTCTGTATGAAATAAGAAAAACAGCATCTGGAGAATGCTGGTCAGTTAAAATCATATTACAGAAAATGAAACACCTGTGGTGATGATCAATCACATTTGATACTTACTGATAACAACGCTTGAGCAATATTATACCAGCAAAGTGAACAACTTTTAAAAAGAATTTGGGGGTACTCCAATTCAAGGCCGAAAACTGGGTGAAGAGCAAAACTTTGAATAAAACATATAACAGCAATATTGTTCTAGAATGTACGCCCTATCTTCTCAAGGAAAAAACTTTGAGAAAATATGTCTCCAGTGTTGAGAAATCGCATGTGAAAGTTGGCAAAAACAGCAATTATTCCGACAGTACCCTTATGGGAGCTCCCAAACCTGCCAAGGGTTAAACTTTTTACAATAACATATAGAACAAAAGTTGTTGTACTTTGACAGCTGCATGCAGCCATAGAAAACATTCAGCGCTCAATCAATTAGATATGGAGTAAATTGACAATTAAAGTTACCAAATTCTAAAAAATTGAAGTGTTCTTGGACGGTACCTACTTTTAGGCAACCAGAATGGGCATAGGGTTAAATTTTACAACCAAACTTACAACAGCAAATATGATCAGTAGGCAATTGTGAATGCGGACATGTAAATTATTTTTCGATATTCCATTCCAAAGTGGAAGAAAAATTAACTCAAAATGAGCGAATTTTAGGTAAACTTTTAGGGTCCTCTGATTCAAGGCCCGAAAACTGGGTGAAAGCTAAAACTATGAATAAAACATATAACAGCAAAATTGTTCTTGGATGAATGCCAAATCTTCTCACGGGACGTGATTTGAGAAAATGTGGTTGCAGTGCTGAGAAATCGCAAGTGAATATTGGCATTTTTCGCCAAAAATGCATTTTCGGGTGACGTTTGTGGCAAAACAGATTCAACGTGGGTAATACTGCCTATGCAGACAGATACAAGTGCATATGCTTCAAATACTAGGAACGTTTCGGCCCAATCGCCCAGAGCATTTTTGAGAATTGGGGCAAAACGTGACATTTTGGCTACATTTTGTACGATTTTGGCAGAAAACGGAAAACTTCAGAAATGCCATGACCCAGGTGAGAAACTTCGCATAATGCTTTATTGATGTGCCGAATTTCAACAAAATCGTACAGACCGTTTTTGCGTAATCCGTCAGACAAGATTCGGTGAAATAAAAAAAAAAAAAATAAAAAAAACTAGATTTTTCGATTTCAAGAAATCGAGAGATTCACCTATTCCGCTTGTCTTTTTAGGCAGCGGCGAAATAAGATTGCATATAGAGCTGCTAGTTTTTTAGGCTATATTAAGTGCATAGCCGATAGAAAACTCCCTACAGTGTCTAACAATTCTTTCCGCAATACTCTTTCACATTGGCGTGATATGGCATCGTAGATTGTGGCGAATGTTTTCATAGCAGCGATTCCAAATTTTCAGTGTTTGTTCGTGAAGCTCGCCCGAACTCGGCCATATTATTGGAATGTCCCGAAGCCAGACATGGGCGTCGAGGCGGCCACCCCTCTACCTCAACCCACCCCCGAACATGCACGTATGCTTTTCTAACATTCAGCATGATAGAATGGGAAATTTGTGGTGCTCTGTGTGTCCAAAGATGCGGTAATTATTTGTGAAGGATGTTTGAAACATTTATGGAAGTCGGACTAGAATTGGCCGAGATATAGCGTTTTGATGAGTGGAGGTAATTGCTTGAATTTGGTCCTTTCCTGGCACATGCGAACTGGCGGTGGGTGTATGTCTGGGGTTGTGGCAGTGTTCCCCCTCTGAGGTAGTTCCGTTTGAAACTTTGCATTCTCAGTTACTGGTGGAGAGATACTGGTGACTGAAAGATGCATTGTGTACACTGACGCCAAATGGACCTCGCCAAGCTGGTAACAGTTAGATATTTGCCAAAAATGAAAAGTGGACAGTAATCGCGCATGGGTTAATGGCGAAAAGGCGGTGATTTGGCTAATTTGACATAAAAATTGAGCAGACAGCAGTGTCGCTCCTACGTCACTGTGTCCAGACCACCGAAGGCAGCCACGCGAAATATTCAGATATTGTTCTACTTTCCCTGCTTGACAGGATATCTTTATCGAGTGGCGTAACTGTCTGAGGACAACGTGAATTGCGTGGAAACCCGAGTGGACGATTCGTCCCAAATCTATTCCAATGCAATGACGTTTCCATTCACTATTTACCTGTCACCAGTCGAGTTTGACTTTATTTCTGTCTATTTGATGAACTGTTCAGCTTTAAATATTAGCACATTTATATGGGACATAAAGTTTGTATGGTTAATGCCGAATTCAAGGCAGGCGGTCGGTCGAGTGGGCGGGCGTTAGGGCATGCATGCAAGTAGACAGGCAGTCCTGTCTAACAGCTCTTCCGACCGTACTCTTTTACTCTGGCATGACTGGTGTATGGTTGAAATCGAAGTAAGGGCGGGCTTGCTCTCAGGCAGTTTGGTGGGCAGAAAAACAGAAGGCATTCCATATTCCATTCATAATTGCTGGAAATCCATATCTCCTTCCCATAATTGCTGGAAATCCATATCTACTTCTTTGAAACCACGCGTGAGGGTTAAGTTAGAAATCAACAATGCCAGCTCAAATTTACGAATTCAATTTCAATAAAAATCAGTAAATGAAGGTTAAAGAATATTTTGAAAATTACAGTTTTTCACACAGTACTCTCAAATACCTTTGGATATGAACCGGCTGCAAAGAATATTTTGAACATGGCAGTTTTTCACGTAGTACCCTCAAATAGCTTTGATTACGAAAGGGTTACACAAGTCACAGTAATATTCAAATCATTTGTATAAGTGATAAAATGAAAACAGTTGTCTGGAGAATGAATACTGGTCAGCTATAAAGGATAGCATAAATAAATAAAGCATCTCAGTTTCCAAAGATCTTCAATCACAGCTTGACAGAGTTTCTGGTGCATAGAAAACATTCAGCGCTGAATCAATTAGGATATGGAGTAAATTGTTACTGGAACTGATAATGTTTTTTTTTTTTGGATGGAACCTATCTTTATGATGCTAGAATGGGCATAGGGTTAAACTTTACAACAAATCTTACAACAGAAAATGTGCTCAGTAGGCAATTGTGAATACGCACATGCAAATCATTTTCGATATTCCGTTCCAAAGAGGAAGACAAGTGAATGCGCGCGATCAGGCATCGGGCGCGGGCAGGCAGTAGGCAGGCAGGCAGGCAGGCAGGAACATGCAGGCTGGCTCAGACCGAGACAGACAGGCGCACAGGCAGGCGGGCAACTGTACTCTTTCACACAGGCATTGAATGGTTAAAATCGAAGTCAGGGCGGGCTTGATGTTAGGCAGGTAGATAGGTAGACCGACTGCGCGCAGGCATCTAGTACATACAGGCAGACACAGGCAGGCAGGCAGGCACAAGCAGTCAGGCAGGCAGGCACGCAGGTAGGCACGCAGGTGTCCAGGCAGACTCGGGCAAGCGCAGGCAGACGCAGGAAGGCTCAAAGGCAGGCTCGCAGACAGGAAGGCAGGTGCGCAGGCATTTCTAACAACTCTTCCGACTCTGCTCGTTCACACAGGCGTGACTGGTGAATAGTTAAAATCGAAGTCAGGGCTGGCTTGATGTCAGGCAGGTAGGTAAACAGACAGACTGTGTGCAGGCGCAGACATGGAGGCACTGGTAAGCGCAGACAGACACGCAGGCAGGCTCAAGCAGGCTCAGGAAGGCACGCCGGCAGGTGCGCATCCAGGCAGGCAGTCACAGGCAGTGGGCAGGCAGGCGCAGGCAAGCGAGCAGGACGGCTGGCACGCAGGCATTTTTAACAATTCTTCCAACTGTTCTCTTTCTCACGTGCATGACTGATGAATGGTTAAAATCGAAGTCAGGGTAGGCTTGATGTTGGGCAGGTAGATAGGCAGGCAGACAGACTGCAGGCAAGAAGGCACGCAGGCATTTCTAACAACTCCTCCGAATGTACCCTTTCACACAGGCATAACAGGTGAATGATTAAAATCAAAGTCAGGACGGGCTTGATGGCAGGCAGGTAGGTAGACTGACAGACTGCATTTCATAATATTCCAGCCATAATTGCTGAGAATCCATATCTACTTCTTTGAAACTACGTGCAAAGGGTTAAATTAGAAATCAACAGCATCATAGCAATACTGCTTAGGAAATAGTGTCACCACACATTTATCTATTCTGTTCCAATTAAAAAATCAGTAACAAAAAGGGTTAACAGACCGTTCTCTTTCACACTGGCATGACTGTTGTATGGTTAATGTTGAAGTCAGGGCAGGTGGGCATTTCTGACAACTCTTCCGACTCTACCCTTTCACACAGAAATGACTGGTGAATGGTTAAAATGGAATTCAGCGCGCACTTCCTGTCAGGCAGGTAGGTGGGCATACACACTGACAGACCGTATTTCATATTCCAGCCATATTTGCTGGAAATCCATATCTAATTCTCTGTAACCACGCATGCAGGGTTAAGTTAGAAATCAACAGCATTATAGCAGTATTGGTTTGTTGGAATAAAAATCAGTAAAAGAGGGTTAATGAGTATTTTGAAAAGTGCAGTAGTTTTTTTCCAGGCAGTACTGTACTCTGTATGCAATAGGAAAAACAGCATCTGGAGAATGCTGGTCAGTTAAAATCATATTACACAAAATGAAACACCTGTTGTGATGATCAATCACATTTGACACTTACTGATAACAACGCTTGAGCAATATTATACCAGCAAACTGAACAACTTTTAAAAAGAATTTGGGGGTACTCCATTTCAAGGCCGAAAACTGGGTGAAGAGCAAAACTTTGAATAAAACATATAACAGCAATATTGTTCTAGAATGTACGCCCTATCTTCTCAAGGAAAAAACTTTGAGAAAATATGTCTCCAGTGTTGAGAAATCGCATGTGAAAGTTGGCGAAAACAGCAATTATTCCGACAGTACCCTTATGGGAGCTCCCAAACCTGCCAAGGGTTAAACTTTTTACAATAACATATAGAACAAAAGTTGTTGTACTTTGACAGCTGCATGCAGCCATAGAAAACATTTAGCGCTCAATCAATTAGATATGGAGTAAATGGACAATTAAAGTTACCAAATTCTAAAAAATTGAAGTGTTCTTGGACGGTATCTACTTTTAGGCAACCAGAATGGGCAAAGGGTTAAATTTTACAACCAAACTTACAACAGCAAATATGATCAGTAGGAAATTGTGAATGCGGACATGTAAATTATTTTTCGATATTCCATTCCAAAGTGGAAGAAAAATTAACTCAAAATGAGCGAATTTTAGGTAAACTTTTAGGGTCCTCTGATTCAAGGCCCGAAAACTGGGTGAAAGCTAAAACTATGAATAAAACATATAACAGCAAAATTGTTCTTGGATGAATGCCAAATCTCCTCACTGGATGTGATTTAAGAAAATGTGGTTGCAGTGCTGAGAAATCGCATGTGAATGTTGGCAATTTTCGCCAAAAATGCATTTTCGGGTGACGTTTGTGGCAAAACAGGGTCAACATGGGTAACACTGCCTATGCAGACAGATGCAAGTGCACATGCTTCAAACACTGTGAACGTTTCGGCCCAATCGCCCAGAGTATTTCTGAGAAATGGGGCAAAACGTGACATTTTGGCTACATTTTGTACCATTTTGGCAGAAAACGAAAAACTTCAGAAATGCCATGACCCAGGTGAGAAACTTCGTATGATGCTCTACAGATGTGTCAAATTTCAACAAAATCGTACAGACCTTTTTTGCGTAATCCGTCAGACAAGATTCGGTGAAAGAAAAAAAAAAATAAAAATAAAAAAAAAGAAAAAAAAGAAGAAAATTAGCAATAACAATAGATCCACCTATTAGAAATAGGTGAATCTAAAAATAAAAAAAAAATAAAAAAAAAAAGAAGAAAATTAGCAATAACAATAGATCCACCTATTAGAAATAGGTGAATCTAAAAAAAAAAAAGAAGAAAAATAGCAATAATAATAGATCCACCTATTAGAAATAGGTGAATCTAACTAGAGCAATGACGCAGCGCAAATTACGCAGGCCAGATAACAATCGACACCAACCTTTTGGTTTCAAGCTCGATGCTCTAACCCATGAGCCATCGTTGGTGCCCTCCGGGTGGAAAGTTAGTAATATGTATACATTTAATACACAAAATGTGTCAGCAGAAATAACCCCCCAAAAAAACAACTTTGGAGAGCAAATGCGGGGATGGTTGGTGGTTGTCAAATGCCTTTTCATTTAACAATGGGTGATGAAAACGCCATTACAAAATTCTGACGGAGGCCCAACGGAGTGTGGTGTGGAAGGGGAAGTATTGGGGTGCTATAAAAATAGGGAAATCGCCAACCATTGGCGCCCATTCATAAACTATCTGAGACTTGCAGTTTCCAAAAACTGAAAACTCCATAACATATTTATTATGCCAGTGCATCGAAAGAGACGCAACCATAAGTGTAATTTATGTTCGATATCGATCAACCTTCAAGTTCAATCATTCAAATCAAAACAAAATAGACGATAAAATTTACAGTATAGGGGGAGTAACTCGAAAATATTTGCATGAATTGAGAAGAGAAGATCATTCGGGTGAGGATTTTTATTTCAACGACACTTTTACCTGCCACGGTCGTGCCATGTTGGACAGTTTTGCAGGTTCAGAAAAAGTCGGGCAATCCTGGGAGAAGCATCGAACAGTGGCAAGCAACCATTACACTCTCCAACTTACCTTGCAGAAGTAGGGTTACAGCGGTTGAACGCATGTGCATCATCGACATGCAGTACACCTTAGCACACATACCTGCCCCACCGAAGGTAATTGGGATTAAGTGTCTAGAGCAATGACGCAGCGCAAATTACGCAGGCCAGACAACAATCGACACCGACCTTTTGGTTTCAAGCTCGATGCTCTAACCCATGAGCCATCGTGGGTGCCCTCCAGGTGAAAAGTTAGTAATATGTATACATTTAATACACAAAATGTGTCAGCAGAAATAACCAAAAAAAACCCAAACTTTGGAGAGCAAACGCGGGGGTTGGTGGTGGTTGTCAAATGCCTTTTCATTTAACAATGGGCAGGGATGGCGGAGCCGGGGGGGGGGCACTTTTTCACCAATGATGGGTACCCTAACAGGACGTATTCTGACATAACGTACACAGCTCCTATAGCCACATTGACTGTGGGAGATAGTAATAGTTCTAACAAAATAAGCAACACAATAGTGTCGGCGTTGCTGTCCATTTTATATATTGAGACATTACACATCGCAAGTTCACAACTTCTCATAACAGACTATAGTAATAGTAAAACTAGTCCAAACTTGGACCCGAATTCCGTAATATAATTGTTGGGTTTGGTACGTCCAAAGGACTACCAAACCCAAAAATTATATTACGGAATTTGGGTCCAATTTTGGACTATGGTAAAATGTGTGCATGTATTCCCTTTTGAGAGTTGCACTTAATTTTGTTCTGTATTCATGACATACTTGGTGACAAAGTACCCCTCCAACCCATGCCCCACGCCCATCCTTCACGTTGAGCCCCTAAAAATTTATTTTTCGTCCTATAACCCTGCGGTTACCCAGAAAAAAAATTGTGCCCCCCTACTTTTTTGGAGCTTCCGCCGTCTCTGACAATGGGTGATGAAAATGCCATTACAAAATTCTGACGGGGGTGCAACGGAGTGTGGTGTGGAAGGGGAAGTACTGGGGTGCTATAAAAATAGGGAAATCGCCAACCATTGGCGCCCATTCATAAACTATCTTAGGCTTGCAGTTTCCAAAAATTGAAAACTCCATAACATATTTATTATGCCAGTGCATCGAAAGAGACGCAACCATAAGTGTAATTTATGTTCGATATCGATCAACCTTCAAGTTCAATCATTCAAATCAAAACAAAATAGACGATAAAATGTACAGTATAGGGGGAGTAACTCGAAAATATTTGCATGAATTGAGAAGAGAAGATCATTCGGGTGAGGATTCCCGATTGGGTTCGCCTCAGACAGTTGGCTTCTGTACATGGCGTTTTAGTGGTTTATGGGTGTGTGTGTGTGTGTTGGAGGGGGGGGGGGGGGGGGCTGTGGTTAATCGCCTTGAAATATTGAAAAATCACAATATCATAGCTGACACGCGCTCCTTGGCATAGGCAAATTCCATCAACGGTTCTCTTGCAGTGAGGTGAATGAAAAATAAGACAACAAATACGCGTTTTTTGTAAACAATTACTTTTTGAATAGCTGTATCCGTAGTCACATAAAATACTATTATCTTTGCACACCACTAGAACGTTGTCAACGGCAACCCCATTCCTGGCGAAATTGCTTATATTGGTATTGCACGTTTGGCAATATTCTGTGGTTTTATGAAAATAACCAGATTACGACAGTACCTATATCGGAACTTTCATATCGTCAAAAGGTTAAATGTTTCATAATAAAATATAGAACATATATTGACTTCTGCATGTAGCCACGTGTAAGATATTCAGCGCTCAAATGGTTAGGATTGGAGAAAATTGTCACTTAAACTTTCGAAATTCCCCGAAAATGAGAATTTTTCTCACGTGACATATCATAATTAAACCAGGACGGGCATAGGTTTGAACTTTACAACCAAACTTATGACAGCAAATATGCTTGAAAGTCACTTATAAATACAGACAAGCAAATTGTTTCCAACATCTCATTCGAAAGTGGTAAAAAAGTGAGCTTGAAGTTGACAAATTTTGCCAAAAATCTCAGGACCCTTCACTTCAAGGCTCCAAAACTGACTGAGAGTTAAAGGTATGAACATTATATATAACAGAAAAAAATATTCTCCTCGTCAATGTTCGTAGAAAATATGGTACCAGCGCTGAGGAATTGCCTCTGAAAGCTGGTCAATTGTGCCTAGAGTGCACTTTGTTTTGGACGTTTGTGTTTAAATGGGGTTAACGCATGGGATATGTTACCAGCTGCATTACATCATACTTCAGATAGTAGAAAAGTTTCGGCCCAATCCTTGTGAGGGTTTACCCGAATTTTGCTGGAATGACCCATTTTGAATAGATTTTGACACTTCCATGCTACCTATATGAGAACTATCAAATTTGCGAAGGGTTAAAGTTTTCATAATAATATATAGAACAAAAGTTGTCATACTTTCATTACTGCATCCAACTGTACAAAACATTCAACGCTCAGTAAATTGGAATTGAAGAAAACTGGTAGAAACGTGAACACGAAATTGGCGAATTCTGCAACAAAAATAAGGGGACTCCACTTCAAAGGCCCAAAGCTGCATGAAGGTTAAAACTTTGAACAAGACATATAACAGCAAAATTGTTCCAGGATCAATGCCCTCTCTTATCAATGTCCTCTTTTTGAGAAAATATGGCTCCAGTGCTGAAGAGGTATATGTGAACATTGGCTAATCTTTGGCCAAAATTATACTTTATTTAAACTTTTGTGGGAAAAGAGGGTTAACGCGGAGGAAACCACGTATGTGGCCAGATGCACTACCTTATTCCTCGGATATTAGAATAGTTTCAGGCCAATCTTTCATGGGGTTTATGATAATTATGCAAAAAAGCTCTCATTTTAGAAAGATTTTGGTGTTCTGATGGTACCTATATGGGAACACTCATATCTTCAAAGGGTTAAATTTTTTATGATTAGATACAGAACAAAAATTGTCCCACTTGAACTGCTGCATACAACTGTATGAAACATTTAGTGTTCAACGAATTAGGTGTAAAGCAAATTTTCACTTAAACTTACCAAATTCTCTAAAAATGAGTTTTTCGTACGGTACCTATCTTTATGCCACTGGGGCGGACATTGGATCAAACATTACAATATGACTTGTAACGGAAAATATGCTCGGGAGACAATTATAAAGAGATACAAGCAAATTGTTTCTCAATATCTCATTCGAAAGTGGTATTAATGTGAACTTGAATTCGGCAAATTTTACCAAAAAAAATAGGGTACTTCACTTCAGAGCCTTCAAACTAGGTGAGGATTAAAACTTTGAACATAACATATAGCAGCAAAATCGTTCTAGGGTGAATACTCGATCTTCTCATGGTAATTGTTTTTAAAAAATTCTATCGTAACGCTAGGAAATCGTGATTGAATATTGGCCAATTTTGCCAAAAATGCACTTTGTTCGGAATATTGTGGCAAAAAGGGGTCAACGTGGGTGATACCGCCTATGCGGTCTGATGCATAGCATTACGCTTCAGATATTATGAAAGTTTCAGCAAAATCGTACATGGGATTTTTGAGAAATATGCCAATATGTTACATTTGCACTACATTTAGTGGGGCTTTGGCAGAAAATGAAAAACTTCGGAAATCTCGTTATCCAGGTGAGTGAGAACAGGCCGATATCAAGGATTGTTGCAAATTTCAGCGAAATCGTACATGCCGTTTTCGAGAAATCGCGCGGACAAAAATCGGTGCAAGAAAAAAAAAAAAAACCCAAAAAAACTAGATTTTTCGATTTCAAGAAATCGAGAGATTCACCTATTCCGCTTGTTTTTTTAGGCAGCGGCGAAATAAGATTGCATATAGAGCTGGTAGGTTTTTAGGCTATATTAAGTGCATAGCCGATAGAAAACTCCCTGCAGTGTCTAAAAATTCTTTCGGCAATACTCTTTCACATTGGCGTAAATGCTGTATGGTTAATGTCCAAATTAGGGCTAAATAGCAAACCTGTTGAGCAGATCGTACCCGTCCAACCCCCTCCCTCTAGATTTTTCGATTTCAAGAAATCGAGAGATTCACCTATTCCGCTTGTTTTTTTAGGCAGCGGCGAAATAAGATTGCATATAGAGCTGGTAGGTTTTTAGGCTATATTAAGTGCATAGCCGATAGAAAACTCCCTACAGTGTCTAAAAATTCTTTCGGCAATACTCTTTCACATTGGCGTGAATGCTGTATGGTTAATGTCCAAATTAGGGCTAAATAGCAAACCTGTTGAGCAGATCGTACCCGTCCAACCCCCTCCCTCTAGATTTTTCGATTTCAAGAAATCGAGAGATTCACCTATTCCACTTGTTTTTTTAGGCAGCGGCGAAATAAGATTGCATATAGAGCTGGTAGGTTTTTAGGCTATATTAAGTGCATAGCCGATAGAAAACTCCCTACAGTGTCTAAAAATTCTTTCGGCAATACTCTTTCACATTGGTGTGAATGCTGTATGGTTAATGTCCAAATTAGGGCTAAATAGCAAACCTGTTGAGCAGATCGTACCCGTCCAACCCCCTCCCTCTAGATTTTTCGATTTCAAGAAATCGAGAGATTCACCTATTCCGCTTGTTTTTTTAGGCAGCAGCGAAATAAGATTGCATATAGAGCTGGTAGGTTTTTAGGCTATATTAAGTGCATAGCCGATAGAAAACTCCCTACAGTGTCTAAAAATTCTTTCGGCAATACTCTTTCACATTGGCGTGAATGCTGTATGGTTAATGTCCAAATTAGGGCTAAATAGCAAACCTGTTGAGCAGATCGTACCCGTCCAAACCCCTCCCTCTACATTTTTCGATTTCAAGAAATCGAGAGATTCACCTATTCCGCTTGTTTTTTTAGGCAGCGGCGAAATAAGATTGCAAATAGAGCTGGTAGGTTTTTAGGCTATATTAAGTGCATAGCCGATAGAAAACTCCCTACAGTGTCGAAAAATTCTTTCGGCAATACTCTTTCACATTGGCGTGAATGCTGTATCGTTAATGTTCAAATTAGGGCTAAATAGCAAACACGTTGAACAGATCGCGTACACTTAATAATAACAACATGTGCATATGTGACATCATAGATTGTGGCGAACGTTTTCGTAGCAGCCATCCCACACTTTCAGCGTTTGTACCTGAAGCTCGCCCGAACCCGGTCATATTATTAGAAAGTCCCGAAACCAAGCATGGGCCTCGAGGCAGCCGCCCCTCTCTCTCAACCCACACCCCGAACATGCACATACCCTCTCCTGACATTCAACATGATAGAATTGGAGATTGGTGTCGCTCTCTATGTGAAAAGATGCGGTAACTATTTTTGAAGAATGAGTGAAAAATTTATGGAAATCGGCCAAGAATTGGCCGAGATTTAGTGTTTTAATGAGTTGAGGTAATTGTTTGAATTTGGTCCTGTTCTAGCCGGTGCGACCTAACGCTGGGTACATGTCTGGGGTTGTGGCACTGTTCCCCCTCTAGGGTAGTTCCGCTTGAAATCGTGGATTCTCAGTTACTGGTGGAGAAATGATGGTGAGTGAAAGATGCATTGTGTACACTGGCGCCAAATGGACCTCGCCAAGCTGGTAACAGTTAGATATTTGTCAGAAATGAAAAGTGGACAGTAATCGCGCATGGGTTAATGGCGAATAGGCGGTAATTTGGCTAATTTGACATTAAAATTGAACAGACAGCAATGTCGCTTCTATGTCCATTTTATCCAGACTATCAAAGGCAGCCACACGAAATTTTCAGAAGTTGTCCTACTTTCCCTGCTTGACAGGTTAGTATCTTTATTGAGTGGCGTGACTATGTGAGAACAACGTGAATTGCGTGGAAACTGAGGGGATAATTCGCCCCTACTCTATTCCCAATGCAATGACTTTTCCATTCACTATTTTCCTGTCACCCGTCGAGTAAGGCTTTATTTCTGTCTATTTGATGAACTATTCAGCTTTAAATATTCACACATTTATATGGGACACTAAGTTTTGAGTTAAACTGCTTATTTTAGACCGTCTGAGGGGATAATTCGCCCCTACTCTATTCCCAATGCAATGACTTTTCCATTCACTATTTTCCTGTCACCCGTCGAGTAAGGCTTTATTTCTGTCTATTTGATGAACTATTCAGCTTTAAATATTCACACATTTATATGGGACAATAAGTTTTGAGTTAAACTGCTTATCTTAGAAACTGACAACTCGACCGGTGGCGAAAAAGCCGTCATCTGGCTAATTTGATATTGAAATTGGACAGATACAATGTCAGACATATGCCAATTATGTCCCGCCCATGCAAGGCAGAAACTTGAAATTCTCAGAATGTGGTCTACGGTAGCCGGTCGGCAGGTTAGTATCTTTGTTGAGTGCCGAGACCGCGTGGAAACACCGTGGATCAGGTGGAAACCGAGGACACGATTCGTCCCTACTTTATTCTCAATTCATCGACTTTTCCATTCATTATTTATCTGTCACCGGCTGAGTTTGGCATTATATCTGTCTATCTGATGAACTTTTCAACCTTAACTATTTGCGGCTTTGTCTTCCACCACCGAAACGCCACTGCAGGGTTACCAATATATTCAGGGACTGGTTTTACGAAAATAATTATTTCGACTGTACCTACAGTAAATCTGCCAAAGTTTAAACTTTTAATATTTACGTATAAAACAGAAGTTGTTATGCTATGCTTGCTGCATGCAGGCATAGAAAACATTCAGCGCTCAATGAATTAGGAATGGTGTAAATTGTCACTTAAACCTGCGAAATTCTGAAAAAAATGAGAGTTTTTTTCGATGGCACCTCTCTTTATGCATCCGAGACAGGTATTGCGTTAAACTTTACAGTAACCTTATGACAGAAAATATTCTTAGAATTGAACTGTGAATCCAAATTTCGAAAGCATTATCAGATATTCTATTCCAAACCACCACTGCACGCTTATCAATATTCAGTAATTTTATGAAAATATCAATTATTCTGACCATACCGATATGAGCAGTCTCGAATCTGCCAAGGGTTTAACTTTTAATAGTGACATAAAAAACAAAAGTTGTCAGCCTGTGGCTGCTGCAATGCCAGCTCAAATTTACGAATTCAATTTCAATAAAAATCAGTAAATGAAGGTTAAAGAATATTTTGAAAATTGCAGTTTTTCACACAGTACTCTCAAATAGCTTTGAATATGAACCGGTTGCAAAGAACATTTTGAAAATTACAGTTTTTCACGCAGTACCCTCAAATAGCTTTGATTACGAAAAGGTTACACAAGTCACAGTAATATTCAAATCATTTGTATAAGTGATAAAATGAAAACAGTTGTCTGGAGAATGAATACTGGTCAGCTATGAAGGATAGCGTTAACAAATAAAGCATCTCAGTTTCCAAAGATCATCAATCACAGCTTGACAGTTTCTGGTGCATAGAAAACATTCAGCGCTGAATCATTTAGGATATGGAGTAAATTGTCACTTGAACTGAAAATGGGTTTTTTTTTGGATGGGACCTATCTTTATGATGCTAGAATGGGCATAGGGTTAAACTTTACAACAAATCTTACAAAAGAAAATATGCTCAGTAGGCAATTGTGAATACGCACATGCAAATCATTTTTGATATTCCGTTCCAAAGAGGAAGACAAGTGAATGTGCACGATCAGGCAGCGGGCGCAGGCAGGCAGTAGGCAGGCAGGCAGGAACATGCAGGCAGGCTCAGACCGAGGCAGACAGGCACACAGGCAGGCGGGCAACTGTACTCTTTCACACAGGCATTGAATGGTTAAAATCGAAGTCAGGGCGGGCTTGATGTTAGGCAGGTTGATAGGTAGACAGACTGCACGCAGGCATCTAGTGCATACAGGCAGGCACAGGCAGGCGGGCAAGCACAAGCAGTCAGGCAGGCAGGCAGGCACGCAGGTAGGCACGCAGGTGTCCAGGCAGACTCGGGCAAACGCAGGCTGGCTCGCAGACAGGAAGGCAGGCGCGCAGGTATTCGAAGTCAGTGCTGGCTTGATGTCAGGCAGGTAGGTAAACAGACAGACTGTGTGCAAGCGCAGACATGGAGGCACTGGTAAGCGCAGACAGGCACGCAGGCAGGCTCAGGCAGGCACGGCGGCAGGTGTGCATGCATGCAGGCAGGCAGGCAGGCAGGCAGTCACAGGCAGTGGGCAGGCAGGCGCAGGCAAGCGAGCAGGACGGCTGGCGGCAGGCATTTTTAACAACTCTTCCAACTGTTCTCTTTCTCACATGCATGACTGATGAATGGTTAAAATCGAAGTCAGGGTAGGCTTGATGTTGGGCAGGTAGATAGGCAGGCAGACAGACTGCAGGCAGGCAGGCAGGCACGCAGGCATTTCTAACAACTCCTCCGAATGTACCCTTTCACACAGGCATAACAGGTGAATGATTAAAATCGAAGTCAGGACGGGCTTGCTGGCAGGCAGGTAGGTAGACTGACAGACTGCATTTCATAATATTCCCGCCATAATTGCTGAGAATCGATATCTACTTCTTTGAAACTACGTGCAAAGGGTTAAATTAAAAATCAACAGCATCATAGCAATACTGCTAAGGAAATAGTGTCACCACACATTTATCTATTCTGTTGCAATTAAAAAATCAGTAACAAAAAGGGTTAACAGACCGTTCTCTTTCACACTGGCATGACTGTTGTATGGTTAATGTTGAAGTCAGGGCAGGTGGGCAGGCAGACAGACTGCAGGCAGGCAGGCAGGCAGGCAGGCAGGCAAGCAGGCATTTCTAACAACTCCTCCGAATGTATCCTTTCACACAGGCATAATAGGTGAATGATTAAAATCGAAGTCAGGACGGGCTTGCTGGCAGGCAGGTAGGTAGACTGACAGACTGCATTTCATAATATTCCAGCCATAATTGCTGAGAATCCATATCTACTTCTTTGAAACTACGTGCAAAGGGTTAAATTAAAAATCAACAGCATCATAGCAATACTGCTTAGGAAATAGTGTCACCACACATTTATATCTATTCTGTTGCAATTAAAAAATCAGTAACAAAAAGGGTTAACAGACTGTTCTCTTTCACACTGGCATGACTTGTATGGTTAATGTTGAAGTCAGGGTAGGTGGGCATTTCTGACAACTCTTCCGACTCTACCCTTTCACACAGAAATGACTGGTGAATGGTTAAAATGGAATTCAGCGCGTGCTTCCTGTCAGGCAGGTAGGTTGGCATACACACTGACAAACCGTATTTCATATAATTCCAGCCATATTTGCTGGAAATCCATATCTAATTCTCTGTAACCACGCATGCAGGGTTAAGTTAGAAATCAACAGCATTATAGCAGTATTGGTTTGTTGGAATAAAAATCAGTAAAAGAGGGTTAATGAGTATTTTGAAAAGTGCTGTTTTTTCCAGGCAGTACTGTACTCTGTATGAAATAAGAAAAACAGCATCTGGAGAATGCTGGTCAGTTAAAATCATATTACACAAAATGAAACACCTGTTGTCATGTTCAATCACATTTGACACTTACTGATAACAACGCTTGAGCAATATTATACCAACAAAGTGAACAACTTTTAAAAAGAATTTGGGGGTACTCCAATTCAAGGCCGAAAACTGGGTGAAGAGCAAAACTTTGAATAAAACATATAACAGCAATATTGTTCTAGAATGTACGCCCTATCTTCTCAAGGAAAAAACTTTGAGAAAATATGTCTCCAGTGTTGAGAAATCGCATGTGAAAGTTGGCAAAAACAGCAATTATTCCGACAGTACCCTTATGGGAGCTCCCAAATCTGCCAAGGGTTAAACTTTTTACAATAACATATAGAACAAAAGTTGTTGTACTTTGACAGCTGCATGCAGCCATAGAAAACATTCAGCGCTCAATCAATTAGATATGGAGTAAATTGACACTTAAGGTTACCAAATTCTAAAAAATTGAAGTGTTCTTGGACGGTACCTACTTTTAGGCAATCAGAATGGCCATGGGGTTAAACTTTACAACCAAACTTACAACAGCAAATATGCTCGGTAATCAATTGTGAATGCGGACATGCAAATTATTTTTAGCTCACCAACTTTAGTTGTGTGAGCTTATGGAATGGCTCAATCGGCCGGCGTCGGCGTTGGCGCCGGCGTCGGCGTCAGCGTACGTGTCCAATAATGTTAAAGTTTCTGTTTAGGTCACTTATTCGCCCTATTTCCATATCATGGCTTTTATTATGCTGCTATATGATGATTATTATCATTTTACCATGATTTAACCCCTCATACCCTACATTTTAGACATTTTTCTTGACATTTTTAGTTGCGTTTAGTTTTCTGTTTAGCTCGGAATTTCATGTTTAACTTAGTGTTTAGGTCAGCTGCTGTGCTCCTTCTCTTCCCATAGCAATTAGTTTCATCATACATGTTCCTCAGTATCATTGTTCCATGATTAACCCCTCATACCCTGCATTTTAAACATTTTTCTTGAAATTTTTAGTTGCGTTTAGTTTTCTGTTTAGCTCGGAATTGCATGTTTAACTTGATGTTAAGGTCAGCTGCTGTGCTCCTTCTCTTCCCATGGCACTTATATTCATCATACATGTTCCTCAGTATCATTGTTCCATGATTAACCTCTCATACCCTGCATTTTAAACATTTTTCTTGACATTTTTAGTTGCGTTTAGTTTTCTGTTTAGCTCAGAATTTCATGTTTAACTAAGTGTTTAGGTCAGCTGCTGTGCTCCTTTTCTTCCCATGGCACTTATATTCCTCATACATGTTCCTCAGTATCATTGTTCCATGATTAACCCCTCATACCCTGCATTTTAAACATTTTTCTTGACATTTTTAGTTGCGTTTAGTTTTCTGTTTAGCTCAGAATTTCATGTTTAACTTGATGTTTAGGTCAGCTGCTGTGCTCCTTCTCTTCCCATGGCACTTATATTCATTATACATGTTTCTCAGTATCATTGTTCCATGATTAACCCCTCATACCCTGCATTTTAAACGTTTTTCATCACATTTTTAGTTGCGTTTAGTTTTCTGTTTAGCTCGGAATTTCATGTTTAACTAAGTGTTTAGGTCAGCTGCTGTGCTCCTTTTCTTCCCATGGCACTTATATTCGTCATACATGTTCCTCAGTATCATTGTTCCATGATTAACCCCTCATACCCTGCATTTTAAACATTTTTCTTGACATTTTTAGTTGCGTTTAGTTTTCTGTTTAGCTCAGAATTTCATGTTTAACTTAGTGTTTAGGTCAGCTGCTGTGCTCCTTCTCTTCCCATGGCACTTATATTCATTATACATGTTTCTCAGTATCATTGTTCCATGATTAACCCCTTATACCCTGCATTTTAAACGTTTTTCATCACATTTTTAGTAGCGTTTAGTTTTCTGTTTAGCTCGGAATTTCATGTTTAACTAAGTGTTTAGGTCAGCTGCTGTGCTCCTTCTCTTCCAATGGCACTTATATTCATCATACATGTTCCTCAGTATCATTGTTCCATGATTAACCCCTCATACCCAGCATTTTAAACATTTTTCTTGACATTTTTAGTTGCGTTTAGTTTTCTGTTTAGCTCAGAATTTCATGCTCAACTTAGTGTTTATGTCAGTTTCTGTGTTTTACTTTTAAGAGGTTGTGTTTAGGTAAGCTTTGTCGCATGTTATGAGCCTGTTTGATACAGTTCTTGTGTTTGCCAAAGTTACTATCAAAGAGGAATGTTGGTGAGCTATAGGGCGTTGGCGTCCTTGTTCAATATTCCATTGCAAAGTGGAAGAAAAGTGAACTCAAACTGAGCGAATTTTAGTTAGACTTTTAGGGTACTCGGATTTGAGCACCGAAAACTGGGTGAAGGCTAAATCTTTGAATAAGAGATATAACAGCAAAATTGTTCATGGATGAATGCCCAACCTTCTCATGTGACATGCTTTGAGAAAAGGTTGCTGCAGTGCTGAGAAATCGCATGTGAATGTTGGCAATTTTCGCCAAAAATGCATTTTCGGGTGACGATTGTGGCAAAACAGGGTCAACATGGGTAATACCGCCTATGCAGGCAGATGCAATTGGTGATGCTGCACAAATCAGGAATGTCTCAGCCCAATCTCCCAGAGCAAATGTGAGAATTGTGGCAAAACGTGACATTTTGACGACATTTTTCACGGATTTGGCAGAAAACGAAAAACTTCAGAAATGCCATGACCCAGGTGAGAAACTTCGCATGGAGCTCTACCAATGTGCCAAATTTTAGACAAATTGTACAGACTGTTTTCTCGTAATCCGGCAGACAAGAATCGGTGAAATAAAAAAAAAAAAATAAAAAAAAAAAAAAAAAAAGAGAAAAATAGCAATAACAATAGATCCACCTATTAGAAATAGGTGAATCTAAAAAGAAAAATAGCAATATCTAAAGATTCACCTATTGAAAATAGGTGAATCTAAATAGCAAATTTTGTATATCACGAGTGCAGATATGGTAGATTCGTTAGGTAAACTGTTAACAAAAAATGGCGCCGACTATTTTGAGTCTAAGCATTGCCATTCCTGGGACAGTCGGGCTGCATGCGTGACATCACTCTAGTTATATTTATAAATGTTCTTTTTTTAGATATATATTTCGTACCGATATTTGTGCGATCAGTTTTTTGTACAGAACTTCTGTACGAAAGTTCTGATTTGAATAAATTTTTGTCTGAATGTTTAGTAACATGGAATACATCACATATAATATTGGTTTTTTTCTCATGCAGAAATTATGCAAATTAGATGGACTTTGATTTATTCAGTGCTACTTATACACTGTAAGTGCACATGTCGATACAGCTCTGGCTAGGGGCTGTATTTATGAACCAATCTTCACGAAACTTCTTGGGTACCTTTGTTATCACCTAGGGATGAGAACGAGTGTTTCTAGGTGCTGTCCAAATTTAAGATGGCTACCAGTGGCCATTTTGTACCGAAATTAGGTACAATCAGTTTTTTGTACACAACTTCAATACCTCTGTTATCACCTTGGGACGAGAATGAGTGATTTTGGGTGCAGTCCGAAATTCAATATGGCTACCGGTGGCCATTTTGTACCGAAATTATGTACAATCAGTTTTTTGTACAGAACTTCTATATGAAGGTCCTGATTTGAATAAAGTTTTGCATGAATGGTTAGTAACATGGAATACATCACATATAATACAGGTTTTCTTCTCGTGCAGAAATGATGCAAATTAGATGAACTTTGATTATTCAGTGCTACTTATACACAGTAAGTGCACATTTCAATACGGCTCTGGCTTGAGACATCTGTCACCCACCTTTACAATACTTTACCTGTACATTTGTTACAGGCTACGATCAGTATTTATGTACTGATTTTTACAATACTTAATGTGTACCTTTGTTATCAGGTCATTACCTAGATGTGTGTCATTGCTGTGCCTCATACTATACATGTGCATGTCTTACACAAGTTGAGCTACAGTGTCATTGACACTTTCATGTGCATTTTGTATGTACTACAATAACTGATCCCTTTTTTACTCACATTTTGTGTACAGTGTAAAAGATGGAAGTTTGACACTCACCGAACCATACTACCATGCACAGTCACTTTCTGACCTTAATATGTAACTTGTACACCCTTCACATTTGTAAGTATTAAGGGCATCTGGAGCCAATACTATAAAACTTTACAATTGTATTTTCTAGAATTGTATTTTCTACCTATTAATATAACTGACAAAAATGAATCATTAGCATTTTAAAAGATACGGCAAATTGCCACATCTTTGAAAATGTTAATGGTTCATTTCAACCCATTTAAAGTCATAAGTAGAAAATACAATTCTAGAAAATACAATTGTAAAAGTTTTATAGTATTGGCCCCCTGGCCTGAACAAAAAAGTTCTGCTGGACATGTAAGACAACCTTATTTTATATTCAAAACCTTAACATCCAGGCTGCCAAGACTTTTCTGGTCTGATAAATTTATATACCCATACCTGTCTTATGCCAGTTTGGTGTATATTTATGACTGTGTTAAGCCAAGTCTTGATTATGTATAAAAGTAGGAGAAATCTGTTTAAACTATCTAATACCTGTCGGCAAAATTTGCTTAAAAATTTAGTGTGAGCATTGTGATTGCGATATTCAAATTTGTAGTTTTATTAATTTGATGATGTACTGCTACTTTGTTTTCATCAGTCTGATATGCACATCTTTACTTTAACTCTCTACTTGTCATAACTCCCATTCTCTTGATAATATTTACACATTTTTGTGTTGGAAGTTTATTTTGATAAATTTTGATTTTATGACGAAAACTTATATGTGCCCCATGAAAACCATGTAAGGGGGTACCATCCTTGTTCACTGTGGTAACAAGTTCTACTTTACTGGTAAAATAGGACCTGATAATCAATGCCCAGGGTGGGTGTCCTCTAGAATAGGCAGCATATGTATAATTGGTTGGCTAATTTCAAATTGAATGTCAAGGTCCTGATTTAATCTAAAAATACCATAAACATTAATTTATGAATCAACAATGTTGCTGAGTTCAGACTCGATTTGACCAAATTTTTTATGATATTACCATTAATACACCACCTAGTTACACTAATTGTGGTAATATGATATTTTTAAGATAAATTAAATACTTTTTGATTGTCTATTAAAATAGCCTGTGTCCATCCGTGTGAGTGTGCATCCCACATTGGTTTCCTGATGATAACTTTAGTTATAATAGGCCAAATCAAATGAAATTTGGTATGTATAGGTGTATCAACCTTATTTTTACCTTAACTTGACATAGTCAAGATAAGCTATTGCCATCACGCGTGCGGAAGTCTGTTAGTCTGTTAGTCTGTGAGTCTGTGACGTCTGTTCACATTTTCCTTTAGCACGGGCTACACCCCGCAGTTCTTGTCTGATCGTCACGAAATTTCATATGCAGGTTTGGGGTCATGTCTAGATGAGAACGTCCCCTTTTGGTCGCGATCGGGCAACCGGTATGGCTGCCCGAGCCCCAAACCCGAAAACCATTAGCACAGTCTACAGGTCGTATTTATGAAGGGATTTCATTGTAACTTGGTAGGATGCCTCTGTATAGTGCCTAGATGAGAATGTCCCCTTTTGGGTATGATCTATCAACTGTGATGGCTGCCCAAGCCCGAAACCCAAAAACTTTTAGCACAGTCTGCAGGTCATGTTTAATGTGGAGGGATTTCATTGTAACTTGGTAGGATGACTCCTTATGATGTCTAGATGCGAATTTCCCCATTTGGGCATGATCTGCCAACCGTGACGACTGCCCGAGCCCAAAACCCGAAAACCTTTAGCACAGTCTACAGGTCATATTTATTGAGGAATTTCATTGCAACTTGGTGGGTTGACTTCATACAATGTCTAGATGAGAAAGTCTTCCTTTGGACGTGATTGGGCAACTGTGACGGCTACAGGAGCCCGAAGCCCGAAAACCTTTAGCACAGTCTAGAGGTCATATTTATGAAACGATTTCATTGTAACTTGGCAGGATGACTCCAAATAATGTCTAGATGAGAACATCCCATTTTGGTCGCGATCATGCAGCCTTTATGTGTGCCCGAGCCCAAAAACCTTTAGCATAGGCAAAAGGTCATATTTATCGAAGGATTTCATTGTAACCTGTTAGGTTGACTCCATATAATGCCTAGATGATGACATCCCCTTTCGGTCGTGATTGGTCAGTTGTGATGGCTACAAGTGCCCGAAGCCCGAAAACCTTGAGCACAGTCTACAGGTCATATTTATGAAGGGATTTCATTGTAACTTCTTAGGATCACTCCAGATGAAGCTCAGATGAGATTGTCCCCTATGGTTGCGATCATTCACCCATGATGGCTGCCCAAGCCCGAAGCCCGAAAACCTTTAGCACAGTCTACAGGTCATATTTATGAAGGGATTTCATTGTAACTTGGTAGGTTAACTTCACATAATGTCTAGATGAGAACGTGCGATCATTCACCCATGATGGCTGCCCGAGCCCGAAGCCCGAAAACCTTTAGCACAGTCTACAGGTCATATTTATGAAGGGATTTCATTGTAACTTGTTAGGTTAACTTCATATAATGTCTAGATGAGAACATCCCCTTTTGGACATGATTGGGCAACTGTGACGGCTAAAGGTGCCCGAAGCCCGAAAACCTTTAGCACAGTCTACAGGTCATATTTATGAGGGGATTTCATTGTAACTTGGTAGGATGACTCCAAATAATGTCTAGATGAGAACGTCCTCTTTTGATCGTGATCATTCAGCCTTAATGGGTGCCCGAGCCCAAAAACCTTTAGCATAGGTAAAAGGTCATATTTATGGAAGGATTTCATTGTAACCTATTAGGTTGACTCCATATAATGCCTAGATGATGACATCCCCTTTTGGTCGTAATTGGTCAGCTGTGTTGGCTACAAGTGCCCGAAGTCCAAAAACCTTGGACACAGTCTACAGGCCATATTTATGAAGGGATTTCATTGTAACTTCATAGGATCATTCCAGATGATGCCCAGATGAGATTGTCCCCTTTGGTTGCGATTATTCAACCATGATGGCTGCCCGAACCCGAAGCCCGAAAACTTAAGCACAGTCTACAAGTCATATTTGTGAAGGGATTCCATTGTAACTTGGTAGGTTGACTTAATATAATGCCTAGATGAGAACGTCCCCTTTTGGACATGTTTGGGCAACTTTAACGGCTAAAGGTGCCCGAAGCCCAAAAACCTTTAGCACTGTCTACAGGTCATATTTATGAAGGGATTTCATTGTAACTTGGTAGGTTGACTCCAAATAAGGTCAAGATGAGAACGTCCCATTTTGGCCGTGATCATTCAGCCTTGATGGGTGCCCGAGCCCAAAAACCTTTAGCATAGGCAAAAGGTTATATTTATAGAAGGATTTCATTGTAACATTGTTAGGTTGACTCCATATAATGCCTAGATGATGACATCCCCTTTTGGTCGTGATTGGTCAACTGTGATGGCTACAGGTGCCCGAAGCCCGAAAACCTTGAACACAGTCTACAGGTCATATTTATGAAGGGATTTCATTGTAACTTCGCAGGATCACTCCAGATGATGCCCAGATGAGATTGTCCCCTTTGGTTGCGATCATTCAACCATGATGGCTGCCCGAGCCCGAAGCCCGAAAACCTTTAGCACAGTCTAAGGTCATATTTATGAAGGGATTTCATTGTAACTTGGTAGGTTGACTTCATATAATGTCTAGATGAGAACGTCCCCTTTTGGACACGAGTGGGCAACTGTGACGGCTTCATGGGCCCAAAGCCCGAAAACCTTTAGAACAGTCTACAGGTCATAATTATGAAGGGATTTTATTGTAGCTTGGTAGGATGACTCCAAATAGTGTCCAGATGAGAACGACCCCTTTTGGTCACAATCATTCAGCCTTGATGGCTGCCCGAGCCCAAAAACCTTTAGCATGTCTGTAGGTCGTATTTATGGAAGGATTTCATTGTAACTTGTTAGGTTGACTCCATATAATGCCTAGATGATATCCCCTTTTGGTCGTGGTTGGTCAACTGTGATGTCTACAGGTGCCTGAAGCCCGAAAACCTTTAGCACAGTCTACAGGTCGTATTTATGGAGGGATTTCATTGTAACTTGGTAGGTTGACTTCATATAATGTCTAGATGAGAACGTCCCCTTTGGACGCAATTGGGAAACTGACGGCTACAGGGGCCCGAAGCCCGAAAACCTTTAGCACAGTCTACAGGCCATATTTATGAAGGGATTTTAATGTAACTTGATAGGATGACTCATTTTGGAATAATTTCATTGTAATTTTGTTGATATATGTTAACTGTGAGGGCCACATATATTAACTGTGAGGTCATATTAACCCACCCCTCATATCTTTAGTACAGTGTACACCTCATATTATTTTTATCATAAACATAGCATACAGGGAACAGAAATGAACATATTCCCAATTATCACAATTCTTGTCTTATTTCATAATCCTTTCATAAACATTGAACATTATCCTTTTCATCAAACACAACACACAAGTTAAGCTACAGTGTCATTGACACTTTCATTTTTTTTTTTCTTTATACCGCCCGCAAACAAAGTTTGGGGGGGTATATAGGAATCACCCCGTCGATCTGTCTGTCCATCCATCATAAGTGCAACTCCTCCTAAACCGTTTGAAGAATTTTCATGAAACTTTACACAATGGAAGAACTCCATATGAAGATGTGCATGAAGCAATATAATTCCGTTCTGACATTTCCAAGGGGAGATAATCTAACTTATACCGTCTGTCCATCCTTGTAAGCGCAACTCCTCCTAAACCGTTTGAAGAATTTTCATGAAACTTTACACAGTGGAAGAACTCCATATGAAGATGTGCATGAAGCAATATAATTCCATGCTGACGTTTCCAAGGGGACATAATCTAACTTATACCGTCTGTCCATCCTTGTAAGCGCAACTCCTAAACCATTTGAAGAATTTTCATGAAACTTTACACAATGGAAGAACTCCATATGAAGATGTGCATGAAGCAATATAATTCCGTTCTGACATTTCCAAGGGGAGATAATCTAACTTATACATTTCAGGTGCGGGGGGGGTATCACTTCGTGAGTTTGCTCACAGTACCTCTAGTTTTTTTGTTGGGGGGGGGGGGGTGGACAATTACAGACCAAATCCGAATCGGGGTGTAGGTGGAGTCAGACAATTTTTGCCAGAGTTATGCCCCTTTTTCGACTTCAAAAATTAATTTTTCTTGGTTTCCCGATGTTAACTTTAGTTATAGTTGGCTAAATCAAATGAAATTTGGTATGTAGGTGAATCAACATAAAATACAGGTCATGTATGAATCAGTGTGGTGTCCGACAATTTTTGCCAGTTATGCCCCTTTTTTTACTTTAAAAAATTCATTTTTCTTGGTTTCCCCATAACTTTTGTTGTTGTTGACAGAATCAAACAAAATTTGGTATGTAGATGTCGCAACATAAAATACAGGTTGAGTTCAAATTATGGTATGGCTAGTCATTTCTTGCCAGAGTTAAGTTCCTTTTTCGACTGAAAAATTCAATTTTTTTCAAATACCTCTAATTGCACACTTTTTTTTCGGGGAACATGTGGTCGGGCGGCCTTTTATTGGATATCTTTTACTCAATCATGAAAGAGTATCTGTATATATGAATAAAAGTTTGTCACATTGTGTTAATGGTCATCTGCACACAAACCCCACAAAAAGTGGGTGAACAAGCAGCCCATAACTGTGCCAAATTTTTTACCTGCACTTAATTGGCATCTAGTTATTTCATGCTTTTGAAAAAGTGGGTAAACAAGCAGCCCATAACTGTGCCAAATTTTTACCTGCACTTAATTGGCATCTAGTTATTTCATGCTTCTGAAAACAGTAAATAAAGATGAATAAATCAGCAACTTGAAGAATAAAACAGAAAAACACGGCTGAAACTCTACTATTAACTTCAGCAGAAATGGTAATGATGAATGGGGATTACGTCAAGAAGACAATATCATGACATCTTGATCTTCATTCATAAAATCAATTCATAGACACTGAATGGTTGTCAAAACAGACGCCATTTAAAACTATCCGATCCTTTCATTATGCAAACAAGTCAAGAAAGGGAGAAATATTGTAAGATAAATTGGCTATTATCACCATGTGGGTTTCAGAGATGCTGTATTGAAGTTTTGACCTTCTGGGCTTTATCAACATATATATTCCCAGAGACGAAGTTTCATCTTCAGTACACCGTCTCCGAAACCGAACATGGTGTTAATAACCTATATGTAATTTTTAGCTTCTAAAGGCAGTGATATAGTTGAATGAGTTTTAATTTTGTTACTATCTAAAGAAAATGCATTGGAGATTATGGTAAATTATGAAACACGAGGCATAAATTTTGTGCAGTAATTTATTTTCATTGAAGACTCCCTATTATCAGTCAGAAGTGACAGACATGGTTTTAAAGGAGCAACAGGTTCATACAGTTCCACAAAATTGCTTGAGTTTTGAAACAGAAGTTTGGGGCTCTTGAATGTGCTTGAAATGTAACTTCCTTGGAAAATGTCATGAAAAGTTCTTAAAATATATATATAATTGCGTTGCTCATTTTTTTGGCTCTCCTACTTTAGCAAAGGCAAGACATAGGCGTTACTAATTCTGATTCCATTAACAATGGGTTTTAACTTTTGAACTGTTAAAGATATGTTCGTGAAACTTGATAGGTTAATACCCTCACCATAAGCTGAAATGTTACCATCACAACCATGGTACAAGATTCAAGGTCAAGGTTGCTGTTAACTAAAAATAGAATTTCATGCCAAAGTTTTCTGATCAAGTATTTCAATCGGCTGTAACTTTTTAACCATTGAAGATAATTCTCTACAACTTTATGGAGTTATTCAACACCCTGAGGCAAGGTGAAACTGCAAAATTTGTTACTTACAAATTGACTTCAAAATGAAACTAGACAAAAAATAGGTGAATGCGAGTGATGGCTCACCTCTTATATCCCTGTCTGCATGCCAACATCATACTCAGGGTTATTTCCAATGTAGTGAAAAGTCCTGAAACAAATCAGAAAGCTTCTTGAAAATGGCCTTCCATTTTTTTTCAGCCCTGAGATAATGAAGTCTTCCATAAAAGCACCAACATTCAGTCTGGATCATTCAGGTGTGTCAGGAGCTGCTCTATTCCGGAGAACAAATTTGCTCCCAGCATTGATCTTGGGAACACTTGCTTTTATATTTCAATTGAAGTAGCATGCAAAGGTACTGCCAGTTCTCGTCACAAGGCTTTGCATACCAGTTCAGAGTAATGCCATTCATGTTAAATCAAGCTGCATGAATGTTCACCTGACTGATTAAAGATCTCCCAACAGGGAAGGGATATAGTGTAGAGCTCAATTCATCCGTCCTTCCTATCTCTCTGTCTGCCTGGTAGTTTATGTGATAACCTAATAGTTTCCTCCCTGTGAGAACCCCAGGAAGTGAACCTGTGCTTGCTTACCATGGTTACTAATTTATTAGCTCACCGAAGGGAGCTTAACTTATCACTTGCCGTCCGTCATCCGTCGTGAACTTTACATTAATGACTCCTCCTCACAAACTACTGGATCAAATTGAACCATATTTGGTGTGCATGTTCCCCATCATATGTCAATTCACACTTGTACAAATAAACTTGCCGCACCCACAGGGGGCACCACAAGGTGCATAACTCTGATAGCACCCATGAATTTCTTTCCAAAATGCAAAAAAATCTTTTTCTTCAGATCCACCACGCAGAATTCTTTCCTATTTGGTATACATCATCTCTAGGGGGGTTGTGGTGGTGGGTGGGGGGGGGGGGGGGGGGGGGGTGGGGGTCAGATTCAAGTTTGTTCAAATCGGTCCCCTGGATTCATATTTGGGCTCACTATAGAAGCCCAAATTTGAACTTAGTGCATTTCAGTCAAATTTCTTTAAAAATCTTCTTCTCAAGTTCCAGCAGGCAGAATCTTTTGATATTGGGTATGCAGCATGCTCAGTGAGGTGAGATTCAAGTTTGTTAAAGCCAAGTCCCTGGCTTCATATTTGGGCTCATTGTGGAAGCCCAAATTATAACTTAGTCAAAATGAGGAATTTTCTTTAAAAATCATCTTCAGATCCAGCAGTCAGAATGCTTTTGATATTTGGTGTGCAGCATTCTTGGTGGTGGTGGGGGGGGGGGGGGGGAGATTCAAGTTTGTTCAAGCCATGTCCCTAGGTCAATATTTGGGCCCACCATGGAATCTCGAATTGTAACTTGGTTCAAAATGAGGAATTTTCTTAAAAAATCTTCTTCAGATCCAGCAGTCAGAATGTTTTGATATTTGGTGTGCAGCATCCTTGGGGAGAAGATTCAAGTTTGTTCAAGCCATGTCCTTAGGTCAATATTTGGGCTCACCGTGGAATCTCGAATTGTAACTTGGTTCAAAATGAGGAACTTTCTTAAAAAATCTTTTCCGGATCCAGCAGTCAGAATGTTTTGATATTTGGTGTGCAGCATCCTTGAGGGTGGTGGGGGGGGGGGGGGGGTGGGGGGGGGGGGGGGTGAGAATTCAAGTTTGTTAAAGCCAAGTCCCTGGGTTCATATTGTGGGAGCCCGAATTATAACTTAGTTCAATATGAGGAATATTCTTTAAAAATCTTTTTTTTTATATCCACCAGTCAGAATCTTTGGATATTTGGTATAAGCTTTTCTTAGGAGGAGCAGATACAACTTGTTGAAATCAATTCTCTGGGTTGATATTTAGGCTACCATGTCAGGTGAGCGCCCTCAGGCCCCTTGGGGCCTCTTGTTTCAGTGCTACTTACACACAGTAAGTACACATGTCAATACGGCTCGGGCTAGAGTCTGTATTTATGAACCGATCTTCACGAAACGTCTTGGGTACCTTTGTTATCACCTTGGGATGAGAACGAGTGTTTCTGGGTGCGGTCCAAAATTCAAGATGGCTGCCAGTGGCCATTTTGTACCGAAATTAGGTCTAATCAATTTTTTGTACACAACTTCTATACAGCTCAGGCTAGAGGCTGTATTTATGAATCAATCTTTATGAAACTTCTTGGGTACCTTTGTTATGACCGTGGGACAAGAACGAGTGTTTTTGGGTCCAATCTGAAATTCAAGTTGGCCGCTGGCTGCCATTTTGTACAAAATTAGGTGCGATCAGATTTTTGCGCAGAACTTCCATATAAAGTGCTGATTTGAATAAATTTTTGTATGAATGTTTAGTACCATGGGATACATCACATATAATACAGGTTTTTAGCTCACCTGACTGAAAGTCAGGGTTAGCTTTTCTTATCACTCTGCGTGAAGGTGGTGTTTGAGCCT
The DNA here is from genome assembly GCA_031216915.1 of Pictodentalium vernedei. Taxonomy (NCBI): domain Eukaryota; kingdom Metazoa; phylum Mollusca; class Scaphopoda; order Dentaliida; family Dentaliidae; genus Pictodentalium; species Pictodentalium vernedei. The sequence continues at coordinate 538,769,952 of CM062297.1, forward strand.
CTTTCTCCTAAACCACTGGCCACATTTTAATTAAATTTCATGTAAGTAGTGGTTCTATAGGGGCATTTTGATTTTTATCCAAATTAGGTTTCGGCTCATATTGAGCAGAGATGTGGGGAAAAAATGGCCAAATTTTTTGAAAATCTTCTGATGAACCACCAATAGCAGAGACTTGATATGTGGTATACAGAGTCCTTTTGAGGTTTAGAATCAAGTTTGTTCAAGAGAAGTTTGTCGGGCATTATTTGCCTTCGTTATGGGAAGGGCAAAAATTTTGGCCACGCCTAAAATTTCTATTTTCTGGACCGTGAGGTCGATTTGAACGAAATTTGATATGAGATGATAATGGGTCATCAGTAGTTGATTGATGCAAAAAAAAATTTTCTCATTGCCCCGAGGGAACCTCGGAGCTAAAAATAGGAAAAACCTTAAAACTGCTGTATCTCCAAAACTACACGGCACAGAGAATTCTTATTTTGTATAAAGCTTACTTTTATCCATTAGAATAGAATGGTTAAAACAAAATCCCTATCGGTTTGAGTCGGCACTTTTTAACACTGTAGGCAATGGGAAAAACATTAAAAAATCATCTTCTCCAGATCCAGCAGGCAGAATCTTTTGATATTTGGTATGCAACATTGTAGGGTGGATCTGATTCAAGTTTGTTCAAATCGGCCCCCTGGGTTCATATTTAGGCTGAGTATAGGAGCCCAATTTTGAACATAGTGCATTTCAGGCAAATTTCTTCAAAAATCTTCTCCAGATCCAGCAGGCAGAATCTTTTCATATTTTGTTTTCAACATTGTGGGGTGGATCTGATTCAAGTTTGTTCAAATCGGCCCCCTGGATTCATATTTGGGCTCTTTATAGAAGCCCGAATTTGAACTTAGTGCATTTCAGGCAAATTTCTTAAAAAATCTTCTTCTCTAGATCCAGCAGGCAGAATCTTTTCATATTTGGTAAGCAACATTGTGGGGTGGATCTGATTCAAGTTTGTTCAAATCAGCCCCCTGGGTTTATATTTGGGCACAGTATAGGAGCCCAAATTTGATTTTAGTGCATTTCAGGCAAATTTCTTAAAAAATATTCTTCTCCAGATCCAGCAGGCAGAATCTTTTGATATTTGGTATGCAACATTGTGGGGTTGATCTGATGCAAATTTGTTCAAATCGGCTCCCTAGATTCATATTTGGGCTCACTATAGAAGCTCGAATTCGAACTTAGTGCATTTCAGGCAAATTTCTTAAAAAATCTTCTTCTCCAGATCCAGCAGGCAGAATCTTTTCATATTTGGTATGCAACATTGTAGGGTAGATCTGATTCAAGTTTGTTCAAATCGGCTCCCTAGATTCATATTTGGGCTCACTATAGAAGCTCGAATTCGAAATTAGTGCATTTCAGGCAAATTTCTTAAAAAATCTTCTTCTCTAGATCCAGCAGGCAGAATCTTTTCATATTTGGTAAGCTACATTGTGACATGGATCTGATTCAAGTTTGTTCAAATCGACTCCCTAGATTCATATTTGGGCTCACTATAGAAGCTCGAATTCGAACTTAGTGCATTTCAAGCAAATTTCTTCAAAAATCTTCTTCTCTAGATCCAGCAGGCAGAATCTTTTCATATTTGGTAAGCAACATTGTGGCGTGGATCTGATTCAAGTTTGTTTAAATCGGCCCCCCTGGGTTTATATTTGGGCTCAGTATAGGAGCCCAACTTTGAACTTAGTGCATTTCAGGCAAATTTCTTAAAAAATATTCTTCTCCAGATCCAGCAGGCAGAATCTTTTCATATTTGGTAAGCAACATTGTGGCGTGGATCTGATTCAAGTTTGTTCAAATCGGCCCCCTGGATTCATATTTGGGCTCACTATAGTAGCCCGAATTCGAACTTAGTGCATTTCAGGCAAATTTCTTAAGAAATCTTCTTCTCCAGATCCAGCAGGCAGAAGCTTTTCATATTTGGTGTGCAACATTGTGGGGTGGATCGGATGGAAGTTTGTTCAAATCGGCCCCCTGGGTTTATATTTGGGCTCAGTATAGAAGCCCAAATTTGAACTGAGTGCATTTCAGGCAAATTTCTTTGACAATGTTCTCAAGATCCAGCAGGCAGAAACTTTTGATATTGGGTATGCACCATGCTTAGGGGGGTGAGATTCAACTTTGTTCAAGCCAAGTCCCTGAGTTCATATTTGGGCTTACTGTGGTAGCCCGAATTATAACTTAGTTCAAAATGAGTCATTTTCTTTAAAAATCTTCTTCAGATCCAGCAGTCGGAATGTTTTGATATTTGGTGTGCAGCATCCTTAGAAGGGTGAGATTCAAGTTTGTTCAAGCCAAGTCCCTGGGTTCATATATGGGCTCCCTGTGGGAGCCTGAATTATAACTTAGTTCGATATGAGGAATATTCTTTAAAAATCTTTTTTTTTTTAGATCCACTGGTCAGAATCTTTGGATATTTGGTATAAGCTTTTCTTAGGAGGAGCAGATGCAACTTGTTGAAATCAATTCTCTGGGTTGATATTTAGGCTGCCATGTCAGGTGAGCGCCCTCAGGCCCCTTGGGGCTTCTTGTTTTAAGTTTGCATTGTTTATAAAAAAAAGTGCATGTGTGAGCCAAAATGACCATGTGGATGGGCCTGAGAAATGGATTTTTAACTTTTTTAGGCCTAATTGTTGAATTATTTTGTTGCCATGATCTATTGATGATAATTACTTTAGGAAAGGACACTCAGAGGCTTTTGAAACACTTTTTCCCATCACAGTTTAATAGTGGAAACTTTGGTAACCACCTGAGAGCAATATGCTCCATAGAGCCTTCGTCATAAACTGTTAATTCTGCAGTTAACTTATTCACAGCAATAGCCCACCATATTAGGCTAGCATCTTCACATAGGTTTATCTTTTGTTGAACTGTGGAGAAGTCAAACTCGACTAATGGTTTGATGAAGGTGGGCAGGTGCATACTCATGATCGATTGGTCTATCGAACACAGGTCCACCATACTTCAAGGATTGTGAAGTCAGCAACTGCAAGGTCATGGGACTTTTCCTTGAAATTAATAAAACTTCATCGAAAATTATTTTCTAGCTAATAACTTTCCTTTTATTATATGCCACATGTTGACTACATATATAGATTAGGTGCTGTCTGCAACAGCAAGTTGAAAGTTCACAGGACTATCACTATAAATAGAACCTGATTAAAAATTTATTTCCTGTCAGTAATATATTTTCACATGATACCACCAATGTTACAGGTTTCGTACCCTCATGGAAGAAGAACCTTATTGATCTTCAGTATTGTTGGCCAAAAGTTAAGGTCATTTATTACAAATAGCACCTTTGATTTCTGGGTAATAACAGTAGTTAGATCACATGTTGCTCATATTTACAGATTAGGTGCCCCTTTGGGAGAGGAAGAATCCTATCGATTTAACTATCTGCAACCAAAATTTGAAGGTCACATAAATGTTACAATAAATAAGACTTAGGCAAGGCCTAAAAAAGTTAAAAATCTGTTTCTCAGGCCCTCCCGTGTGGTTATTTTACCTGCCACATGCTCTCTTTTAATAACCAATGCAAACTTGAAAAAATAAAAATTAAATGGTTTATGTCTGATATTTTACCCAAGTTAATAAAACTGATAAATTTGTCCTTTGAGTGAAACAAGGCTTTCCAGTGCTTTAGCATTGCAAAGCCTTCTTGCACTCAAGGGACGAAATACACCACCACCCATGCTATTCTGTAGATTATGAGGTCTAAAATATAAAACAAACCAAGAACATGAACTTTTGATGGCAAAGAAATAATTACAAAAATAAAAAATAAAATAAAATAGACCTGCCCTCATGCAATTTTACAAAAAATGGCCAGAGAAAGAGAAGATCTACTTATTTAGGTCCTAATAAATTGGTTTCTTGGCGATAACTTTTGTTCCATATAATACAGGTTCACCAAACTTGAAGGGTTAGCACCCTCATGGATGGAGTAGTACCCTATTGCTTTTCATGTGTGTATGCCAAAGACTTTCTTATTAAAATAGCACCATTCCGTTTTTGAATGATCACATTAGTTCTCTTGTTTTGCATTCATTCTTCTCTGGGGAGCTTGTTGGGTTGATCGTTCGACATTTCAACATGTAGCCTTATGGCAACTTGTTGAAAAGTTTAATTGATCTATCTTAAAACTCATGGATACACTCTTCCAATCTTTATTCTGTGAGAAATGGAATGAAAATATTTACCTTGTATTTAAAACAATTTGAGGATGATCATATTTTTTATACAGGTAACTCCAAAAAAATGTAAATTTTGTTGCCAAACATTAACAAGGACTGATGTCTTCTTATTGAAATGAATTGCATTGGCTCATTCCAGTGAACTACAAATGACATTTTTCTTTGCTTTTGCTATGTTTTTATATTTATAAATGTTCTTTTAGATATCAAAGCAAGAGGAAAGCACAAAAAAAGTGCAAGATGCTTTCACTAAATGTCTGTATGATTTAGATGAGACCAGAAAAAGAGCTAAACAAGATGTAAGTGTTAGTTTTTCATTTGGCCTACCATGGCACATAGAAACAATTTTCTCACAGGATATGTTTCCGAGAGGTATATAAATGGTGGTTCCTCAATTTTGTATCACTTCGCATCTCAGACTCAACTATATTACTTGACTGCAATTCTAACAAATCAAGCTGAAGATATAGTTAGGTTACATTGTCCATTACAGTTGGAGGAGTTCTCTTTTGATGTGGAATAAAGTCGCATCTATTTTCTTTTTTTGATATGAAATGATGTGATATCTGTTTAAACTCCTTTCCACTGAGAAATAATATGTAACATTCAAACTATCCGTATGATGCTCACAGATGGACACATTGGACGGACTTTTTGTTGCTGCAACTAAATTTTCTTTGAAGAACATTAGCAACTAAAATATCTGTCATGCAAGAAATAGAATATGAAAACTGGTCAGATATTTTTTAAACTTGTTTCACATTTTTGATTTTGCCCTGACAGATGTTCAACAAAATGAATAATTCTTGAACTCATTTCATGAATATTCTCTAAGAAATCTCATTTCATGTCATTTATATCTGATCCCAGTGAAATATGCAGGCATTACATTGGCTTTACATTTTAACTCGACTTTAACGTAGTCAAATTTGAGGTTATGCCATGGCCCGTTGTCTGTCTCTCCGTCTGTCCATCTGTCAACAATTCAATACGGCTTGGGCTAGAGGCCGTATTTATGAACCGATCTTTACGAAACTTCTTGGGTACCTTTGTTATCACCTTGGGACGAGTGTTTTTGGGTGCAGTCCAAAATTCAAGATGGCCACCAGCAGCCATTTTGTACCGATATTAGTGCAATCAGTTTTTTGTACAGAACTTCTGTACGAAAGTTCTGATTTGAATAAATTTTTGTCTGAATGTTTAGTAACATGGAATACATCACATATAATATTGTTTTTTTTCTCGTGCAGAAATTATGCAAATGAGATGGACTTTGATTTATTCAGTGCTACTTATACATAGTAAGTGCACATGTCGATACAGCTCTGGCTATGGGCTGTATTTATGAACCAATCTTCACGAAACTTCTTGGGTACCTTTGTTATCACCTAGGGATGAGAACGAGTGTTTCTGGGTGCTGTCCAAATTTAAGATGGCTACCAGTGGCCATTTTGTACAGAAAATAGGTGCAATCAGTTTTTTGTACACAACTTCAATACCTCTGTTATCACCTTGGGATGAGAACGAGTGATTTTGGGTGCAGTCCGAAATTCAGGATGGCTACCGGTGACCATTTTGTACCGAAATTATGTACAATCAGTTTTTTGTACAGAACTTCTATATGAAGGTTCTGATTTGAATAAAGTTTTGCATGAATGGTTAGTAACATGGAATACATCACATATAATACAGGTTTTCTTCTCCTGCAGAAATTATGCAAATTAGATGAACTTTGATTATTCAGTGCTACTTATACACAGTAAGTGCACATTTCAATACGGCTCTGGCTTGAGACATCTAACTGTCACCCACCTTTACAATACTTTACCTGTACATTTGTTACAGGCTACGGTCAGTATTTATGTACAGATTTTTACAATACTTAATGTGTACCTTTGTTATCAGGTCATTACCTAGATGTGTGTCATTGCTGTGCCTCATACTATACATGTGCATGTCTTACACAAGTTGAGCTACAGTGTCATTGACACTTTCATGTGCATTTTGTTATGTATTACAATAACTGATCCCTTTTTTACTCACATTTTGTGTACATGCAGTGTAAAAGATGGAAGTTTGACACTCACCGAACCTTACTACCATGCACAGTCACTTTCTGACCTTAATATGTAACTTGTACACCCTTCACATTTGTAAGTATTAAGGGCATCTGGAGCCAATACTATAAAACTTTACAATTGTATTTTCTAGAATTGTATTTTCTATCTATTAATATAACTGACAAAAATGAATCATAATGTAAGTTTTATAGTATTGGCCTGAACAAAAAAATTCTGCTGGACATGTAAGACAACCTTATTTTATATTCAAAACCTTAACATCCAGGCTGCCAAGACTTTTCTGGTCTGATAAATTTATATACCCATACCTGTCTTATGCCAGTTTGGTGTATATTTATGACTGTGTTAAGCCAAGTCTTGATTATGTATAAAAGTAGGAGAAATCTGTTTAAACTATCTAATACCTGTCGGCAAAATTTGCTTAAAAATTTAGTGTGAGCATTGTGATTGCGATATTCAAATTTGGAGTTTTATTAATTTGATGATGTACTGCTACTTTGTTTTCATCAGTCTGATATGCACATCTTTACTTTAACTCTCTACTTGTCATAACTCCCATTCTCTTGATAATATTTACACATTTTTGTGTTGGAAGTTTATTTTGATAAATTTTGATTTTATGATGAAAACTTATATGTGCCCCATGAAAACCATGTAAGGGGGTGCCATCCTTGTTCACTGTGGTAACAAGTTCTACTTTACTGGTAAAATAGGACCTGATAATCAATGCCCAGGGTGGGTGTCCTCTAGAATAGGCAGCATATGTATAATTGGTTGGCTAATTTGGAATTGAATGTCAAGGTCCTGATTTAATATAAAAATACCATAAACATTAATTTAGGAATCAACAATGTTGCTGAGTTCAGACTCGATTTGACCAAATTTTTTATGATATTACCATTAATACACCACCTAGTTACACTAATTGTGGTAATATGATATTTTTAAGATAAATTAAATACTTTTGATTGTCTATTAAAATAGCCTGTGTCCATCCGTGTGAGTGTGCATCCCACATTGGTTTCCTAATGATAACTTTAGTTATAATAGGCCAAATCAAATGAAATTTGGTATGTATAGCTGTATCAACATTTTTTTTCTTTTTTTGGGGGGGGAGGGGGGGGGGAAGGACAATTACAGACCAAATCCGAATCGGGGTGGAGGTGGAGTCAGACAATGTTTGCCAGAGTTATGTCCCTTTTTTGACTTCAAAAATTCATTTTTCTTGGTTTCCTGATGTTAACTTTAGTTATAGTTGGCTAAATCAAATGAAGTTTGGTATGTTGGTGAATCAACATAAAATACAGATCATGTTTGAATCAGTGTGGTGTCCGGCAATTTTTGCCAGTTATGCCCCTTTTTTTACTTCAAAAAATTCATTTTTCTTGGTTTCCCCATAACTTTTGTTGTTGTTGACAGAATGAAACAAAATTTAGTATGTAGATGTCTCAACATAAAATACAGGTTGAGTTCAAATTGGGGTATGGCCAGTCATTTCTTGCCAGAGTTAAGTCCCTTCATCGACTGAAAAATTCAATTTTTTTCAAATACCTCTAATTGCACACTTATTTTCGGGGAACATGTGGTCGGGCAGCCTTTTATTGGATATCTTTTACTCAATCATGAAAGAGTATCTGTATATATGTGTGAATAAAAGTTTGTCACATTGTGTTAATGGTCATCTGCACACAAACCCCACAAAAAGTGGGTAAACAAGCAGCCCATAACTGTGCCAAATTTTTTACCTGCACTTTATTGGCATCTAGTTATTTCATACTTTTGAAAAAGTGGGTAAACAAGCAGCCCATAACTGTGCCAAATTTTTTACCTGCACTTAATTGGCATCTAGTTATACCCCCCGCAACTTTTATACCCCACGCAACAAAGTTGCAGGGGTATAATGTTTTTGACTGGTCTGTCCGTCACTCTGTCAGTCCGTCAGTCAGTCCTACTTGTTTTCCGGACTTTTTAGCTCATCTTGACAAAGTCAAGCTGAGCTAATCTCATCGCTTCCCGTCCGTCGTCCGTAAACACCATGTTTTGGTCTTCTCCTCCAAAGCCACTGAGCCAATTCAAGTGAAAGTTTGTGTGTGTGATGGTCCCAAAGGGGCATTTCATTTTTGTTCAACTCAGCATGCCCAGCCCCATAGGGAGGGAGTGGGGGAAAATGCTCCAAAATATTTAAAAAATCTTCTTCTCAAGAACCAGTATGTACAATGACTTGATATTTGCTATGGAGCTTCCAAAATGAGGTGTAGAATCAAGTTTGTTCAAACGAAGTTCGTGAAGTAATATTTGGCTTTGTAATAGGAGGGGTAAGATTTTTGGCCCCGCCCAAAATTTCTATTTTCTGGACCGATGGTCCGGTATGAACCAAATTTGGTTTGTTGTAGTATTGGGTCATAAGTACTTGACCCATGCAAAAAAAAAAATTCCCGCATTCCCATGGGAACCCTGGGAGCTAAAAATAGAAATATTTTCAAACGCCCATATTTCCCAAACCCCACGGAACAGAGAGCTTTTATTTTTTATGAAGTATCCTTATGACCAGTAGAATTGAATGGTAAAAAAAAATGCCATCGGTTATGTTAGGGTGTTCTGTAATGGGCATCGAAAAAATGCTGAGTCAGTATATTTGCAAAAATTTTAAAAAATCTTTTCTCCAGAACCAATCATCAGAATCTTTTGATATTTGGTATACAGCATTCATAGGGGGGTCAGATAAAAGTTTGTTGAAATAAAGCTCATTGGTTCATATTTGGGCTCTCGACAGGAGCCCGAAGTTTTAACATAGGGTAATATGGGGAATATTCTTTAAAAATCTTCTTCTTCAGAACCACCAGTCAGAATCTTTTAATATTTGGTATACATCATTGTTATAAGTGTCAGATTCTAGATTGTTCAAACCAAGTCCCTAGGTTAATATTTGGGCTTCCTACGGAAGCCCACATTTTATCTTCGTTCAATATGGAGGGTAATTTAAAAAAAATCTTCTTCTTCAGATTCATCAGTCAGAATGCTTTGATATTTGGTATGCAACATCTCTATGGGGGTCAGATTCAAGTTTGTTCAAATCAGATCCCTAGGTATATATTTGGGCTCACTATGGTAGCCCAAATTTTTACTTAGTGCAATATGAGAAAATTTCTTTTAAAATCTTCTTCTTCAGATCCACCAGTCGGAATGCTTTTATATGTGGTATACAACATCTTTAGGGGGGTGAGATTCCAGGTTGTTCAATTCGAGTGCCTAGGTTAATATTTGGGCTCCATATGGGAACATGAAATTTAACTTAGTACAATATGAGGGAATTTCTTCAAAAATCATCTTCTTCAGATTCACTTGACAGAATGCTTTCACATTTGGTATACAACATCTCTAGGGGGGTCAGATTCAAGTTTGTTCAAATCGGATCCATAGGTCAATATTTGGGCTCGCTATGGTAGCCCAAATTTGAACTTAGTGCAATTCGAAGAAATTTCTTTACAATTTCTCTTCTTCAGATCCAACAGTCAGGATGCTTTCATATTCGGTACACAACATCTCTAGGGAAATCAGATTTAACTATGTTCAAATCAAGAGCCTGGGTTAATATTTGGGCTCTCTATGGGAGCCGGAATTGGCCATTTTGCTGAAGAATTAAAAATTTTGTATTCAGTACCCTCTAAAACACAGCTGAAACTCTACTATAAACTTCAGTGGAAATGGTAATGATGAATGGGGATTACATCAAGAAGGCAATATCATGACATTTTGATCTTCATTCATAAAAATCAATTCATAGACACTGAATGGTTGTCAAAACAGATGCCATTTAAAACTATCCAATCCTTTCATTATGCAAACAAGTCAAGAAAGGGAGAAATATTGTAAGATAAATTGGCTATTATCACCATGTGGGTTTCAGAGATGCTGTATTGAAGTTTTGACCTCGCCTCTGGGCTTTATTAACATATATATTCCCAGAGACGAGTTTTCATCTTCAGTACACCGTCTCCGAAACCGAACATGGTGTTAATAACCTATATGTAATTTTTACCTTCTAAAGGCAGTGATATAGTTGAATGAGTTTTAATTTTGTTACTATCTAAATCTTTGTTCCATAGATTTGTGCCAGGGATGAGAAAATTAAACGACTCTTAGAAGATTTGGGAGAGTCCCAGTCACAGTTAACCACCTGTTACAATGAGGTAGGTATTTCCACACCCTCAAATCTATGAGATCACTTTGGATGTTACAGATATTTTTCACATTGCCATTTTTTTCAAATTGTGGAATGATTAGATTTATTCCACTGAAAAATATAAACTTATTGTGAGTGTAAGTATAACTAAATGTGATAAGTTACTATTGAATGGTTGGAGAAGATACTGACCAAACTTTAAAGAAAATGCATTGGAGATTATGGTAAATTATGAAAGACGAGGCATAAATTTTGTGCAGTAATTTATTAGCTGCGACTAGCAGCTCTATAAGTGGCAATGTCGGTCTGCCTGTCTGTCTGTCGGTCGGTCGGTCGGTCGGTCGGTCGGTCTGTCTGTGACCAACGAGTTTCAAAACTCAATAACTTTTGAAATACTTGATGGAATGACTTTATATTTGGCATGTAAGTGTATCTTATTGATGTCTAGCCACTGTTCAATGCATGTGTTGTTCCAAGTATTTTTCTTGGAGTTATGGCCCTTGATGAACTTAGAATGTCGGTCGGTCTGTCTGTGACCAACGAGTTTCAAAACTCAATAACTTTTGAAATACTTGATGGAATGACTTTATATTTGGCATGTAAGTGTATCTTATTGATGTCTAGCCACTGTTCAATGCATGTGTTGTTCCAAATATTTTTAGCTCACCTGAGCGAAGCTCAAGGGGAGCTTTACTAATCACTTTCTGTCCGTCGTCCGTCATCGTCCGTCCGGCGTTAACTTTACATTATCGACTTCTCCTAAACCACTAGCCCAATTTTATTCAAATGTTGGCTAAATGTTTATTACCTAATGCCAATTCAGATTTGTTCAAATGAAGTTGCCCCTCCTCCTGGGTGGTGCCACGCCCCCAAGGGGGCACCAAAATCTTTGTAAATCTTCTTCTCATGAACCAGCAGTAGCAGAGACTTGATATTTGGTGTGCAGCTTCCTTTTGAGGTGTAGACTCAGATTTGTTCAAGAGAAGTTTGTGGGGCTATACTTGGCGTCGTTATGGGAGGGGCAAAATTTTTTGCCCTGCCCAAACCCAAAATTTCTATATTTTTATACTGTACCAATGACCCAGACATAGTTGGTGCTAACTCTTAAATTATAGGGCCAAACACAAATTTTGCCCCCCAATCCCCAAAATTTGCATCTAAAACCAAAGAAAACATGTCCTGAATGGCCCTCCACACTTCACCTCTACTGCGCATGCGCAGTGTCAAGGACGTTCCGAAATTGGCGCCATTAATCATTTTCTAAGTTTGGCCCTTCATCAGTTAACATCTGACTGATCTTTGTGCTTGTAAATCTCAGTTTAAATGATGCCAGACACATAAATATTAGTGAAATGGTGATTCTAAGGAGGATAGAGAAGGAGGAGAGGAAAAATGTGTGACAGAATATTATCAGGGCTGTAACTTAAAATTTTTTTAATGAAATTATGTTAAGTTACCTATTTTTGAGGCAGCAGCCATTTTGTTGTCATTCTGATTATTTAGTTACACTGTTTTTTCAGTGTTTTCCTCTCTCCCTGTCCTTTTAGTCCCCCCTTGCTATTCTCCCATGCTTTTGGCATATTTTTTGTAATTATTATTACTAAATTTTCTTGGGAGTTTTAGCTGAATAACAGAATGAATTCTGTTCTTTTCCCCATGTTTACGTCTTCACCTACGGGTGGTTAGGCGTTGTGTTCTGCATCTACCATCTGATGTTCTGCAGTTTCTTCCCTGGAAGTCTCTGTTTTGCATCAGATAGTGTATTTTTGGTAACTGATTCCGGGCCTGGGTGCCTGGAGTCTTATTTTAGTGTTTTTACATTCATTGTTTACATTTACAACAGCCCTCTGTGTGAGGGGGGGATTTCTTGAAAATAATATCTTGATGTTATTTTAATCATAACTGGATACATTATTTTTGTTCGTAAGTGTTGAATAAATTGTTTAAAATATTTAAAAAAAATTTTGTCCACACTTAGGCTTGGGATCCATTGGGGCTCAACGTTACTTTTCAGAAACTTGGGCTGTTCTGAAAAAATATTTTTTCAAAATATTTTGATTTCAATTATTTTTTCTATATTAATGGATCATATTATTATTATGTATTTTGATTGCCAGGGGTTAGTGCGAGTACCAGGACTTGTTTGCTTTTCACATTGAAAGGGTTTTGATCAATTGTAATAAGAGGAAGTCTTCCTCTGACTTTTATATTCATTCTATATGTGGTCAGTGTACTCGCATTAACTCCTGTTCTGTATCGTATGATTTCGATGACAATATGGGAAGCGTATGTCACGGTATGTTAGTGGGGAATTGGACACTCCGGTCCTTTCCCCGCAATTTCTAATTCAGACAATCAAGATTAGGGTGATGTATCTGTGATGTCTTCCAACAGTGTGCCTCCGTCGTCACAATTAATGAAGGGCTAGCGGAAAAGTGCTCATGTAAATACGCCAATTGCCTAAGAGGACCCTAGTAGGTTCGACGGCCTTTGACGTCCGCTAGCTCGCCTGGTGTTGCGTCCATTCACCGAATGGTTCGGCAGCCGGGTTCGTCCGTTGCGGTCTAGAAGGAATTTTAGGGTGATGCGAGCACTATAAATCAACCAAATGCACACCCAGTGACGGCGGATTAGACGGAGAATGGAGGAAGCCTTTTAGTCCGGTTCATAGCTCGTTCTGGTCCATCCGGACGGCGAGCGAGAGAGGCCCCTCTCTCGTACAACAACATCTGGCCCCAGATGTTGTGGTACAAAATGTTTCGCATTCGGAGCATACGTCCGTCGCTCGGGACGCTCCGACATATAGTCAGTCCGGAGTAGACTGTCAATAAGGCTTCCTCATTCTCATGGTAGCGCACACGACTGCTCTTGGCTACGTGACCTCGGATATCCAGTCAGCTTCGCCAGTCAGAGAATCATCGGTGACCAGGTCACACCATCCGGTAGCCAGGAACACGAGGCCTGCAGACTCCGGACGTTCGCATAGGAAGTGTGCGGGAGTCAACGTACACGGAGCTTCCGGCGGCAATGCATCGTAAGACCGCTACTGCACAGGCCTCGGGAACGGACCTGCTTTCCTAAATAGCACAGTTTATCGCAGCATCCCAGCATCAACTGAATCTGTCGCATATTTTTTATCCGACTATGCTGGGTCGGGATGCTCCGCGGAAGCGGGTACGGACGTTCGAAAATTTCATCCGGTCCGACGGGATACCGAAAGGGATTTGGAGGATTTCGAGCTTTCCCTTTCGGAACAACATATGCTGTTGTGTATGTCATCTGACTTGATCTTCTACAGCTTCTTTCGTCGGACCAGAATGCTGCGATACCGGATAAGAAACTGATAGCGTCGGTGGACTTAAAAATTTTTGGTTCGGTTCAGGGACATCGTCCCTCAGTTCCGACATAGTCCAATAATGTCACACAAACTTTCGAATTATTGAACGACGCTATATATATTATTATTATATGCTTGCTATAATCAAGCATTTCTGGTTTCTTGTTCGCAAAGTTACGGAGATGTCTTTCAAAAGTGTGCCTCTGTTGTCATAGTTAATGAAGAGCTAGCGGCAATAAGTGCTCATGGAACATGTCTATCGCCTAAGAGATCCCTTGTAGGATCGACGGAGTGCCATTCGCTAGCTCACCCGTGTAGCGTGCATTCATCGAATGGTTCGGCTGCCGGGTTCATCCGTTGCGGTCTAGGAAGGAGATTTGGGTGATGCGAGCACTATAATTACTTTAGTACTCACCCAGTGACGGCAGATTGAGGACAGATCGGAGGAAGCCTGTTAGTCCGGTTCCTGGCTTGTCCAGGTCCGTCCGGGCTGTGAGCGAGAGAGGTCCCTCTCTCGTCCAACAACATAGGGGACCGCATGTTGTTGTTCAGATATTTTACATTCGGAGCATATATCTGTCGGTCGGGACGCTCCGTTATATTGACAGTCCGAGAGACTGTCCATAATGCTTCCTCATCCTCACAGCAGTGCACACGACCGCACATTGGCTACGTGACCTCGAGTATCCGATCAGTTTCGTCATTAAGTGATTCCACGGCGAATAGGTCACGCCATCCGGTAGCCAAGGGACACGAGGCCTATACACTCCGTTCGCTCGCATATTGGTATTATGCACGGGGTAACGATCAAGGAGCTTCCAGCGGCAATGCATTGTAGGACCGCTTCTCCTCAGGCCTCAGTGACGGACGTGCTATCCGAGTTAGCACAGTTGTTTCGCAGCATCCCAGCAATCGACAGTTTCTTGGTCGAATCAGGAATTATCCGACGGGGCTGGGTCGGTGCGGTCCTCGGTTGCATCAGGTACGGACGACCGAACGCTTTATAGGGTCTGACAGGATGGCGAAAGGGATTCGAAAGATTTCAAGTTTTCCCTTTCGTAGCATCGGAAGCTGCCATTCATATCTTCTGGCATTATCTTCCAGTGATTGTTATTTCGGACTACATTGCTGCGATGTTGGATAAGAGACTTATAGCGTCATTGGACACGGAATTTTGGATCAGTTCAGGGACTTTGTCCCTGACTTACCGACGCAGTCCAATAATGTCATTACAACATGTGTTTTATTTTTCGACGCTATATATGCATACAAGCCTGCTACCAAGCATGATAGTTTAGTTTCTTGTCCGCGTTGCTCATTTCTGCCGTTTTATCATTTATACGAATAATTTATTTTGGCAGAGCAGGGCATACCGAGAGTTCATATGCGTCTAGACGGCATGGTTAAAGACTGGAAATATTCTTTTTCGCCGTCTATGTCTTTTCCAACCACAATGTTGGAAACGACAATGATGTCTAGTAGACTTAACTTAGACGCTTTATCATACGTAATCCACCATACTGAGGCGTTATCATTACGTCTTCAAGAAAAGATTTACGGGATTTTATTCTCAATGTGATTTCTTTTGAGGGCAGTAGTTTATTCACGTATAACTCTGCCCTTCAGTGGCTGATTGGAGTTGGTTAGACGTGACGCAGCCCTAGCTACATCCACGCGCGTGGATAGTAAGGTAAAGAACTCTCTCAGAGTCGCTTCATTCTCGGAGAAGCTTCTCTTCGACGACAACTTTTCAGCAATCCATGAATTGCTCGATTTACACGTTCTCTTGTCTATCTAGTGTTACAAGAGATTCAGACTGGGGCAAACATTCGGTGGTTGACTCAGAGAGTGCCACTGCAGTTGCTGGACTCGAGTGTTATAGTTATGACGGTTGCCAGTCAAACAGATTGGGATATAATATTGATCCCAACGGATTCGAAGTGCCAGGGTCTTTGGGTTCCGCAGTCTCTTAGCAATCAGTTTTCTTCCGCGGAATAATGTTTTTTAGGCTTGCTTTATGTCATTGCATGAACATTATTCAGAAACGCATGTCCAAATCCTGTCCGTTAATTCGACAGTAGTGGCGTATCTCCGGAACCAGGGAGGCACTCATTCGTTTCCGTTATTCAATTTAATGGAAAGAATCCGTCTGTTGGTTATAGTACACCAAGTTCTGTTTCGGTCCGTCATATTCCGGGTCGTCTGATTGTTTTACCGGACTCCCGTTCACTTAGGGGTCGCTTGTTGCCGTCAGAATGGACTCTCAACAAACAAGTATTCAATCAGATTTGCTATCTACGGGAGCGCCCAATGATGATTTATTTACGACACAGCTTGCTAATCAATTGCAGACGTATGTGTTGGCTTGTCCGGATCTCTGAGCTAATGTTGTTAACGCTCTATTGATCTAATAGGACGGAATGATAGGATACGCGTATCCTCTGGCGCTGTTGTTTCAGCAGGTATTGCTAAGATAAACAACCACAATACATTTCTGTTGATAGCATCTCTATCTTCACAGAGACCGTGGGTAATTTACTCTGTTGTCTACTGTGGGACTTAACGTGAAATCTTCCTCAATGAGAGGATCTTTTTTCGCTGGGTAAATCGTGTCATCTTTATCACAACCCGCAAGGTCGCAACCTTCACGTATTCCATTGTGTGGTCCGTATTACATTGTAAGCATTGTACTGGACGAGCTTTGGACGCGATTTCTTACTATAGGAGATCCTCTTCTTCGCTATTCTATGCGGCTAAAGTGGAGGCTCTTCCGTCATTGGTGTAGGGATCACTATGTTCATATTGTTGATCCCTCCATACTACTCATTGCAACTTTTTAGTATACTTGTTTGACAAGATCTACTGCAGTCTGTTATTATTTAGGTTATAGGTTTATGTTACCTCATACCTATGCACTCTATGATAGTTTACAATTGAGTCTTATGTCTCTTTATCTAAGTCAGTTAGTAACTTTTCGATAAATAGACTTAGAATCTTTAGATTAAATTCCTATATGGAATTTAACTTCGGTTCTTATTTAGCTGAGTAATCATTTGAGCCTCTGGAAACAGTAGTTTTCAAATTCTGACCTTTTAGACAGTAATTCTGTTGGCTTCTCTTTTACTGAAGAGTCAGTGAGTTTCATGCACTATCGATGGATGATTTTCACTTTCGTAGTTTCGGAATCACTACTTCCTTTACTATTTAGGTTGGATTTTTGCATAAGAGTTAGGCTCCTAATATCCGGAAGCTATTGTTATTAAGGTCCTTCCGTCTTCGTACGGGCATAGGCCTTTACTCTGTCCGGTTAGAGTTTATGTATTTATAAACAGATATCTGTTTATTACTACGGATGTAAGCTTCTTCTGTCTTTGATGCCTAATAGAAGGACGTTATGCTCCATTCTATTGCTAATGGATTCAATTAACTATCGATACTGCTTATGGTATATCATTGACTCACAGTTGTGCTTAAGATTTCGGCTCATGAAGTAAGAGTTCTTCTACATCTTGGGCTTACATTAATAGTGTCGCTATTATAGATTTTTGAAGGCTGCTCATTGCGCTCAGCCATCCACATTCATGAATTTTTATCTCAGAAATATCGAGTCCATTTCTGGAGACCTCTATTGTTAGGTCTATTATCTACTGCTCAGAATGTCATTCACTTAACAGTTGCTACTATAGCTAGGTAGGCTGTCTGTTTTGGCAGTGACTCCGTTCTGCTGCCCTCTTCGCTCTGGGCTATTTGACCCAGGGCAAGAAAAAGGGGGGGGGGGGGGGAGGGTGTTCCCTTGGGTCACCTGTTTTACTATGAAAACAAGGGGATACCTCCTCCGGAGTTAGTAATTCTGAGCTGTTATTGGGATGGTTGTTTAGTGAGAAGTTTATGTTTTAAAAATTCATTCAAGTCTTAGTTTTTAAAGTATAGCTTTTGAATATAGCACGTGTCAACGGACATGATTATGCAATCCTCAGACTCTTTTAAGGAGTATAAGAGTCTCTATTCTCTAGACTTACTTTATTTATTGGCTTACTTTAAAAATTATTAGTATAAAGATTATATTGGATATTAATAGAGTACATGGATGTATGTTGCTCAATTTTGGAAGGTGTTGTTTCTTTGTAATTTATCATAAATAAGAAAGATACATGTAAGGCTTATTACTTCTTTTTCCCTAGAGGGGATGACTCTATTTTATATTACTGAGCGTATTCCATCTTGCTCTATGTCCTTGGCCCTCCAGCCTTTTTACTATTCAGCTATGTCTGGGTCATTGGTACAGTATAAAAATGTTAAAAAATTTATAGTAATTTCTATATTTTTTATACTTACCAATGACCCAGACGGGGATGGCCCTCCCAGGAGTTGGGAACTCTTGCCTCCCCGCTGAGTACATTGCGCTTACCAGGCACTGGTTATTAGAATGATTAATGGCGCCAATTTCGGAACGTCCTTGACACTGCACATGTGCAGTAGAGGTGAAGTGTGGAGGGCCATTCAGGACATGTTTTCTTTGGTTTTAGATGCAAATTTTGGGGATTGGGGGGGCAAAATTTGTGTTTGGCCCTATAATTTAAGAGTTAGCACCAGCTATGTCTGGGTCATTGGTAAGTATAAAAAATATAGAAATTACTATAAATTTTTTAACTTTCCAAACCGAGAGGCTGATTTGAACCAAATTTTATGTGAGGGCTTATTGGGTCATGAGTACTTGATTTATGCAAAAAAAAAATTTCCCGCAGCCCCGTGGGAACCGCAGGAGCTAAAAATAGAAAAAATTTAAAATGCCCATATCTCCAAAACTGCACGGCACTGAGAATTTTTATTTGGTGTGCAGCTTCCTTAGGACCAACAGAAAGGATTGGTAAAAAAAAATTGCCATCGGTTTTATCATAGGGTACAGTTTTGGGACTTTGAAAAAGTGCTGAGTCAGCACTTTTTAACACTGTAGGCAATGGGAAAAACATTAAAAAATCTTCTTCTCCAGATCCAGCAGGCAGAATCTTTTGATATTTGGTATGCAACATTGTAGGGTGGATCTGATTCAAGTTTGTTCAAATCGGCCCCCTGGGTTCATATTTGGGCTCAGTATAGGAGCCCGATTTCGAACTTAGTGCATTTCAGGCAAATTTCTTAAAAAATCTTCTTCTCCAGATCGAGTAGGCAGAATCTTTTGATATTTGGTATGCAACATTGTGGGGTGGATCTGATTCAAGTTTGTTCAAATCGGCCACCCCTGGGTTTATATTTGGGCTCAGTATAGGAGCCCAAATTTGAACTTACTGCATTTCAGGCAAATTTCTTTGAAAATCTTCTTCTCCAGATCCAGCAGGCAGAATCTTTTGATATTTGGTATGCAACATTGTAGGGTGGATCTGATTCAAGTTTGTTCAAATCGGCTCCCTAGATTCATATTTGGGCTCACTATAGGAGCTCGAATTCGAACTTAGTGCATTTCAGGCAAATTTCTTCAAAAATCTTCTTCTCCAGATCCAGCAGGCAGAATCTTTTGATATTTGGTATGCAACGTTGTGGGGTGGATCTGATTCAAGTTTGTTCAAATCGGCCCCCTGGGTTTATATTTGGGCTCCGTATAGGAGCCCAAATTTTAACTTAGTGCATTTCAGGCATATTTCTTAAAAAATCTTCTTCTCCAGATCCAGCAGGCAGAATCTTTTGATATTTGGTATGCAACATTGTGGGGTGGTTCTGATTCAAGTTTGTTCAAATCGGCCCCCCGGGTTTATATTTGGGCTCAGTATAGGAGCCCGATTTCGAACTTAGTGCGTTTCAGGCAAATTTCTTAAAAAATCTTCTTCTCCAGATCCAGCAAGCAGAATCTTTTGATATTTGGTATGCAACATTGTAGGGTGGATCTGATTCAAGTTTGTTCAAATCGGCCCCCTGGGTTCATATTTGGGCTCAGTATAGGAGACCGATTTCGAACTTAGTGCATTTAGGCAAATTTCTTAAAAAATCTTCTTCTCCAGATCCAGCAGGCAGAATCTTTTCATATTTGGTAAGCAACATTGTGGGGTGGATCTGATTCAAGTTTGTTCAAATCGGCCCCCTGGGTTTATATTTGGGCTCAGTATAGGAGCCCAAATTTGAACAGTGCATTTCAAGCAAATTTATTAAAAAATCTTCTTCTCCAGATCCAGCAGGCAGAATCTTTTGATATTTGGTATACAACATTGTGGGGTGGATCTGATTCAAGTTTGTTCAAATCGTCTTCCTAGATTCATATTTGGGCTCACTATAGAAGCTTGAATTCGAACTTAGTGCATTTCAGGCAAATTTCTTAAAAAATTTTCTTCTCCAGATCCAGTAGGCAGAATCTTTTGATATTTGGTATGCAACATTGTGGGATGGATCTGATGCAAATTTGTTCAAATCGGCTCCCTAGATTCATATTTGGGCTTACTATAGAAGCTCGAATTCGAACTTAGTGCATTTCAGGCAAATTTCTTAAAAGATCATCTTCTCCAGATCCAGCAGGCAGAATCTTTTGATATTTGGTATGCAATATTGTGGGGTGGATCTGATTCAAGTTTGTTCAAATCGGCTTCCTAGATTCATATTTGAGCTCACTATAAAAGCTCGAATTCGAACTTAGTGCATTTCAGGCAAATTTCTTAAAAAATCTTCTTCTCCAGATCCAGCTTCAGAATCTTTTCATATTTGGTAAGCAACATTGTGGGGTGGATCTGATTCAAGTTTAGGAGCCCAATTTATATTTGGGCTCAGTATAGGAGCCCAAATTTGAACTTAGTGCATTTCAGGCAAATTTCTTTGAAAATCTTCTTCTCAAGATCCAGCAGGCAGAATCTTCTGATATTGGGTATTCACCATGCTTAGGGGGGTGAGATTCAAGTTTGTTCAAGCCAAGTCCCTGGGTTCATATTTGGGCTCACTGTGGTAGCCCGAATTATAACTTAGTTCAAAATGAGGAACTTTCTTTAAAAATCTTCTTCAGATCCAGCAGTCGGAATGTTTTGATATTTGGTATGCAGCATCCTTAGGGGGGTGAGATTCAAGTTTGTTCAAGCCATGTCCCTAGGTCCATATTTGGACTCACTGTGGGAGCTCGAATTGTAACTTAGTTCAAAATGAGGACTTTCTTTAAAAATCTTCTTCTTCAGCCATGTCCCTAGGTCCATATTTGGACTCACTGTGGGAGCTCGAATTGTAACTTAGTTCAAAATGAGGACTTTTCTTTAAAAATCTTCTTCTTCAGATCCACCAGTCGGAATGTTTTGATATTTGGTGTGCAGCATCCTTAGGGGGGTGAGATTCAAGTTTGTTAAAGCCAAGTACCTGGGTTCATATATGGGCTCCCTATGGGAGCCTGAATTATAACTTAGTTCAGTATGAGGAATATTCTTTAAAAATCTTTTTTTTTTAAGATCCACTGGTCAGAATCTTTGGATATTTGGTATAAGCTTTTCTTAGGAGGAGCAGATGCAACTTGTTGAAATCAATTCTCTGGGCTGATATAAATTGAGGCTACCATGTCAGGTGAGCGCCCTCAGGCCCCTTGGGGCCTCTTGTTCTTGGAGTTATGGCCCTTGATGAACTTAGAATGTAGGTCGGTCTGTCTGTGACCAACGAGTTTCAAAACTCAATAACTTTTTAAATTCTTGATGGAATGACTTGATATTTGGCATGTAAGTGTATCTTACTGATGTCTAGCCAATGTTCAATGCATGTGTTGTTCCAAATATTTTTCTGGGAGTTATGGCTCTTGATGAACTTAGAATTTTGTGAAATTGCACCACCCGTCGCAGCTACGGCGTCGATGTCGCGATTTTTTTCATTGAAGAGTCCCTATTATCAGTCAGAAGTGACAGACATGGTTTTAAAGGAGCAACAGGTTCATACAGTTCCACAAAATTGCTTGAGTTTTGAAACAGAAGTTTGGGGCTCTTGAATGTGCTTGAAATGTAACTTGCTTGGAAAATGTCATGAAAAGTTCTTAAAATATATATATAATTGCGTTGCTCATTTTTTTGGCTCTCCTACTCTAGCAAAGGCAAGACATAGGCGTTACTAATTCTGATTCTATTAACAATGGGTTTTAACTTTTGAACTGTTAAAGATATGTTCGTGAAACTTGATAGGTTAATACCCTCACCATAAGCTGAAATGTTACCACCAAAACCATGGTACAAGATTCAAGGTCAAGATTGCTGTTAACTAAAAATAGAATTTCATGCCAAAGTTTTCTGATCAAGTATTTCAATCGGCTGTAACTTTTTAACCATTGAAGATAATTCTCTACAACTTTATGGAGTTATTCAACACCCTGAGGCAAGGTGAAACTGCAAAATTTGTTACTTACAAATTGACTTCAAAATGAAACTAGACAAGAAATAGGTGAATGCGAGTGATGGCTCACCTCTTATATCCCTGTCTGCATGCCAACATCATACTCAGGGTTATTTCCAATGTAGTGAAAAGTCCTGAAACTAATCAGAAAGCTTCTTGAAAATGGCCTTCAATTTTTTTCAGCCCTGAGATAATGAAGTCTTCCATAAAAGCACCAACATTCAGTCTGGATCATTCAGGTGTGTCAGGAGCTGCTCTATTCCGGAGAACAACTTTGCTCCCAGCATTGATCTTGGGAACACTTGCTTTTATACTCACCCAAAAAAGAAAGTGTGCATTGCAGAAATTGATCAAACTCCAAAAAAATAATTTCGTAGGTGCAAAGAGTGTTAACCTGTTCATGAATAAGTTATATTGAACACAAAAACAGCTTTCGCTGTTAAAATTGCATTAACGTTAAATGACGTGCTGCACGTTTGTGAAAAGGCATGTTTTGCACGTGGAGAGTCTGAAAATTCATGCAGCAGTGTGAATCCTTGGGTATTTAAACACTAGAGTAAGGCCTTCCTATCGTTCACATTCAAACTTGCGCTGCTGTTAAAACGACTCCACATTAGCATGCCAAGATTGACAATGAATCAACGTCTCCTTGCCCTGGGTATGATTAGAGCTGGCAGAACACACAGAGAGGTTGCCCAGCATTTGAACTGCCACCGTAACACTGTAGACAGGCTAGTCGATCGACATGCACAACATGATGACGTTCGAGACCGACCCTGCTCTGGGAGACCCCGAGTTACCACCCCTGCACAAGATCGGTATATCCGTGTCGTCCATCTCCGGAACCGGCATCAAACGGCAACGACGACAGCAAGGAACATCCCTAACCTGAGACGGATACATCCTCAAACGGTAATCAACCGCCTGTGAGAATACGGCTTATGTCCTGGAAGACCTGCAATTCGTCCGATTTTGACGTTACGTCATCGTCGTGCTCGACTGCAGTGGTGTAGACAACATCTCAGGCATCCCTTACACTGGTGGCGACGTGTTTTATTCACAGATGAATGTCGTTTTCATCTTTCATCATCAGATTGCCGCCAGAGAGTGTACAGTTGTCGAAACAAACGCTACGCAGATCCATGTGTCGTGGAGCGAAACCATTATGGGGGAGGGTCTCATGGTGTTGGGTGGCATCACTGCCCGTAACAGAACTGAGCTGGTCATTATTGATGGCAATCTCAATGCAGCCAGATATCGTGATGAAGTGCTTACACCTGTTGTTGTCCCATTTCTGCAATGTCACGGCTCCGGCGTCATTCTACAGCAGGACAACGCCCGACCCCACGCAGCTCGTGTTGTTCAACAGTATCTGCAGCAACAACAAGTGTATCTTCCCTGGCCTGCAAATTCGCCCGATATCTCACCCATTGAGCACGTATGGGACGAAATGAAACGTCAGCTACGCCGGCTTCCCCATGCACCGTCAATGCTTGTGGAACTCCAAAGACAGCTTATCAGAATATGGAACAACATCCCACAACACTTCCATGCTAACTTGTTCGCTTCCATTAGGCGTAGATGCACAGCAGTAGTCGATGCAGACGGAGGTCATACCAGATATTGAGTGTGTGACTTTTGTGTTTGACCCTTAGTGTCTTTGACTCTCCATGGCACCAAGAGTATTCGTCGTAGCATAATGAAATTTCTCGTGTTCATCACAAATTGATTCATCTGTGATTGAATAAAATTTCAATGAATGAAAATGATATATATCTTTTTTTAGTGTTATTTTTTAGCATGCACACTTTCTTTTTTGGGAGAGTATATATTTCGATTGAAGTAGCATGCAAAGGTACTGCCAGTTCTCATCACAAGGCTTTGCATACCAGTTCAGAGTAATGCCATTCAGGTTAAATCAAGCTGCATGAATGTTCACCTGACTGATTAAAGATCTCCCAACAGGGAAGGGATATAGTGTAGAGCTCAATTCATCCATCCTTCCTATCTCTCTGTCTGCCTGGTAATTTATGTGATAACTTAATAGTTTCCTCCCTGTGAGAACCCCAGGAAGTGAACCTGTGCTTGTTTACCATGGTTACTAATTTATTAGCTCACCGAAGGGAGCTTAACTTATCACTTGCCGTCCGTCATCCATCGTGAACTTTACATTAACGACTCCTCCTCACAAACTACTGGATCAAATTGTACCATATTTGGTGTGCATGTTCCTCATCATATGTCAATTCACACTTGTACAAATAAACTTGCTGCACCCACAGGGGGCACCACAAGACGCATAACTCTGATAGCACCCATGAATTTCTTTCCGAAGAAATTCTTTCCTATTTGGTATACATCATCTCTAGGGAGAATTCTTTCCTATTTGGTATACATCATCTCTAGGGAGGGGGGAGGGGTGGATATCAGATTCAAGTTTGTTCAAATCGGTCCCCTGGATTCATATTTGGGCTCACTATAGAAGCCCAAATTTGAACTTAGTGCATTTCAGTCAAATTTCTTTAAAAATCTTCTTCTCAAGATCCAGCAGGCAGAATCTTTTGATATTGGGTATGCAGCATGCTCACGGAGGTGAGATTCAAGTTTGTTAAAGCCAAGTAGCTGGGTTCATATTTGGGCTCCTTGTGGAAGCCCAAATTATAACTTGGTTCAAAATGAGGAATTCTTCTTCAGATCCAGCAGTCAGAATGCTTTTGATATTTGGTGTGCAGCATCCTCGGGAGGTGGGGGGGGGGGGGAAGATTCAAGTTTGTTCTCGAATTGTAACTTAGTTCAAAATGAGGAATTTTCTTAAAAAATCATCTTCAGATCCAGCAGTCGGAATGTTTTGATATTTGGTGTGCAGCATGGGGGGGGGGGGGGGGGGGGGGGAGGGGGGGGGGGAGGGGGGGGAATTCAAGTTCTCGAATTGTAACTTAGTTCAAAATGAGGAATTTCTTAAAAAATCATCTTCTTCAGATCCAGCAGTCAGAATGTTTTGATATTTGGTGTGCAGCATGGGTGGGGGGGGGGGGGGGGGGGGAGGGGGGGGGGAATTCAAGTTCTCGAATTGTAACTTAGTTCAAAATGAGGAATTTCTTAAAAAATCATCTTCTTCAGATCCAGCAGTCAGAATGTTTTGATATTTGGTGTGCAGCATGGGTGGGGGGGGGGGGGGGGGAATTCAAGTTCTCGAATTGTAACTTAATTCAAAATGAGGAATTTCTTAAAAAATCATCTTCTTCAGATCCAGCAGTCGGAATGTTTTGATATTTGGTGTGCAGTATCCTCAAGTTTGTTAAAGCCTAGTCCCTGGGTTCATATTTGGGCTCCTTGTGGAAGCCTGTATTATAACTTAGTTCAATATGAGGAATTTTCTTTAAAAATCTTCTTCAGTCAGATCCAGCAGTCAGAATGCTTTTGATATTTGGTGTGCAGCATTCTTGGGGGGGGGGGGGGGGGTGGGGAGGGAGATTCAAGTTTGTTCAAGCCATGTCCCTAGGTCAATATTTGGGCTCACCGTGGAATCTCGAATTGTAACTTAGTTCAAAATGAGGAACTTTCTTAAAAATCTTCTTCAGATCCAGCAGTCAGAATGTTTTGATATTTGGTGTGCAGCATCCTTGAGGGGGGTTGGGGGGGGGAGAATTCAAGTTTGTTAAAGCCAAGTCTCTGGGTTCATATTGTGGGAGCCCGAATTATAACTTAGTTCAATATGAGGAATATTCTTTAAAAATCTTTTTTTTTATATCCACCAGTCAGAATCTTTGGATATTTGGTATAAGCTTTTCTTAGGAGGAGCAGATACAACTTGTTGAAATCAATTCTCTTGGTTGATATTTAGGCTACCATGTCAGGTGATCTTCACGAAACGTTTTGGGTACCTTTGTTATCACCTTGGGATGAGAACGAGTGTTTCTGAGTGCGGTCCAAAATTCAAGAAGGCTGCCAGTGGCCATTTTGTACCGAAATTAGGTCGAATCAAATTTTTGTACACAACTTCTATACAGCTCAGGCTAGAGGCTGTATTTATGAATCGATCTTTATGAAACTTCTTGGGTACCTTTGTTATGACCGTGGGACAAGAACGAGTGTTTTGGGGTCCAATCCGAAATTCAAGTTGGCCGCTGGTTGACATTTTGTACAAAATTAGGTGCGATCAGATTTTTGCGCAGAACTTCCATATGAAAGTGCTGATTTGAATAATTTTTGTATGAATGTTTAGTACCATGGAATACATCACATATAATACAGGTTTTTAGCTCACCTGACTGAAAGTCAGGGTTAGCTTTTCTTATCACTCTGCGTGAAGGTGGTGTTTGAGCCTCTTTCTCCTGAACCACTGGCCACATTTTAATTAAATTTCATGTAAGTAGTGGTTATATAGGGGCATTTTGACTTTTATCCAAATTAGGTTTCGGCTCATATTGAGCAGAGTTGTGGGGAAAAAATGGCCAAATTTTTTGAAAATCTTCTAATGAACCACCAATAGCAGAGACTTGATATGTGGTATACCGAGTCCTTTTGAGGTTTAGAATCAAATTTGTTCAAGAGAAGTTTGTCGGGCATTATTTGCCTTCATTATGGGAGGGGCAAAAATTTTGGCCATGCCTAAAATTTCTATTTTCTGAACCGTGAGGTCGATTTGAACGAAATTTGATATGAGATGATAATGGGTCATCATTAGTTGATTGATGCAAAAAAAAATTTTCTCATTGCCCCATGGGAACCTCGGGAGCTAAAAATAGGAAAAACCTTAAAACTGCCATATCTTCAAAACTACACGGCACAGAGAATTCTTATTTTGTATAAAGCTTACTTTTATCCAGTAGAATAGAATGGTTAAAAAAAAATCCCTATCGGTTTGAGTCAGCACTTTTTAACACTGAAGGCAATGGGAAAAACATTAAAAAATCTTCTTCTCCAGATCCAGCAGGCAGAATCTTTTGATATTTGGTATGCAACATTGTAGGGTGGATCTGATTCAAGTTTGTTCAAATCGGCCCCCTGGGTTCATATTTAGGCTCAGTATAGGAGCCCGATTTCGAACTTAGTGCATTTCAGGCAAATTTCTTCAAAAATCTTCTTCTCCAGATCCAGCAGGCAGAATCTTTTGATATTTGGCATGCAACATTGTGGGTGGATCTCATTCAAGTTTGTTCAAATCGGCGCCCTAGATTCATATTTGGGCTCACTATAGAAGCTCAAATTTGAACTTAGTGCATTTCAGTCAAATTTCTTCAAAAATCTTCTCCAGATCCAGCAGGCAGAATCTTTTCATATTTGGTTTGCAACATTGTGGGGTTGGATCTGATTCAAGTTTGTTCAAATCGGCCCCCTGGATTCATATTTGGGCTCACTATAGAAGCCTGAATTCGAACTTAGTGCATTTCAGGCAAATTTCTTCAAAAATCTTCTTCTCCAGATCCAGCAAGCAGAATCTTCTGATATTTGGTATGCAACATTGTGGGGTTGATCTGATTCAAGTTTGTTCAAATCGGCCCCCTGGATTCATATTTGGGCTCACTATAGAAGCCTGAATTCGAACTTAGTGCATATCAAGCAAATTTCTTAAAAAATCTTCTTCTCCAGGTCCAGCAGGCAGAATCTTTTGATATTTGGTATTCAACATTGTGAGGTGGATCTGATGCAAATTTGTTCAAATCGGCTCCCTAGATTTATATTTGGGCTCACTATAGAAGCTCGAATTCGAACTTAGTGCATTTCCGGCAAATTTCTTAAAAAAATCTGCTCCAGATCCAGCAGGCAGAATCTTTTCATATTTGGTATGCAACATTGTGAGGTGGATCTGATTCAAATCGGCTTCCTAGATTCATATTTGGGCTCACTATAGAAGCGCTGAATTCGAACTTGGTGCATTTCAGGCAAATTTCTTAAAAAATCTTCTTCTCTAGATCCAGCAGGCAGAATCTTTTCATATTTGGTAAGCAACATTGTGGGGTGGATCTGATTCAAGTTTGTTCAAATCAGCCCCCCTGGGTTTATATTTGGGCTCAGTATAGGAGCCCAAATTTGATTTTAGTGCATTTCAGGCAAATTTCTTAAAAAATCTTCTCCAGATCCAGCAGGCAGAATTTTTCATATTTGGTGTGCAACATTGTGGGGTGGATCGGATTGAAGTTTGTTCAAATTGGCCCCCTGGGTGTATATTTGGGCTCAGTATAGAAGCCCAAATTTGAACTGAGTGCATTTCAGGCAAATTTCTTTGACAATCTTCTTCTCAAGATCCAGCAGGCAGAAACTTTTGATATTGGGTATGCACCATGCTTAGGGGGGTGAGATTCAAGTTTGTTCAAGCCAAGTCCCTGAGTTCATATTTGGGCTCACTGTGGTAGCCCGAATTATAACTTAGTTCAAAATGAGGCATTTTCTTTAAAAATCTTCTTCAGATCCAGCATTCGGAATGTTTTGATATTTGGTATGCATTATCCTTGGGGGGGGGGGGGGATTTAAGTTTATTCAAGCCATGTCCCTAGGTCCATATTTGGACTCACTGTGGGAGCCCGAATGATAACTTAGTTCAAAATGAGGAATTTTCTTTAAAAATCTTCTTCTTCAGATCCAGCAGTCGGAATGTTTTGATATTTGGTGTGCTGCATCCTTAGAAGGGTGAGATTCAAGTTTGTTAAAGCCAAGTCCCTGAGTTCATATATGGGCTCCCTGTGGGAGCCTGAATTATAACTTAGTTCAATATGAGGAATATTCTTTAAAAATCTTTTTTTTTTTAGATCCACTGGTCAGAATCTTTGGATATTTGGTATAAGCTTTTCTTAGGAGGAGCAGATGCAACTTGTTGAAATCAATTCTCTGGGTTGATATTTAGGCTACCATGTCAGGTGAGCGCCCTCAGGTCCCTTGGGGCTTCTTGTTTTAAGTTTGCATTGTTTATTAAAAAAAAAGTGCATGTGGGAGCCAAAATGACCATGTGGATGGGCCTGAGAAATGGATTTTTAACT
The DNA here is from genome assembly GCA_031216915.1 of Pictodentalium vernedei. Taxonomy (NCBI): domain Eukaryota; kingdom Metazoa; phylum Mollusca; class Scaphopoda; order Dentaliida; family Dentaliidae; genus Pictodentalium; species Pictodentalium vernedei. Next base: position 538,799,096 of record CM062297.1, read on the forward strand.
TTTTTAGGCCTAATTGTTGAATTATTTTGTTGCCATGATCTATTGATGATAATTACTTTAGGAAAGGACACTCAGAGGCTTTTGAAACACTTTTTCTCATCACAGTTTAATAGTGGAAACTTTGGTAACCACCTGAGAGCAATATGCTCCATAGAGCCTTCGTCATAAACTGTTAATTCTGCAGTTAACTTATTCACAGCAATAGCCCACCATATTAGGCTAGCATCTTCACATAGGTTTATCTTTTGTTGAACTGTGGAGAAGTCAAACTCGACTAATGCTTTGATGAAGGTGGGCAGGTGCATACTCATAATCGATTGGTCTATCGAACACAGGTCCACCATACTTCGAGGATTGTGAAGTCATCAGCTGCAAGGTCATGGGACTTTTCCTTGAAATTAATAAAACTTCATCGAAAATTATTTTCTAGCTAATAACTTTCCTTTTATTATATGCCACATGTTGACTACATCTATAGATTAGGTGCTGTCTGCAACAGCAAGTTGAAAGTTCACAGGACTATCACTATAAATAGAACCTGATTAAAAATTTATTTCCTGTCAGTAATATATTTTCACATGATACCACCAATGTTACAGGTTTAGTACCCTCATGGAAGAAGAACCTTATTGATCTTCAGTATTGTTGGCCAAAAGTTAAGGTCATTTATTACAAATAGCACCTTTGATTTCTGGGTAATAACAGTAGTTAGGTCACATGTTGCTCATATTTACAGATTAGGTGCCCCTTTGGGAGAGGAAGAATCCTGTCGATTTAACTATCTGCAACCAAAATTTGAAGGTCACATAAATGTTACAATAAATAAGACTTAGGCAATTCCTAAAAAAGTTAAAAATCTGTTTCTCAGGCCCTCCCACATGGTTATTTTACCTGCCACATGCTTTCTTTTATTATCCAATGCAAACGTGAAAAAATAAAAATTAAATGGTTTATGTCTGATATTTTACCCAAGTTAATAAAACTGATAAATTTGTCCTTTGAGTGAAACAAGGCTTTCCGGTGCTTTAGCATTGCAAAGCCTTCTTGGACTCAAGGGACGAAGTACACCACCACCCATGCTATTCTGTAGATTATGAGGTCTAAAATATAAAACAAACCAAGAACATGATCTTTTGATGGCAAAGAAATAATTACAAAAATAAAAAATAAAATGAAATAGACCTGCCCTCATGCAATTTTACAAAAAATGGCCAGAGAAAGAGAAGATCTACTTATTTAGGGCCTAATAAATTGGTTTCTTGGCAATAACTTTTGTTCCATATAATACAGGTTCACCAAACTTGAAGGGTTAGCACCCTCATGGATGGAGTAGTACCCTATTGCTTTTCATGTGTGTATGCCAAAGACTTTATTTTTAAAATAGCACCATTCCATTTTTGAATGATCACATTAGTTCTCTTGTTTTGCATTCATTCTTCTCTGGGGAGCTAGTTGGGCTGATCGTTCGACATTTCAGCATCTAGCCTCATGGCAACTTGTTGAAAAGTTTAATTGATCTATCTTAAAACTCATGGATACACTCTTCCAATCTTTATTCTGTGAGAAATGGAATGGAAATATTTACCTTTTATTTAAAACAACTTGAGGATGACCATATTTTTTATACAGGTAACTCCAAAAAAATGTAAATTTTGTTGCCAAACATTAACAAGGACTGATGTCTTCTCATTGAAATGAATTGCATTGGCTCATTCCAGTGAAGTACAAATGACATTTTTCTTTGCTTTTGCTATGTTTTTATATTTATAAATGTTCTTTTAGATATCAAAGCAAGAGGAAAGCACAAAAAAAGTGCAAGATGCTTTCACTAAATGTCGGTATGATTTAGATGAGACCAGAAAAAGAGCTAAACAAGATGTAAGTGTTAGTTTTTCATTTGGCCTACCATGGCACGTAGAAACAATTTTCTCACAGGATATGTTTCCGAGAGGTATATAAATGGTGGTTCCTCAATTTTGTATCACTTCGCATCTCAGACTCAACTATATTACTTGACTGCAATTCTAATAAATCAAGCTGAAGACATAGTTAGGTTACATTGTCCATTACAGATGGAGGAGTTCTCTTTTGGTGCAGAATAAAGTCGCATTTATTTTCTTTTTTTTATATGAAATGATGTGATATCAGTTTAAACTCCTTTCCACTGAGAAATAATATGTAACATTCAAACTATCCGTATGATGCTCACAGATGGACACATTGGACGGACTTTTTGTTGCTGCAACTAAATTTTCTTTGAAGAAAAATAGCAGCTAAAATATCTGTCATGCAAGAAATAGAATATGAAAACTGGTCAGATATTTTTTAAACTTGTTTCACATTTTTGATTTTGCCCTGACAGATGTTCAACAAAATGAATAATTCTTGAACTCATTTCATGAATATTCTAAAAGAATTCTCATTTCATGTCATTTATATCTGATCCCAGTGAAATATGCAGGCATTACATTGGCTTTACATTTTTAACTCGACTTTAACGTAGTCAAATTTGAGGTTATGCCATGGCCCGTAGTCTGTCTCTCCGTCTGTCCATCTGTCAACAATTCAATACGGTTTGGGCTAGAGGCCATATTTATGAACCAATCTTTACGAAACTTCTTGGGTACCTTTGTTATCACTTTGGGACGAGTGTTTTTGGGTGCAGTCCAAAATTCAAGATGGCCACCAGCAGCCATTTTGTACCGATATTAGTGCAATCAGTTTTTTGTACAGAACTTCTGTACGAAAGTTCTGATTTGAATAAATTTTTGTCTGAATGTTTAGTAACATGGAATACATCACATATAATATTGGTTTTTTTCTCGTGCAGAAATTATGCAAATTAGATGGACTTTGATTTATTCAGTGCTACTTATACTTAGTAAGTGCACATGTCGATACAGCTCTGACTATGGGCTGTATTTATGAACCAATCTTCCCGAAACTTCTTGGGTACCTTTGTTATCACCTAGGGACGAGAACGAGTGTTTCTGAGTGCTGTCCAAATTTAAGATGGCTACCAGTGGCCATTTTGTACCGAAAATAAGTGCAATCAGTTTTTTGTACACAACTTCAATACCTCTGTTATCACCTTGGGACAAGAACGAGTGATTTTGGGTGCAGTCCGAAATTCAATATGGCTACCGGTGACCATTTTGTACCGAAATTATGTACAATCAGTTTTTTGTACAGAACTTCTATATGAAGGTTCTGATTTGAATAAAGTTTTGCATGGATGGTTAGTAACATGGAATACATCACATATAATACAGGTTTTCTTCTCGTGCAGAAATTATGCAAATTAGATGAACTTTGATTTATTCAGTGCTTCTTATACACAGTAAGTGCACACTTCAATACGGCTCTGGCTAGAGACATCTAACTGTCACCCACCTTTACAATACTTTACCTGTACATTTGTTACAGACAACGGTCAGTATTAATGTACAGATTTTTACAATACTTAATGTGTACCTTTGTTATCAGGTCATTACCTAGATGTGTGTCATTGCTGTGCCTCATACTATACATGTGCATGTCTTACACAAGTTGAGCTACAGTGTCATTGACACTTTCATGTTCATTTTGTTATGTATTACAATAACTGATCCCTTTTTTACTCACATTTTGTGTACATGCAGTGTAAAAGATGGAAGTTTGACACTCACCGAACCATACTACCATGCACAGTCACTTTCTGACCTTAATATGTAACTTGTACACCCTTCACATTTGTAAGTATTAAGGGCATCTGGAGCCATTACTATTAAACTTTACAGTTGTATTTTCTAGAATTGTGTTTTCTATCTATTAATATAACTGACAAAAATGAATCATTAGCATTTTAAAAGATACGGCAAATTGCCACATCTTTGAAAATGTTAATGGTTTATTTCAACCCATTTAAAGTCATAAATAGAAAATACAATTCTAGAAAATACAATTGTAAAAGTTTTATAGTATTGGCCCCCTGGCCTGAACAAAAAAATTCTGCTGGACATGTAAGACAACCTTATTTTATATTCAAAACCTTAACATCCAGGCTGCCAAGACTTTTCTGGTCTGATAAATTTATATACCCATACCTGTCTTATGCCAGTTTGGTGTATATTTATGACTGTGTTAAGCCAAGTCTTGATTATGTATAAAAGTAGGAGAAATCTGTTTAAACTATCTAATACCTGTCGGCAAAATTTGCTTAAAAATTTAGTGTGAGCATTCTGATTGCGATATTCAAATTTGGAGTTTTATTAATTTGATGATGTACTGCTACTTTGTTTTCATCAGTCTGATATGCACATCTTTACTTTAACTCTCTACTTGTCATAACTCCCATTCTCTTGATAATATTTACACATTTTTGTGTTGGAAGTTTATTTTGATAAATTTTGATTTTATGATGAAAACTTATATGTGCCCCATGAAAACCATGTAAGGGGGTGCCATCCTTGTTCACTGTGGTAACAAGTTCTACTTTACTGGTAAAATAGGACCTGATAATCAATGCCCAGGGTGGGTGTCCTCTAGAATAGGCAGCATATGTATAATTGGTTGGCTAATTTCAAATTGAATGTCAAGGTCCTGATTTAATCTAAAAATACCATAAACATTAATTTAGGAATCAACAATGTTGCTGAGTTCAGACTTGATTTGACCAAATTTTTTTATGATATTACCATTAATACACCACCTAGTTACACTTATTGTGGTAATATGATATTTTTAAGATAAATTAAATACTTTTTGATTGTCTATTAAAATAGCCTGTGTCCATCCGTGTGAGTGTACATCCCACATTGGTTTCCTGATGATAATTTTAGTTATAATAGGCCAAATCAAATGAAATTTGGTATGTATAGGTGTATCAGCATTTTTTTTTTTTTTTATACCCCCCGCAAACAAAGTTTGGGGGGGGTATATAGGAATCAACCTGTCCATCCATCTGTCCGTCTGTCCATCCATCATAAGCGCAACTCCTCCTAAACCGTTTGAAGAATTTTCATGAAACGTTACACAATGGAAGAACTCCATATGAAGATGTGCATGAAGCAATATAATTCCGTTCTGACATTTCCAAGGGGAGATAATCTAACTTATACCGTCTGTCCATCCTTGTAAGCGCAACTCCTCCTAAACCATTTGAAGAATTTTCATGAAACTTTACACAATGGAAGAACTCCCTATGAAGATGTGCATGAAGCAATATAATTCCGTTCTGACATTTCCAAGGGGAGATAATTTAACTTATACATTTCAAGTGCGGGGGGTATCACTTTGTGAGTTTACTCACAGTACCTCTATTTTTTTTTTTGTGGGGGGTGGGGGGGAGGACAATTACAGACCAAGTAATATGATATTTTTAAGGTAAATTAAATACTTTTTGATTGTCTATTAAAATAGCCTGTGTCCATCTGTGTGAGTGTGCATCCCACATTGGTTTCCTGATGATAACTTTAGTTATAATAGGCCAAATCAAATGAAATTTGGTATGTATAGCTGTATCAACATTTTTTTTCTTTTTTTTTGGGGGGGGGGGGGGGGGGGGGGAGGGGGGGAGGACAATTACAGACCAAATCCGAATCGGGGTGGAGGTGGAGTCAGACAATTTTTGCCAGAGTTATGCCCCTTTTTTCGACTTCAAAAATTCATTTTTCTTGATTTCCCGATGTTAACTTTAGTTATAGTTGGCTAAATCAAATGAAATTTGGTATGTAGGTGAATCAACATAAAATACAGGACATGTTTGAATCAGTGTGGTGTCCGACAATTTTTGCCAGTTATGCCCCTTTTTTTACTTCAAAAAATTCATTTTTCTTGAATTCCCCATGACTTTTGTTGTTGTTGACAGAATCAAACAAAATTTAGTATGTAGATGTCTCAACATAAAATAAAGGTTGAGTTCAAATTGGGGTATGGCCAGTCATTTCTTGCCAGAGTTAAGTCCCTTTTTCGACTGAAAAATTAAATTTTTTTCAAATACCTCTAATTGCACACTTTTTTTCGGGGAACATGTGGTCGGGCGGCCTTTTATTGGATATCTTTTACTCAGTCATCAAAGAGTATCTGTATATATGAATAAAAGTTGGTCACATTGTGTTAATGGTCATCTGCACACAAACCCCACAAAAAGTGGGTGAACAAGCAGCCCATAACTGTGCCAAATTTTTTACCTGCACTTAATTGGCATCTAGTTATTTCATGCTTTTGAAAAAGTGGGTAAACAAGCAGCCCATAACTGTGCCAAATTTTTTACCTGCACTTAATTGGCATCTAGTTATTTCATGCTTTTGAAAACAGTAAATAAAGATGAATAAATCAACAACTTGAAAAATAAAACAGAAAAACACAGCTGAAACTCTACTATAAACTTCAGCAGAAATGGTAATAATGAATGGGGATTACGTCAAGAAGGCAATATCATGACATCTTGATCTTCATTCATAAAAATCATTTCATAGACACTGAATGGTTGTCAAAACAGATGCCATTTAAAACTATCCAATCCTTTCATTATGCAAACAAGTCAAGAAAGGGAGAAATATTGTGAAATAAATTGGCTATTATCACCATGTGGGTTTCAGAGATGCTGTATTGAAGTTTTGACCTCGCCTCTGGGCTTTATCAACATATATATTCCCAGAGACGAGGTTTCATCTTCAGTACACCGTCTCCGAAACCGAACATGGTGTTAATAACCTATACGTAATTTTTACCTTCTAAAGGCAGTGATATAGTTGAATGAGTTTTAATTTTGTTACTATCTAAATCTTTGTTCCATAGATTTGTGTCAGGGATGAGACGATTCTTCAACTTTTAGAAGATTTGGGAGAGTCCCAGTCACAGTTAACCACCTGTTACAATGAGGTAGGTATTTCCACACCCTCAAATCTATGAGATCACTTTGGATGTTACAGATATTGTTCACATTGCCAATTTTTTCGAACTGTGGAATGATTAGATTTATTCCACTGGAAAATATAAACTTATTGTGAGTGTAAGTATAACTAAATGTGATAAGTTACTATTGAATGGTTGGAGAAGATACTGACCAAACTTTAAAGAAAATGCATTGGAGATTATGGTAAATTATGAAAGACGAGGCATAAATTTTGTGCAGTAATTTATTTTCATTGAAGACTCCCTATTTTTAGTCAGAAGTGACAGACATGGTTTTAAAGGAGCAACAGGTTCATACAGTTCCACAAAATTGCTTGAGTTTTGAAACTGAAGTTTGGGGCTCTTGAATGTGCTTGAAATGTAACTTGCTTGGAAAATGTCATGAAAAGTTCTTAAAATATATATATAATTGCGTTGCTCATTTTTTTGGGTCTCCTACTTTAGCAAAGGCAAGACATAGGCGTTACTAATTCTGATTCCATTAACAATGGGTTTTAACTTTTGAACTGTTAAAGATATGTTCGTGAAACTTGATAGGTTAATACCCTCACCATAAGCTGAAATGTTACCATCAAATCCATGGTACAAGATTCAAGGTCAAGGTTGCTGTTAACTAAAAATAGAATTTCATGCCAAAGTTTTCTGATCAAGTATTTCAATCGGCTGTAACTTTTTAACCATTGAAGATAATTCTCTACAACTTTATGGAGTTATTCAACACCCTGAGGCAAGGTGAAACTGCAAAATTTGTAACTTACAAATTGACTTCAAAATGAAACTAGACAAGAAATAGGTGAATGCGAGTGATGGCTCACCTCTTCTATCCCTGTCTGCATGCCAACATCATACTCAGGGTTATTTCCAATGTAGTGAAAAGTCCTGAAACTAATCAGAAAGCTTCTTGAAAATGGCCTTCAATTTTTTTCAGCCCTGAGATAATGAAGTCTTCCATAAAAGCACCAACATTCAGTCTGGATCATTCAGGTGTGTCAGGAGCTGCTCTATTCCGGAGAACAACTTTGCTCCCAGCATTGATTTTGGGAACACTTGCTTTTATACTCGCCCAAAAAAGAAAGTGTGCTTTGCAGAAATTGATCAAACTCCAAAAAAATAATTTCGTAGGTGCAAAGAGTGTTAACCTGTTCATGAATAAGTTATATTGAACACAAAAACAGCTTTCCCTGTTAAAATTGCATTAACGTTAAATGACGTGCTGCACGTTTGTGAAAAGGCATGTTTTGCACGTGGAGAGTCTGAAAATTCATGCAGCAGTGTGAATCCTTGGGTATTTAAACACTAAAGTAAGGCCTTCCTATCATTCACATTCAAACTTGCGCTGCTGTTAAAACGACACCACATTAGCATGCCAAGATTGACAATGAATCAACGTCTCCTTGCCCTGGGTATGATTAGAGCTGGCAGAACACACAGAGAGGTTGCCCAGCATTTGAACTGCCACCGTAACACTGTAGACAGGCTAGTCGATCGACATGTACAACATGATGACGTTCGAGACTGACCCGGGAGACCCCGAGTTATCACCCCTGCACAAGATCGGTATATCCGTGTCGTCCATCTCCGGAACCGGCAACAAACGGCAATGACGACAGCCAGGAACATCCCTAACCTGAGACGGATACATCCTCAAACGGTAATTTAACCGGCTGAGAGAATACGGCTTACGTCCTCGAAGACCTGCAATTCGTCCGATTTTGACGTTACTTCATCGTCGTGCTCGACTGCAATGGTGTAGACAACATCTCAGGCATCCCTTACACTGGTGGCGACGTGTTTTATTCACAGATGAATGTCGTTTTCATCTTTCATCATCATATGGCCGCCAGAGAGTGTACAGACGTCGAAACGAATGCTACGCAGATCCATGTGTCATGGAGCTTAACCGTTATGGGGGAGGGTCTCTCATGGTGTTGGGTGGCATCACTGCCCGTAACAAAACTGAGCTGGTCATTATTGATGGCAATCTCAATGCAGCCAAATATCGTGATGAAGTGCTTACACCTGTTGTTGTCCCATTTCTGCAACGTCATGGCCCCGGCGTCATTCTACAGCAGGACAACGTCCGACCCCACGCAGCTCGTGTTGTTCAACAGTATCTGCAGCAACAACAAGTGGATGTTCTTCCCTGGCCTGCAAATTCGCCCGATATCTCACCCATTGAGCACGTATGGGACGAAATGAAACATCAGCTACGCCGGCTTCCCCATGCACCATCAATGCTTGTGGAATTCCAAAGACAGCTTATCAGAATATGGAACAACATCCCACAACACTTCCATGCTAACTTGTTTGCTTCCATTAGGCACAGATGCACAGCAGTAGTCGATGCAGACGGAGGTCATACCAGATATTGAGTGTGTGCCATTTGTGTTTGACCCTTAGTGTCTTTGACTCTCCATGGCACCAAGAGTATTCGTCATAGCGTAATGAAATTTCTCGTGTTGATCACAAATTGATTCATCTGTTATTGAATAAAATTTCAATGAATGAAAATGATATATATCTTTTTTTAGTGTTATTTTTTAGCATGCACACTTTCTTTTTTGGGAGAGTATATATTTCAATTGAAGTAGCATGCAAAGGTACTGCCAGTTCTCATCACAAGGCTTTGCATACCAGTTCAGAGTAATGCCATTCAGGTTAAATCAAGCTGCATGAATGTTCACCTGACTGATTAAAGATCTCCCAACAGGGAAGGGATGTAGTGTAGAGCTCAATTCATCCATCCTTCCTATCTCTCTGTCTGCCTGGTAATTTATGTGATAACTTAATAGTTTCCTCCCTGTGAGAACCCCAGGAAGTGAACCTGTGCTTGTTTACCATGGTTACTAATTTATTAGCTCACCGAAGGGAGCTCAACCTATCACTTGCCGTCCGTCATCCGTCGTGAACTTTACATTAACGACTCCTCCTCACAAACTACTGGATCAAATTGAACCATATTTGGTGTGCATGTTCCCCATCATATGTCAATTCACACTTGTACAAATAAACTTGCCGCACCCACAGGGGGCACCACAAGGCGCATAACTCTGATAGCACCCATGAATTTCTTTCCAAAATGCAAAAAAATCTTTTTCTTCAGATCCCCCAGACCGAATTCTTTCCTATTTGGAATACATCATCTCTAGGGAGGAGGGGGGGGGGGGGGGGGGGATATCAGATTCAAGTTTGTTCAAAGCGGTTCCCTGGATTCATATTTGGTCTCACTATAGAAGCCCAAATTTGAACTTAGTGCATTTCAGTCAAATTTCTTTAAAAATCTTCTTCTCAAGATCCAGCAGGCAGAATCTTTTGATATTGGGTATGCAGCATGCTCAGGGAGGTGAGATTCAAGTTTGTTAAAGCCAAGTAGCTGGGTTCATATTTGGGCTCCTTGTGGAAGCCCAAATTATAACTTGGTTCAAAATGAGGAATTCTTCTTCAGATCCAGCAGTCAGAATGCTTTTGATATTTGGTGTGCAGCATCCTCGGGACAGGGGGGGGGGGGAGGGGGGGGGGGAAAGATTCAAGTTTGTTCTCGAATTGTAACTTAAATCAAAATGAGGAATTTTCTTAAAAAATCATCTTCTTCAGATCCAGCAGTCGGAATGTTTTGATATTTGGTGTGCAGCATTGGGGGAGGGGGGGGGGGGGGAGGGGGTGGGGGTGGAATTCAAGTTCTCGAATTGTAACTTAGTTCAAAATGAGGAATTTCTTAAAAAATCATCTTCTTCAGATCCAGCAGTCGGAATGTTTTGATATTTGGTGTGCAGCATCCTCAAGTTTGTTAAAGCCAAGTCCCTGGGTTCATATTTGGGCTCCTTGTGGAAGCCTGAATTATAACTTAGTTCAAAATGAGGAATTTTCTTTAAAAATCTTCAGATCCAGCAGTCAGAATGCTTTTGATATTTGGTGTGCAGCATTCTTGGGGGGGGGGGGGGGGGGGGGGGGGGGAGATTCAAGTTTGTTCAAGCCACGTCCTTAGGTCAATATTTGGGCTCACTGTGGAATCTCGAATTGTAACTTAGTTCAAAATGAGGAACTTTCTTAAAAAATCTTCTTCAGATCCAGCAGTCAGAATGTTTTGATATTTGGTGTGCAGCATCTTTGGGGGGGGGGGGGGGGGGGAGAATTCAAGTTTGTTAAAGCCAAGTCCCTGGGTTCATATTGTGGGAGCCCGATTTATAACTTATTTCAATATGAGGAATATTCTTTAAAAATCATTTTTTTTTATATCCACCAGTCAGAATCTTTGGATATGTGGTATAAGCTTTTCTTAGGAGGAGCAGATGCAACTTGTTGAAATCAATTCTCTGGGTTGATATTTAGGCTACCATGTCAGGTGAGCGCCCTCAGGCCCCTTGGGCCCTCTTGTTTCAGTGCTACTTACACACAGTAAGTACACATGTCAATACGGCTCAGGCTAGAGTCTGTATTTATGAACCAATCTTCACGAAACGTCTTGGGTACCTTTGTTATCACCTTGGGATGAGAACGAGTGTTTCTGAGTGCGGTCCAAAATTCAAGATGGCTGCCAGTGGCCATTTTGTACCGAAATTAGGTCTAATCAGTTTTTTGTACACAACTTCTATACAGCTCAGGCTAGAGGCTGTATTTATGAATCGATCTTTATGAAACTTCTTGGGTACCTTTGTTATGACCGTGGGACAAGAACGAGTGTTTTTGGGTCCAATCCGAAATTCAAGTTGGCCGCTGGCAGACATTTTGTACAAAATTAGGTGCGATCAGATTTTTGCGCAGAACTCCCATATGAAAGTGCTGATTTGAATAATTTTTGTATGAATGTTTAGTACCATGGGATACATCACATATAATACAGGTTTTTAGCTCACCTGACTGAAAGTCAGGGTTACCTTTTCTTATCACTCTTCGTCCGTCGTCTGTCGTCTTGCGTGAAGGTGGTGTTTGAGCCTCTTTCTCCTAAACCATTGGCCACATTTTAATTAAATTTCATGTAAGTAGTGGTTACATAGGGGCATTTTGACTTTTATCCAAATTAGGTTTCGGCTCATATTGAGCAGAGGTGTGGGGAAAAAATGGCAAAATTTTTTGAAAATCTTCTAATGAACCACCAATAGCAGAGACTTGATATGTGGTATACCGAGTCCTTTTGAGGTTTAGAATCAAATTTGTTCAAGAGAAGTTTGTCGGGCATTATTTGCCTTCGTTATGGGAGGGGCAAAAATTTTGGCCACGCCTAAAATTTCTATTTTCTGAACCGTGAAGTCGATTTGAACAAAATTTGATATGAGATGATAATGGGTCATCAGTAGTTGATTGATGCAAAAAAATTTTTTTCTCATTGCCCTGTGGGAACCTTGGGAGCTATAAATAGGAAAAACCTTAAAACTGCCATATCTCCAAAACTACACGGCACAGAGAATTCTTATTTTGTATAAAGCTTACTTTTATCCAGTAGAATAAAATGGTTAAAAAAAATCCCTATCGGTTTGAGTCAGCACTTTTTAACACTGTAGGCAATGGGAAAAACATTAAAAAATCTTCTTCTCCAGATCCAGCAGGCAGAATCTTTTGATATTTGGTATGCAACATTGTAGGGTGGATCTGATTCAAGTTTGTTCAAATCGGCCCCCTGGGTTCATATTTAGGCTCAGTATAGGAGCCTGATTTCGAACTTAGTGCATTTCAGGCAAATTTCTTCAAAAATCTTCTTTTCCAGATCCAGCAGGCAGAATCTTTTGATATTTGGCATGCAACATTGTGGGTGGATCTCATTCAAGTTTGTTCAAATCGGCGCCCTAGATTCATATTTGGGCTCACTATAGAAGCTCAAATTTGAACTTAGTTCATTTCAGTCAAATTTCTTCAAAAATCTTCTCCAGATCCAGCGGGCAGAATCTTTTCATATTTGGTTTGCAACATTGTAGGGTGGATCTGATTCAAGTTTGTTCAAATCGGCTCCCTAGATTCATGTTTGGGCTCACTTTAGAAGCGCTGAATTCGAACTTAGTGCATTTCAGGCAAATTTCTTAAAAAATCTTCTCTAGATCCAGCAGGCAGAATCTTTTCACATTTGGTAAGCAACATTGTGGGGTGGATCTGATTCAAGTTTGTTCAAATCAGCCCCCCTGGGTTTATATTTGGGCTCAGTATAGGAGCCCAAATTTGATTTTAGTGCATTTCAGGCAAATTTCTTAAAAAATATTCTTCTCCAGATCTAGCAGGCAGAATCTTTTGATATTTGGTATGCAAATTGTGGGGTGGATCTGATGCAAATTTGTTCAAATCGGCTCCCTAGATTCATATTTGGGCTCACTATAGAAGCTCGAATTCGAACTTAGTGCATTTCAGGCAAATTTCTTAAAAAAATCTTCTTCTCCAGATCCAGCAGGCAGAATCTTTTCATATTTGGTGTGCAACATTGTGGAGTGGATCGGATTAAAGTTTGTTCAAATCGGCCCCCTGGGTTTATGTTTGGGCTCAGTATGGAAGCCCAAATTTGAACTGAGTGCATTTCAGGCAAATTTCTTTGACAATCTTCTTCTCAAGATCCAGCAGGCAGAAACTTTTGATATTGAGTATGCACCATGCTTAGGGGGGTGAGATTCAAGTTTGTTCAAGCCAAGTCCCTGAGTTCATATTTGGGCTCACTGTGGTAGCCCGAATTATAACTTAGTTCAAAATGAGGCATTTTCTTTAAAAATCTTCTTCAGATCCAGCATTCGGAATGTTTTGATATTTGGTATGCAGTATCCTTAGGAGGGGGGGGGGGGGGAGATTTAAGTTTATTCAAGCCATGTCCCTAGGTCCATATTTGGACTCACTGTGGGAGCCGGAATGATAACTTAGTTCAAAATGAGGAATTTTCTTTAAAAATCTTCTTCTTCAGATCCAGCAGTCGGAATGTTTCGATATTTGGTGTGCAGCATCCTTAGAAGGGTGAGATTCAAGTTTGTTAAAGCCAAGTCCCTGGGTTCATATATGGGCTCCCTGTGGGAGCCTGAATTATAACTTGGTTCAATATGAGGAATATTCTTTAAAAATCTTTTTTTTTTAGATCCACTGGTCAGAATCTTTGGATATTTGGTATAAGCTTTTCTTAGGAGGAGCAGATGCAACTTGTTGAAATCAATTCTCTGGGTTGATATTTAGGCTACCATGTCAGGTGAGCGCCCTCAGGTCCCTTGGGGCTTCTTGTTTTACGTTTGCATTGTTTATAAAAAAAAGTGCATGTGGGAGCCAAAATGACCATGTGGATGGGCCTGAGAAATGGATTTTTAACTTTTTTAGGCCTAATTGTTGAATTATTTTGTTGCCATGATCTATTGATGATAATTACTTTAGGAAAGGACACTCAGAGGCTTTTGAAACACTTTTTCTCATCACAGTTTAATAGTGGAAACTTTGGTAACCACCTGAGAGCAATGTGCTCCATAGAGCCTTCATCATAAACTGTTAATTCTGCAGTTAACTTATTCACAGCAATAGCCCACCATATTAGGCTAGCATCTTCACATAGGTTTATCTTTTGTTGAACTGTGGAGAAGTCAAACTCGACTAATGGTTTGATGAAGGTGGGCAGGTGCATACTCATAATCGATTGGTCTATCGAACACAGGTCCACCATACTTCGAGGATTGTGAAGTCATCAGCTGCAAGGTCATGGGACTTTTCCTTGAAATTAATAAAACTTCATCGAAAATTATTTTCTAGCTAATAACTTTCCTTTTATTATATGCCACATGTTCTACATATATAGATTAGGTGCTGTCTGCAACAGCAAGTTGAAAGTTCACAGGACTATCACTATAAATAGAACCTGATTAAAAATTTATTTCCTGTCAGTAATATATTTTCACATGATACCACCAATGTTACAGATTTAGTACCCTCATGGAAGAAGAACCTTATTGATCTTATTGATCTTCAGTATTGTTGGCCAAAAGTTAAGGTCATTTATTACAAATAGCACCTTTGATTTCTGGGAAATAACAGTAGTTAGGTCACATGTTGCTCATATTTACAGATTAGGTGCCCCTTTAGGAGAGGAAGAATCCTATCGATTTAACTATCTGCAACCAAAATTTGAAGGTCACATAAATGTTACAATAAATAAGACTTAGGCAAGGCCTAAAAAAGTTAAAAATCTGTTTCTCAGGCCCTCCCGCATGGTTATTTTACCTGCCACATGCTCTCTTTTAATAACCAATGCAAACTTGAAAAAATAAAAATTAAATGGTTTATGACTGATATTTTACCCAAGTTAATAAAACTGATAAATTTGTCCTTTGAGTGAAACAAGGCTTTCCAGTGCTTTAGCATTGCAAAGCCTTCTTGCACTCAAGGGACGAAATACACCACCACCCATGCTATTCTGTAGATTATGAGGTCTAAAATATAAAACAAACCAAGAACATGAACTTTTGATGGCAAAGAAATAATTACAAAAATAAAAAATAAAATAAAATAGACCTGCCCTCATGCAATTTTTACAAAAAATGGCCAGAGAAAGAGAAGATCTACTTATTTAGGGCCTAATAAATTGGTTTCTTGGCAATAACTTTTGTTCCATATAATACACGTTCACCAAACTTGAAGGGTTAGCACCCTCATGGATGGAGTAGTACCCTATTGCTTTTCATGTGTGTACGCCAAAGACTTTATTATTAAAATAGCACCATTCCATTTTTGAATGATCACATTAGTTCTCTTTTGCATTCATTCTTCTCTGGGGAGCTTGTTGGGCTGATCGTTCGACATTTCAACATGTTGCCTTATGGCAACTTGTTGAAAAGTTTAATTGATCTATCTTAAAACTCATGGATACACTCTTCCAATCTTTATTCTGTGAGAAATGGAATGAAAATATTTACCTTTTATTTAAAACAACTTGAGGATGACCATATTTTTTATACAGGTAACTCCAAAAAAATGTAAATTTTGTTGCCAAACATTAACAAGGACTGATGTCTTCTCATTGAAATGAATTGCATTGGCTCATTCCAGTGAAGTACAAATGACATTTTTCTTTGCTTTTGCTATGTTTTTATATTTATAAATGTTCTTTTAGATATCAAAGCAAGAGGAAAGCTCAAAAAAAGTGCAAGATGCTTTCACTAAATGTCGGTATGATTTAGATGAGACCAGAAAAAGAGCTAAACAAGATGTAAGTGTTAGTTTTTCATTTGGCCTACCATGGCACATAGAAACAATTTTCTCACAGGATATGTTTTCGAGAGGTATATAAATGGTGGTTCCTCAATTTTGTATCACTTCGCATCTCAGACTCAACTATATTACTTGACTGCAATTCTAATAAATCAAGCTGAAGACATAGTTAGGTTACATTGTCCATTACAGTTGGAGGAGTTCACTTTTGGTGCAGAATAAAGTCGCATCTATTTTCTTTTTTTGATATGAAATGATGTGATATCAGTTTAAACTCCTTTCCACTGAGAAATAATATGTAACATTCAAACTATCCGTTATGATGCTCACAGTTGGACACATTGGACAGACTTTTTGTTGCTGCAACTAAATTTTCTTTGAAGAACAATAACAACTAAAATATCTGTCATGCAAGAAATAGAATATGAAAACTGGTCAGATATTTTTTAAACTTGTTTCACATTTTTGATTTTGCCTTGACAGATGTTCAACAAAATGAATAATTCTTGAACTCATTTCATGAATATTCTCTAAGAAATCTCATTTCATGTCATTTATATCTGATCCCAGTGAAATATGCAGACATTACATTGGCTTTACATTTTAAACTCAACTTTAACGTAGTCAAATTTGAGGTTATGCCATGGCCCGTCGTCTGTCTCTCTGTCTGTCCATCTGTCAACAATTCAGTACGGCTCTGACTAGAGGCCGTATTTATGAACCGATCTTTACGAAACTTCTTGGGTACCTTTGTTATCACCTTGGGACGAGTGTTTTTGGGTGCGGTCCAAAATTCAAGATGGCCACCAGCAGCCATTTTGTACCAATATTAGTGTAATCAGTTTTTTGTACAGAACTTCTGTACGAAAGTTCTGATTTGAATAAATTTTTGTCTGAATGTTTAGTAACATGGAATACATCACATATAATATTGGTTTTTTTCTCGTGCAGAAATTATGCAAATTAGATGGACTTTGATTTATTCAGTGCTACTTATACACAGTAAGTGCACATGTCGATACAGCTCTGGCTAGGGGCTGTATTTATGAACCAATCTTCACGAAACTTCTTGGGTACCTTTGTTATCACCTAGGGACGAGAGCGAGTGTTTCTGGGTGCTGTCCAAATTTAAGATGGTTACCAGTGGCCATTTTGTACCGAAATTAGGTACAATCAGTTTTTTGTACACAACTTCAATACCTCTGTTATCACCTTGGGACGAGAACGAGTGATTTTGGGTGCTGTCCGAAATTCAATATGGCGACCGGTGGCCATTTTGTACCAAAATTATGTGCAATCAGTTTTTTGTACAGAACTTCTATCTGAAGGTTCTGATTTGAATAAAGTTTTGCATGAATGGTTAGTAGCATGGAATACATCACATATAATACAGGTTTTCTTCTCGTGCAGAAATTATGCAAATTAGATGAACTTTGATTATTCAGTGCTACTTATACACTGTAAGTGCACATTTCAATACGGCTCTGGCTTGAGACATCTAACTGTCACCCACCATTACAATACTTTACCTGTACATTTGTTACAGGCTACGGTCAGTATTTATGTACAGATTTTTACAATACTTAATGTGTACCTTTGTTATCAGGTCATTACCTAGATGTGTGTCATTGCTGTGCCTCATATTATACATGGTCATGTCTTACACAAGTTGAGCTACAGTGTCATTGACACTTTCATGTGCATTTTGTTATAACTGATCCCTTTTTGACTCACATTTTGTGTACATGCAGTGTAAAAGATGGAAGTTTGACACTCACCGAACCATACTACCATGCACAGTCACTTTCTGACCTTAATATGTAACTTGTACACCCTTCACATTTGTAAGTATTAAGGGCATCTGGAGCCAATACTATAAAACTTTACAATTGTATTTTCTAGAATTGTATTTTCTATCTATTAATATAACTGACAAAAATGAATCATTAGCATTTTAAAAGATACGGCAAATTGCCACATCTTTGAAAATGTTAATGGTTCATTTCAACCTATTTAAAGTCATAAGTAGAAAATACAATTCTAGAAAATACAATTGTAAAAGTTTTATAGTATTGGCCCCCTGGCCTGAACAAAAAAATTCTGCTGGACATGTAAGAAAACCTCATTTTATATTCAAAACCTTAACATCCAGGCTGCCAAGACTTTTCTGGTCTGATAAATTTATATACCCATACCTGTCTTATGCCAGTTTGGTGTATATTTATGACTGTGTTAAGCCAAGTCTTGATTATGTATAAAAGTAGGAGAAATCTGTTTAAACTATCTAATACTTGTCGGCAAAATTTGCTTAAAAATTTAGTGTGAGCATTCTGATTGCGATATTCAAATTTGGAGTGTTATTAATTTGATGATGTACTGCTACTTTGTTTTCATCAGTCTGATATGCACATCTTTACTTTAACTCTCTACTTGTCACAACTCCCATTCTCTTGATAATATTTACACATTTTTGTGTTGGAAGTTTATTTTGATAAATTTTGATTTTATGACGAAAACTTATATGTGCCCCATGAAAACCATGTAAGGGGGTGCCATCCTTGTTCACTGTGGTAACAAGTTCTACTTTACTGGTAAAATAGGACCTGATAATCAATGCCCAGGGTGGGTGTCCTCTAGAATAGGCAGCATATGTATAATTGGTTGGCTAATTTGGAATTGAATGTCAAGGTCCTGATTTAATCTAAAAATACCATAAACATTAATTTAGGAATCAACAATGTTGCTGAGTTCAGACTCGATTTGACCAAATTTTTTATGATATTACCATTAATACACCACCTAGTTACACTAATTGTGGTAATATGATATTTTTAAGATAAATTAAATACTTTTTGATTGTCTATTAAAATAGCCTGTGTCCATCCGTGTGAGTGTGCATCCCTCATTGGTTTCCTGATGATAACTTTAGTTATAATAGGCCAAATCAAATGAAATTTGGTATGTATAGGTGTATCATCATTTTTCTTCTTTTTTTTTGGGGGGGGGGGGGGGGGGGAGGACAATTACAGACCAAATCCGAATCGGGGTGGAGGTGGAGTCAGACAATTTTTGCCAGAGTTATGCCCCTTTTTCGACTTCAAAAATTCATATTTTTATACTGTACCAATGACCCAGACATAGCTGGTGCTAACTCTTAAAATATAGGGCCAAACACAAATTTTGCCCCCCAATCCCCAAAATTTGCATCTAAAACCAAAGAAAACATGTCCTGAATGGCCCTCCACACTTCACCTCTACTGCGCATGCACAGTGTCAAGGACGTTCCGAAATTGGCGCCATTAATCATTCTTAGTTTGGCCCTTCATCAGTTAACATCTGACTGATCTTTATGCTTGTAAATCTCAGTTTAAATGATGCCAGACACATAAATATTAGTGAAATGGTGATTCTAAGGAGGATATAGAAGGAGGAGAGGAAAAATGTGTGACAGAATATTATCAGGGCTGTAACTTAAATTTTTTTAATGAAATTATGTTAAGTTACCTATTTTCGAGGCAGCAGCCATTTTGTTGTCATTCTTGTTATTTAGTTACACTGATTTTTCAGTGTTTTCCTCTCTCCCTGTCCTTTAAGTCCCCTCTTGCTATTCTCCCATGCTTTTGGCATAGTTTCTGTAATTATTATTACTAAAATTTCTTGGGAGTTTTAGCTGAATAACAGAATGAATTCTGTTCTTTTCCCCATGTTTACGTCTTCACCTATGGGTAGTTAGGCGTTGTGTTCTGCATCTACCATCTGATGTTCTGCAGTTTCTTCCCTGGAAGTCTCTGTTTTGCATCAGATAGTGTATTTTTGGAAACTGATTTCGGGCCTGGGTGCCTGGAGTCTAATTTAGTGTTTTTACACTCATTGTTTACATTTACAACAGCCCTCTGTGTGAGGGGGGGATTTCTTGAAAATAATATCTTGATGTTAATTTAAACATAACTAGATACATTATTATTGTTCATAAGTGTTGCATAAATTGTTTAAAATATTTTTAAATTTTTTGTCCACACTTAGGCTTGGGATCCATTGGGGCTCAACGTTACTTTTCAGAAACTTGGGCTGTTCTGAAAAAATATTTTTTCAAAATATTTTGATTTCAATTATTTTTTCTATGTTAATGGATCATATTATTATTATGTATTTTGATTGTCAGGGGTTGGTGCGAGTACCAGGACTTTGTTTTCTTTTCACATTGAAAGGATTTTGATCAATTGTAATAAGAGGAAGTCTTCCTCTGACTTTTATAATCATTCTATATGTAGTCAGTGTACTCGCATTAACTCTGGTTCTGTATCTGATGATTTCGATGACAACATGGGAAGCGTATGTCACGGTATGTTAGTGGGGAATTGGACATTCCGGTCCTTTCCCCGCAGGGTTACTCTACTTTATCAATTTCTATTTCAGACGATCAAGATTAGGGTGATGTATCTGTGATGTCTTCCAACAGTGTGCCTCCGTCGTCACAATTAATGAAGGGCTAGCGGAAAAGTGCTCATGTAAATACGCCAATTGCCTAAGAGGACCCTAGTAGGTTCGACGGTCTTTGACGTCTGCTAGCTCGCCCGGTGTAGCGTCCATTCATCGAATGGTTCGGCAGCCGGGTTCGTCCGTTGCAGTCTAGAAGGAGTTTTTGGGGTAATGCGAGCACTATAAATCAACCAAATGCACACCCAGTGACGGCGGATTAGAGGGAGAACGGAGGAAGCCTTTTAGTCCGGTTCATAGCTCGTTCTGGTCCATCCGGACGGCGAGCGAGAGAGGCCCCTCTCTCATACAACAACATCTGGCCCCAGATGTTGTGGTACAAAATGTTTCGCATTCGGAGCATACGTCCGCCGCTCGGGACACTCCGACATATAGTCAGTCCGGAGAGACTGTCAATAAGGCTTCCTCATTCTCATGGTAGCGCACACAACCGCTCTTGGCTACGTGACCTCGGATATCCAGTCAACTTCACCTGTCAGAGAATCATCGGCGACCAGGTCACACCATCCGGTAGCCAGGGACACGAGGCCTGCAGACTCCGGACGTTCGCATAGGAAAGTGTGCGGGAGTCAACGTACACGGAGCTTCCGGCGGCAATGCATCATAAGACCGCTACTGCACAGGCCTCGGGGACGGACGTGCTATCCTAAATACCACAGCTTATCGCAGCATCCCAGCAACAACTGAATCTGTCGCATAATGTTTTATCCGACGATGCTGGGTCGGGACGCTCCGCGGAAGCGGGTACAGACGTCCGAAAATTTCATCCGGTCCGACGGGATACCGAAAGGGATTCGGTGGATTTCAAGCTTTCCCTTTCGGAACAACATATGCTGCGATGCCGGATAAGAAACTGATAGCGTCGGTGGACTTAGAAATTTTTGGTTCGGTTCAGGGACATCGTCCCTCAGTTCCGACATAGTCCAATAATGTCACACAAACTTTCGAATTATTGAATGACGCTATATATATTATTATTTTATGCTTGCTAACCAAGCATTTCTGGTTTCTTGTTCACAAAGTTACGGAGATGTCTTTCAAAAGTGTGCCTTTGTCGCCATAGTTAATGAAGAGCTAGCGGCAATAAGTGCTCATGGAATATGTCTATCGCCTAAGAGGTCCCTTGTAGGATCGACGGAGTGACATTCGCTATCTCACCCGGTGTAGCATACATTCATTGAATGGTTCGGCTGCCGGGTTCGTCCGTTGCGGTCTAGGAAGGAGATTTGGGTGATGCGAGCACTATAATTACTTTAGTACTCACCCAGTGACGGCGGATTGAGGACAGATCGGAGGAAGCCTATTAGTCTGGTTCCTGGCTTGTCCAGGTCCGTCCGGGCTGTGAGCGAGAGAGGTCCCTCTCTCGTCCAACAACATAGGGGACCGCATGTTGTGGTTCAGTTATTTTACATTCGGAGCATATTCCGTCGCTCAGGACGCTCCGTTATATTGACAGTCCGAGAGAGACTGTCGATAATGCTTCCTCATCCTCACAGCAGTGCACACGACCGCACAATGGCTACGTGACTTCGAGTATCCGATCAGTTTCGTCATTCAGTGATTCCACGGCGAACAGGTCACGCCATCCGGTAGCCAAGAGACACAAGGCCTATACACTCCGTTCGCTCGCATATTAGTAGTATGCATGGGGTAACGATCACGGAGCTTCCAGCGGCAATGCATCGTAGGACCGCTTCTCCACAGGCCTCAGTGACGGACGTGCTATCCGAGTTAGCACAGTTTTTTCGCAGCATCTCAGCAATCGACATTTTCTTGGTCGAATCAGGAATTATCCGACGGCGCTGGGTCGGTGCGATCCGCGGTTGCATCAGGTAGGGACGACCGAACGCTTTATAGGGTCCGACAGGATGGCGAAAAGGATTCGAAAGATTTCGAGTTTTCCCTTTCGTAGCATCGGAAGCTGCCATACATATCTTCCGGCATTATCTTCCAGTGATTGTTATTTCGGACTACATTTCTGCGATGTTGGATAAGAGACTTATAGCGTCATTGGACATGGAATTTTGGATCGGTCCCTGACTTACCGACACAGTCCAATAATGTCATTAGAACATGTGTATTATATATCGACGCTATATATATATAAGACTGCTACCAAGCATGATAGTTCAGTTTCTTGTCCGCAATGCTCATTTCTGCCTTTTATCATTTATATGAATAATTTATTTTGGCAGAACAGGGCATACCGAGAGTTCATATGCGTCTAGACGGCGTGGTTAAAGACTGGAAATAATCTTTTTCGCCGTCTATGTCTTTTCCAACCACAATGTTGGAAACGACAATGATGTCTAATAGACTTAACTTAGATGCTTTATCATACGTAATCCACCTTACTGAGGCGTTATCATTACGTCTTCAAGAGAAAGAATTCCGGGATATAATCCTCAATGTGATTTCTTTTGAGGGCAGTAGTTTGTTCACGTATAACTCCGCCCTTCAGTGGCTGCTTGGAGTTGGTTAGACGTGACGCAGCCCTAGCTACATCCACGCGCGTGGATAGTAAGGTGAAGAACTCTCTCAGAGTCGCTTCGTTCTCGGAGAAGCTTCTCTTCGACGGCAACTTTTCAGCAATCCATGATTGCTCGATTTACACGTTCTCTTGTCTATCTAGTGTAGCAAGAGATTCAGACTGGGGCAAACATTCGGTGGTTGACTCAGAGAGTGCCACTGCAGTTGCCGGATCCGAGTTTTATAATTATGACGGTTGCCAGTCAAACAGGCTGGGATATAATATTGATCCCAACGGATTCGAAGTGCCAGGGTCTTTGGGTTCCGCAGTCTCTAAGCAAGCACTTATCTTCCACGGAATAATGTTTTTTTTAGGCTTGCTTTATGTCATTGGATGAACATTATTCAGAAACGCATGTCCAAATCCTGTCCGTTAATTCGACAGTAGTGGCGTATCTCCGGAACCAGGGAGGCACTCATTCGTTTCCGTTATTCAATTTAATGGAAAGAATCCTTCTGTTTGTTATAGTACACCAAGTTCTGCTTTGGTCCGTCATATTCCGGGTCGTCTGATTGTATTACCGGATTCCCGTTCACTTATGGGTCGCTTGTTGCCGTCAGAATGGACTCTCAACAAACAAGTATTCAATCAGATTTGCTATCAATGGGAGCACCCAATGATAATTTATTTACGACACAACTTGCTTGTCAATTGCAGACGTATGTGTTTGCTTGTCCGGATCTCTGAGCTTATGTTGTTAACGCTCTATTGATCTAATAGGACAGAATGATAGGATATGCGTATCCTCCTGCGCTGTTGTTTCAGCAAGTATTGCTAAGGTAAACAACCACAATACATTTCTGTTGATAGCATCTCTGTCTTCACAGAGACCATGGGTAAATTTACTCTAATGTCTACTGTGGGACTTAACGCGAAATCTTCCTCCATGAGAGGATCTTTTTTCGCTGGGTAAAATCGTGTCATCTTTATCACAACCCGCAAGGTCTCAACCTTCACATATTCTGTTGTGTGGTCCTTATTGCATTGTAAGCATTGTACTGGACGAGCATTGGACGCGATTTCTTACTGTAGGAGAACCTCTTCTTCGCTATACTATGCGGTTAAAGTGGAGGCTCTTCCGTCGTTGGTGTAGGGATCATTATGTTGATATTTTTTATCCCTCCATACTAGACATTGCAACTTTCTAGTATACTTGTTTGACAAGATCAACTGCAGCCTGTTACTACTAAGGTTATAGGTTTATGTTACCTCATACCTATGCACTCTATGATAGTTTACAATTGAGTCTTATGTCTCTTTATCTAAGTCAGTTAGTAACTTTTCGATAAATAGACTTAGAATCATTAGATTAAATTCCTATACGGAATTTAACTTCGGTTCTTATTTAGCTAAGTAATCATTTGAGCCTCTGGAAACAGTAGTTTTCAAATTCTGACCTTTTAGACAGTAATTCTGTTGGCTTCTCTTTTACTGAAGAGTCAGTGAGTTTCATGCACTATCGGTGGATGATTTTCACTTTCGTAGTTTCGGAATCACTACTTCCTTTACTATTTAGGTTGGATTTTTGCATAAGAGTCAGGCTCCTAATTAATATCCGGAACCTATTGTTATTAAGGTCCTTCCGTCTTTGTACGGACATAGGCCTTTACTCTGTCCGGTTAGAGTTTATGTATTTATAAACAGATATCTGTTTATTACTACGGGCGTAAGCTTCTTCTGTCTTTGATGCCTAATAGAAGGACGTTACGCTCCATTCTATTGCTAATGGATTCAATTAACTATCGATACTGCTTATGGTATATCATTGACTCAGCAGTTGTGTTTGAGATTTCGGCTCATGAAGTAAGAGTTCTTCTACATCTTGGGCTTACATTAATAGTGTCACTATTATAGATTTTTGAAGGCTGCTCATTGCGCTCAGCCATCCACATTCATGAATTTTTATCTCTGAAATATCGAGTCCATTTCTGGAGGCCTCTATTGTTAGGTCTATTATCTACTGCTCAGAATGTCATTCACTTAACAGTTGCTACTATAGCTAGGTAGGCTGTCTGTTTCGGCAGTGACTCCGTTCTGCTGCCCTCTTCGCTCTGGGCTATTTGACCCAGGGCAAGAAAAAGGGGGGGGGGGGGGGAGGGTGTTCCCTTGGATCACCTGTTTTACTATGAAAACAAGGGGATACCTCCTCTGGAGTTAGTAATTCTGAGCTGTTATTGGGATGGTTGTTTAGTGAGAAGTTTATGTTTTAAAAATTCATTCAGGTCTTAGTTTTTAAAGTATAGCTTTTGAATATATCACTTGTCAAACGGGCGTTATTATTCAATCCTCAGACACTTTTAAGGAGTATAAAGAGTCTCTATTCTCTAGACTTACTTTATTTATTGGCTTACTTTAAAAATTATTAGTATAAGGATTATACTAGATATTAATAGAGTACATGGATGTATGATGCTCAATTTTGGAAGGTGTTGTATCTTTCTAATTTATCATAAATAAGAAAGATACATGTAAGGCCTAATACTTCTTTTTCCCAAGAGGGGATGACTCTATTTTATATAATTGAGCGTATTCCATCTTGCTCTATGTCCTTGGCCCTCCAGCCTTTTTACTATTCAGCTATGTCTGGGTCATTGGTACAGTATAAAAATGTTAAAAAATTTATAGTAATTTATATATTTTTTATACTTACCAATGACCCAGACGGGGATGGCCCTCCCAGGAGTTGGGAACTCTTACCTCCCCGCTGAGTACATAGCGCTTACCAGGCTCTGGTTATAAGAATGATTAATGCCGCCAATTTCGGAACATCCTTGACACTGTGCATGTGCAGTAGAGGTGAAGTGTGGAGGGCCATTCAGGACATGTTTTCTTTGGTTTTAGATGCAAATTTTGGGGATTGGGGGGCAAAATTTGTGTTTGGCCCTATATTTTAAGAGTTAGCACCAGCTATGTCTGGGTCATTGGTAAGTATAAAAAATATATAAATTACTATAAATTTTTTAACTTTTCTTGGTTTCCCGATGTTAACTTTAGTTATAGTTGGCTAAATCAAATGAAGTTTGGTATGTTGGTGAATCAACATAAAATACAGGTCATGTTTGAATCAGTGTGGTGTCCGACAATTTTTGCCAGTTATGCCCCTTTTTTTACTTCAAAAAATTCATTTTTCTTGGTTTCCCCATAACTTTTGTTGTTGTTGACAGAATCAAACAAAATTTAGTATGTAGATGTCTCAACATAAAATACAGGTTGAGTTCAAATTGGGGTATGGCCAGTCATTTCTTGCCAGAGTTAAGTCCCTTTTTCGACTGAAAAATTCAATTTTTTCAAATACCTCTAATTGCACACTTTTTTTTCGGGGAACATGCGGTCGGGCGGCCTTTTATTGGATATCTTTTACTCAATCATGAAAGAGTATCTGTATATATGTGTGAATAAAAGTTTGTCACATTGTGTTAATGGTCATCTGCACACAAACCCCACAAAAAGTGGGTGAACAAGCAGCCCATAACTGTGCCAAATTTTTTACCTGCACTTAATTGGCATCCAGTTATTTCATGCTTTTGAAAAAGTGGGTAAACAAGCAGCCCATAACTGTGCCAAATTTTTTACCTGCACTTAATTGGCATCTAGTTATTTCATGCTTTTGAAAACAGCAAATAAAGATGAATAAATCAACAACTTGAAAAATAAAACAGAAAAACACAGCTGAAACTCTACTATAAACTTCAGCAGAAATGGTAATGATGAATGGGGATTACATCAAGAAGGCAATATCATGACATCTTGATCTTCATTCATAAAAATCAATTCATAGACACTGATTGGTTGTCAAAACAGACGCCATTTAAAACTATCCAATCCTTTCATTATGCAAACAAGTCAAGAAAGGGAGAAATATTGTAAGATAAATTGGCTATTATCACCATGTGGGTTTCAGAGATGCTGTATTGAAGTTTTGACCTCGCCTCTGGGCTTTATCAATATATATATTCCCAGAGATGAGGTTTCATCTTCAGTACACCGTCTCCGAAACCGAACATGGTGTTAATAACCTATATGTAATTTTTACCTTCTAAAGGCAGTGATATAGTTGAATGAGTTTTAATTTTGTTACTATCTAAATCTTTGTTCCATAGATTTGTGTCAGGGATGAGACGATTCTTCAACTTCTAGAAGATTTGGGAGAGTCCCAGGCACAGTTCACCACCTGTTACAATGAGGTAGGTATTTTCACACCCTCAAATCTATGAGATCACTTTGGATGTTACAGATATTGTTCACATTGCCAATTTTTTCGAATTGTGGAATGATTAGATTTATTCCACTGGAAAATATAAACTTATTGTGAGTGTAAGTATAACTAAATGCGATAAGTTACTATTGAATGGTTGGAGAAGATACTGACCAAACTTTAAAGAAAATGCATTGGAGATTATGGTAAATTATGAAAGACGAGGCATAAATTTTGTGCAGTAATTTATTTTTATTGAAGACTCCCTATTATCAGTCAGAAGTGACAGACATGGTTTTAAAGGAGCAACAGGTTCATGCAGTTCCACAAAAATTCTTTGGGTTTTGAAACAGAAGTTTAGGGCTCTTGAATGTGCTTGAAATGTAACTTGCTTGGAAAATGTCATGAAAAGTTCTTAAAATATATATATAATTGCATTGCTCATTTTTTGGGCTCTCCTACTCTAGCAAAGGCAAGACATAGGCATTACTAATTCTGATTCCATTAACAATGGGTTTTAACTTTTGAACTGTTAAAGATATGTTCGTGAAACTTGATAGGTTAATACCCTCACCATAAGCTGAAATGTTACCATCAAAACCATGGTACAAGATTCAAGGTCAAGGTTGCTGTTAACTAAAAATAGAATTTCATGCCAAAGTTTTCTGATCAAGTATTTCAATCGTCTGTAACTTTTTAACCATTGAAGATAATTCTCTACAACTTTATGGAGTTATTCAACACCCCGAGGCAAGGTGAAACTGCAAAATTTGTTACTTACAAATTGATTTCAAAATGAAACTAGACAAGAAATAGGTGAATGCGAGTGATGGCTCACCTCTTCTATCCCTGTCTGCATGCCAACATCATACTCAGGGTTATTTCCAATGTAGTGAAAAGTCCTGAAACTAATCAGAAAGCTTCTTGAAAATGGCCTTCAATTTTTTTTCAGCCCTGAGATAATGAAGTCTTCCATAAAAGCACCAACATTCAGTCTGGATCATTCAGGTGTGTCAGGAGCTGCTCTATTCCGGAGAACAACTTTGCTCCCAGCATTGATCTTGGGAACACTTGCTTTTATATTTCAATTGAAGTAGCATGCAAAGGTACTGCCAGTTCTCATCACAAGGCTTTGCATACCAGTTCAGAGTAATGCCATTCAGGTTAAATCAAGCTGCATGAATGTTCACCTGACTGATTAAAGATCTCCCAACAGGGAAGGGATATAGTGTAGAGCTCAATTCATCCATCCTTCCTATCTCTCTGTCTGCCTGGTAGTTTATGTGATAACTTAATAGTTTCCTACCTGTGAGAACCCCAGGAAGTGAACCTGTGCTTGTTTACCATGGTTACTAATTTATTAGCTCACCGAAGGGAGCTTAACTTATATCTTGCCGTCCATCATCCATCGTGAACTTTACATTAACGACTCCTCCTCACAAACTACTGGATCAAATTGAACCATATTTGGTGTTTTTTGTTCCCCATCATATGTCAATTCACACTTGTACAAATAAACTTGCCGCACCCACAGGGGGCACCACAAGGCGCATAACTCTGATAGCACCCATGAATTTCTTTCCAAAATGCAAAAAAATCTTTTTCTTCAGATCCACCAGACAGAATTCTTTCCTATTTGGTGTACATCATCTCTAGGGAGGGAGGGGGGGGGGGGGTGGGGGGAGGGGGTGTTCAGATTCAAGTTTGTTCAAATCGGTCCCCTGGATTCATATTTGGGCTCACTATAGAAGCCCAAATTTGAACTTAGTGCATTTCAGTCAAATTTCTTTAAAAATCTTCTTCTCAAGATCCAGCAGGCAGAATCTTTTGATATTGGGTATGCAGCAGGCTCAGTGAGGTGAGATTCAAGTTTGCCAAAGCCAGGGTTCATATTTGGGCTCCTTATAAATTATAACTTAGTTCAAAATGAGGAATTTTCTTTAAAAATCTTCTTCAGATCCAGCAGTCAGAATGCTTTTGATATTTGGTGTGCAGCATTCTTGGGGGGGGGGGGGGGGGGAGGGGGAGGGGGGAGGTGAGATTCAAGTTTGTTCAAGCCATGTCCCTAGGTCAATATTTGGGCTCACCGTGGAATCTCAAATTGTAACTTAGTTCAAAATGAGGAACTTTCTTAAAAAATCTTCTTCAGATCCAGCAGTCGGAATGTTTTGATATCTGGTGTGCAGCATCCTTGGGGGGGGGGGGGGGGGGGGGGGGGGGGTTGGGAGAATTCAAGTTTGTTAAAGCCAAGTCCCTGGGTTCATATTGTGGGAGCCCGAATTATAACTTAGTTCAATATGAGGAATATTCTTTAAAAATCTTTTTTTTTTATATCCACCAGTCAGAATCTTTGGATATTTGGTGTAAGCTTTTCTTAGGAGGGGCAGATGCAACTTGTTGAAATTAATTCCCTGGGTTGATATTTAGTCTACCTTGTCAGGTGAGCACCCTCAGGCCCTCTGGGGATTCTTGTTTTCTCATGCGTTTATTATGCAAATTTGACTAACTTTGATGTATTTAGTGTTACTTTCAGCACTGTAAGTGCAAATGCCAATACGGCTCGGGCTAGAGGCCGTATTTATGAACCGATCTTTACGAAACTTCTTGGGTACCTTTGGTATCACCGTGGGACAAGAACAAGTGTTTTTGAGTCCGGTCCGAAATTCAAGATGGCCGATGGCAGCCATTTTGTACAAAATTAGGTGCAATCAGATTTTTGCACAGAACTTCCATATTAAAATGCTGATTTGAATAATTTTATGTGTGAATGTTTAGTACCATGCGATACATCACATATAATACGGGTTTTTTTCTCGTGCAAAAAATATGCAAATTAGATGAACTTTGATTTTTTCATTGCCACCAACACACAGTAAGTACACATATCAATACAGCTCGGGCTAGAGTCTGTATTTATGAACGGATCTTCACGAAACGTCTTAGGTACCTTTGTTCTCACCTTGGGATGAGAATGAGTGTTTCTGAGTGCGGTCCAAAATTCAAGATGGCTGCCAGTGGCCATTTTGTACTGAAATTAGGTCTAATCAGTTTTTTGTCACAACTTCTATACAGCTCGTATTTATGAACTGATCTTCACAAAACTTCTTAGGTACCTTTGTTTTCACCTTGGGACAGGAACGAGTGAGTTTTGGGGTGCCTTTGTTATCACTGTGCTATGAGAACAAATATTTTGGGGTTCAGTCAGGCCCACTCTGGGACTCAAAAGATTTCTTTTCTAGTTTAGCATCTGACTGTCACCCACCTTTACAATACTTTACATATACATTTGTTACAGGCTACGGTCAGTATTTATGTACAGACTTTTGCAATACTAAATTTATATGTACCTTTGTTATCAGGTCATTACCTAGATGTTTGTCATTGCTGTGTCACATACTCAGACATGTTAACTCTCCCGGAATGGCCGAGAAAATCCCAGAATTTCAGTGTAGTTCCCGGCCTCCCGGACGGGAATCAGTTTTGGACCAAAAATCCCGGAAAACAACAGTCAAATATTTCGTTCCTGTTGTAACTTACGAAAAACGTTCGGAGTCAAATCACATGCATTTCAAACTCTGGTAAAAACTCACGAAGCAGTAAAATATGGATTTAAGTTAAATTTATTTAAGAATTTATTTAAGAAAAGGGTATTTTATGATATTTATTTCAACTCTGTTCATGTTTATTTCTGTGTTTTTTCCGCTGAGATTCGTGATCAGCGTGCGAGTGTTGAAGTGAAAATAGGTGACTTACTTTCAAAAAATTTAAAAACTCCACCTTCATTTAAATGCAGTTTTTGGAAATTAAAATATATGAAAAGGAATTAAATAATATATATTTATTTATTCCTTCATAGAATAGCTTTAATTCTCATCCCTTTTCCAAAATCAAAACGTAAACAACAACTATTTAGCACAGTTTAAAAGTAGGTTAAAGTCGCTTAGGATGCCGAAAAATCATGACTGCATATTTAAACACAATGGACTTATTTTCTAACACTACATTTATTCTGTTGTGCTGACTACAGAACTGTTAACTGTTGGCCATCTGTACCCAGAAAATTTCGAATGGAATTAAAAAAAAATGCTTCAATGATGAAAAGAAAGGTTTTGTGTAGGGCACAAACATCCCACATGCATGAAGTTTGATCAAGACACTTTCCAAGTATTAATGTTCTTGAAGTAACTGAACATTAGGACATCTTTTCCTGTTAACATTTCCAGACTTGGGAAATTATTAGCTAGTCTAGACTTTGATAAGAGCAAACCACAGGTGGGGGTGCTCTGTGGGACAGTGTGGGTGGGTGGTGGTGGTGGGGGGTGGGGGGGGGGGCTCATGAAGAAGAGGATCCAGGGGGGGGGGAATCAACAGTTATTTTATGATTTTTTAACATAGCATAAATGCATCAGCAAAGTTGACAACTAGTTCTGGATATAATCTGGTGTTAATAGTGGTCCATGAGCTGAAAATTCACAAGTTTTTTCTTTTATTTTGTCCCCGCGCGAACTTTTCCCTGAAATCCATCCCATTTCCCTGAAAATCACCCTCAGGTTCCCTGAAAAATTATTCTGGAGGTTAACATGTCTGCACATACTATACATATACATGTCTTGACAAGTTGAGCTACAGTGTCATTGACACTTTCATAATTGTATATCGCATTGATGAGAATAACTCGTGGCCAAATGTGTAATATATTGCGTTCAGATTTGATACTATTGTATGTATGTGAGAAAAGCTAAAAAAAATCAAAACGACGATCCAAGGAAAATTAAATATTTGACTGTGTATCACGGTGTTGTTCTTTGTTTGGTTTGGTTTCCTTTTAGCCAGCCGCACTTGGCGCCGTTTTCGCCAATTTGGTGCCATTTTTGCCAACCACACCTGGACCGTTTTTGCCAGTTGGTGCCGTTTTCGCCAACAAGAGTTGGTACCATTTTTGCATGGTGCTGTTTTCGCCTGCACCCCATTAACTCACCCCTCAATTCTTTAGTACAGTCTATACCTCAAATTATTTTTGTTGAAAACATAACATACAGGGAACAGAAATTAACATAGTCTAAATTTACTATGAAATATAAAAACTAATACATTTCTCAATGCTGTCTAGCGTCGCCCACCGCTATAAGCATGACAGTATATTTATTCTGACCTCCTACTACAGAATTTAACAGCAGGTACGCATACAATGTATTGATTAACTGAACAATGTGTCTAGCGCCGCCCACCACTATAAGGGTGACTATATTTATTCTGACCTCTTACTACAGAATTTAAACAGCAGGTACGCATACAATGTATTGATTAACTGAACAATGTGTCTAGCACTGCCCACCGCTATAAGGATGACAATATATTTATTCTGACCTCTTACTACAGAATTTAAACAGCAGATATACATACAATGTATTGATTAACTGGACAATGTGTCTAGCTCCGCCCACCGCTATAAGGATGACAATATATTTATTCTGACCTCTTACTACAGAATTTAAACAGCAGATATGCATACAATGTATTTATTAACTGAACAATGTGTCTAGCGCCGCCCACCGCTATAAGGATGACAATATATTTATTCTGACCTCTAACTACAGAATTTAAACAGCAGGTACGCATACATTGTATTTATTAACTGAACAATGTGCACAATAATGGTACATGAAAACTCTGTCGTCGACGACTGAACCAGTCAGGAAAATCGGAGATAAAACCATATTTTCTTCAGTTTTTTTTTTCTTTTTTTTATGGAAAAAATTCCTCAGGAAACCTGCACCCGAGGCTAATGTTACGAGCCACCTCGAGAGGGAATGTTGGGTCTGCATTCAAACCAGAGTTAAGGTCTATAGGAACAGGCAAATTTCCCCAAATGGTCAAAAACAAAAGAGTTCCAAAACAACTAAATTAAACGATTTTCGTACAAACGGGGGCAATCAATGATACCGCTTTGATCTGAAGAATATTTTGTTTGCTGAAGTTGTAAACTAAAAAATATTTTTATCATTGAAAATCAACTTTTAAAATGTAGATCGCACTAACAACAGAACGGAAAATTCACACACACAACTCTTACATTAATGAAACCAAAATTAATCCAAAACATATATCTATAGCACTTTACCGAGAAATGAACTCTGAGGTGATTTTAAAATTAATTAAAACATGTTTTTAATGTCCATTCCAAAATATTTTTCCAGTAATGACATCAAGACGTGACACCTTAAGAGACAAATGGCACATGCAAGATGTACATAACACTTGGCTGATGTATTTGGTACAGATATGCATGGATGTTTGTTGACATTGATTGCTAAATCCAAACATCCAACACTGACAGAGTTGTACAATGTTGAACCTTCTTATGAAATGGCAATACATGATACAGCTGACTGGTCAATGATAAATACACTAATTATTTTGTCTCTAACACTAGATAGACAATCCCTGTTCAGTTGATGGTAAACATAACTAATGAAAAGTGTGAAGCTCCAGTGAATCCTGAGCATGCATTCTTAAGGCCACACATCTTTATATTGATACTAAAAACATCTTTCAGGTTGGAGATTAAATATCTGTTTTAAATAATTCAAAAAGCATATCAAAGTTCATTTGACGGTAAAGTGATGTAGATACATGGTTCAGATTAATTTTGGTTTCAGTAATTTAAGTGTTCTAATTGTGAATTTTTAGTTCTGTTGTTAGTGCAATTTGCAATTTAAAAGTTGATTTTCAACAATAAAATCACTTTTTAGTTTGAAACTTCAGCACTCCAAATATTCTTTAGATCAAAACAGTGCCATTGCCTGTCATTGCTTGTATGAAACTTGTTTAATTATCGTGTTTTGGAACCATTTGTTTTTGTCAATTTGGGAAAATTCGCCAGTTCCTATAGACCTTAAACATTTGTTTTTTTGTTTTTTTTTTACAAGTTCAGCTGTCACACAATAAAACAAAGCAGTTGTGTACATGCGAGGGCTTAGCTAGAAGCTGAACTCTTCAGCCAAGGACGACTACAATGATCATGTGATCATCAATCGAAAAATTGATTGGTTGAACAATCTTCACATTACGTGTATGCTCCCTGTAAAACACTGCCAATCGACTCCCCACTAACTGCTCTATGAGGTGGGGTATCAAAACCCAACCACGTGACTTCAATAAGACGTACAATCGGTTATAATTAGCACGAAGTGTTTCCCAGTGTTGTGACAAGGTTATGCTTCCGACCCAAAATAGGACCTCCAAACATCATTTCTCTGCAAAACGTACGGAAATTTTAAAAACGCGTTTCATTTCGAATATATTGAGTAAAAATCAGTGCGATTTCGTCCTTGAATTTTTACAATCCGACTATTATTAGCGAAGTTACGCCAAAAATGGAAATAATAAAAAAAATTTCATTTGTAACAGGTTGAAAGACCTTTCAAAAAGAGTCATTCAAATACACACCTTTTTTAGCTCACCTGAGCAAAGCTCAGGATGAGCTTTACTGATCACTTTCCGTCCGTCGCCGTCGTCCGTCGTCGTTGGGCGTCAACAATCATCTCCTCCCAAACCACTAGGCCAATTTTAATAAAATTTTGTGGGATTGATCATTGGGTGGAACACTCGAAGAATTGTGTTCGAAATCTCCGTCGCCCATCTAATATGGCTGCCTTGGCTGCTGATTGGCAAAAACACATTAAAATCTTCTTCTTCAGAACCACTGGATCAATTTGAATAAAATTTGCTGGGGATAACCAGTGGGTGGTCCTCTCTCAGAATTGTGTTCGGTTTGTCCGCCCGCCATCCAACATGGCTGCCACAGCTTCTGATTGGCTGACGCTCCACCCCTAAATTTCTATTTTTTGAATCAAGAGATTGATTTGAACCAAATTTTTTTGAGGACTTATTGGGTCATAAGTATCTAATTTATGCCAAAAAAAATTTTCACGTAGCCCCATGGGAACCTCAGGAGCTAAAAATAGAAAAAAATTAAAATTGCTCATATCTCCAAAACTGCGCGGCTCAGAAACTTTTTATTTGCTGTGCAGCTTGCTTATGACCAATGGAAAGGAATGGTAGAAAAAAATCGCTAACGTTTTTTTTTCTAAGGTACTTTCTTGGGACTCTGAAAAAGTGCTGACTCGGCACTTTTTAACACTGAAGGTGATGCAAAAACATTAAAAACTCTTATTCTCGCGTCAACAATCATCTCCTCCCAAACCACTAGGCCAATTTTAATAAAATTTTGTGGGGTTGATCATTAGGTGGAACACTCGAAGAATTATGTTCAAAATCTCCGTCGCCCATCTAATATGGCTGCCTTGGCTGCTGATTGGCAAAACACATTAAAATCTTCTTCTTCAGAACCGCTGGATCAATTTGAATAAAATATGTTGGGGATAACCAGTGGGTGGTCCTCTCTCAGAATTGTGTTTGGTTTGTCCGCCCGCCATCCAACATGGCTGCCACAGCTTCTGATTGGCTGACGCTCCACCCCTAAATTTATATTTTTTGAATCAAGAGATCGATTTGAACCAAATTTTTTTTGAGGACTTATTGGGTCATAAGTATCTAATTTATGCTGAAAAATGTTTTCCCATATCCCCGTGGGAACCTCAGGAGCTAAAAATAGAAAAAATTAAAATCGCTCATATCTCCAAAACTGCACGGCTCAGAAACTTTTTATTTACTGTGCAGCTTGCTTATGACCAATGGAAAGGAATGGTAGAAAAAAAATCGCTAACGGTCTTTTTCTAAGGTACTTTTTCGGGACTCTGAAAAAGTGCTGACTCGGCACTTTTTAACACTGAAGGTAATGCAAAAACATTAAAAACTCTTATTCTCACGTCAACAATCATCTCCTTCAAAACCAATGGGCCAATTTCAATAAAATTTTGTGGGCTTGATCATTGGGTGGAACACTCGAAGAATTGTGTTCGAAATCTCTGTCGCCCATCTAATATGGCTGCCTTGGCTGCTGATTGGCAAAACACATTCAAATCTTCTTCTTCAGAACCGCTGCATAAATTTGAATAAAATTTGCTGGAGATAACCAGTGGGTGGTCCTCTTTCAGAATTATGTTCGGTTTGTCCGCCCGCCATCCAACATGGCTGCCACAGCTTCTGATTGGCTGACGCTCCACCCCTAAATTTTTATTTTTTGAATCAAGAGATCGGTTTGAACCAAATTTTTTTTGAGGACTTATTGGGTCATAAGTATCTAATTTATGCCGAAGAAAATTTTCCCGTAGCCCCGTGGGAACCCCAGGAGCTAAAAATAGAAAAAATTAAAATCGATCATATCTCCAAAACTGCACGGCTCAGAAACTTTTTATTTACTGTGCAGCTTGCTTATGACCAATGGAAAGGAATGGTAGAAAAAAAATCGCTAACGGTCTTTTTCTAAGGTACTTTTTCGGGACTCTGAAAAAGTGCTGACTCGGCACTTTTTAACACTGAAGGTAATGCAAAAACATTAAAAACTCTTATTCTCACGTCAACAATCATCTCCTTCAAAACCAATGGGCCAATTTCAATAAAATTTTGTGGGCTTGATCATTGGGTGGAACACTCGAAGAATTGTGTTCGAAATCTCTGTCGCCCATCTAATATGGCTGCCTTGGCTGCTGATTGCCAAAACACATTCAAATCTTCTTCTTCAGAACCGCTGCATAAATTTGAATAAAATTTGCTGGAGATAACCAGTGGGTGGTCCTCTTTCAGAATTATGTTCGGTTTGTCCGCCCGCCATCCAACATGGCTGCCACAGCTTCTGATTGGCTGACGCTCCACCCCTAAATTTTTATTTTTTGAATCAAGAGATCGGTTTGAACCAAATTTTTTTTGAGGACTTATTGGGTCATAAGTATCTAATTTATGCCGAAGAAAATTTTCCCGTAGCCCCGTGGGAACCCCAGGAGCTAAAAATAGAAAAAATTAAAATCGATCATATCTCCAAAACTGCACGGCTCAGAAACTTTTTATTTGCTGTGCAGCTTGCTTATGACCAATGGAAAGGAATGGTAGAAAAAAATCGCTAACGGTTTTTTTCTAAGGTACTTTTTCGGGACTCTGAAAAAGTGCTGACTCGGCACTTTTTAACACTGAAGGTAATGGAAAAACATTAAAAAATCTTTTTCTCGCGTCAACAATCATCTCCTCCCAAACCACTGGGCCACATAAAATTTTCTGGGATTGATCATTAGGTGGAACACTCAAAGAATTGTGTTTGAAATCTCTGTCGCCCATCTGACATGGCTGCCATGGCTGGTGATTAGGAAAACACATTAAAATCTTCTTCTTCAGAACTGCTGGATCAATTTGAATAAAATTTGCTGAGGTCAACCAGTGGGTGGTCCTCTTTCAGAATTGTGTTCGGTATGTCCGCCCACCATCCAACATGGCTGCCACAGCTTCTGATTTGCTAACGGCCCACCCCTAAATTGCTATTTTTAGCTCACTGAAGGGAGCTCAACTTTATCACTTTCCATCCGTTGTCCGTCGTCGTCCGTCGTCATGAACACTTTTCAAACAACTTCTCCTCCTAAATCACTGGTCCAAATTGAACCAAATTTGGTTGGTATCTTCCTTAGCATGTGTCATTTAGAAATTGTGTGACTAAAGTTACCGCGCCCAATGGGGACCCCAGAAGGGGCGGAAAGGTGCAAAAACCTTTAAAAATCTTCTCCAGAAACAGTAAAGTAAAAAAAATAAAAATGGCCATATCTCAAAAATTGCACGGCTCAGAACATTTTTTTAAGCACTAAGCTTCCTCATGACCAGCCGAATAGAGCTGTACAAAAAAAAAAAATCAAAAATAATGGGGGAGATTTATAAAGGGGTCTGGGTTTAAGTACCTTGGTCAACAGGGCGGAATGAGGGTGACCATGGTTTACCTCATTGTAAGAGGTTAAGTTGTTGGTACAGAAATAAGAATTTCCTGTCAGCAAATGGAGATGGAGTATGGTAAATGGTTTTGTGTTTCAAAATTATGGGCAGACACCCCCAAAGGCAATTCCACTCTGCAAGTTTTGTGGAGATCAACCTCAGCACCATTGAGAAAAGAATAACTGAAGTATGGTAAATGGTTTCATGTTTCAAAATTATAGGCAAATACAACAGAAGGACAATCTGGGTCAACCATTCAGACAACGTGCAAGTTTGACAGAATTGCCTGGGCACCTTGAGGAATAGTTGGTCAAACAAATGGAGAGACTTAGTTTGACTGGTGTATGGTTTTGTGCTTCAAAATTGTAGACAAATAACAAACATGAGCAAGCCTAGGGCTTCAACCAAAAATTCGCTATTCAGAATTTTTCAGATTCTCATTTTGTGCTTTTGGAACATGGGTTGTAATACCTGATGTGCGCCGGATATTTGTGGTTTGTACTATGCGCTTTTTAGTGACACCTGTTCTAAATCATCAATCGAGTGTACCTCTTCGTTAGCTCTTATGAAATCGAGTATCACATGTTATTGTGTTTTAGAGAAAAAGGTAACATCATGTTAACAATTGATCTGCGATCACTTTATTTGCTTTGTTTCTCGTCCAGAACTTCAATCGCGTGGAACATGATGAAAATGCTTGGTTTTGTTCAACAGACGGATGAAAACGACAAATGATTCTGAAGACAACAGAAAACAGCTTTATCGTTTTGCGTCCCACGTCCATACGTTTCCGAGACGTTTTGGCCTTTAGGCTTTACTAGGCTTTAGACGTTTCAACATGGGACGTTTCGGCCTCCTCGAAACACCCGAGACAAAAAGGCCGAAACGTCGCACTTCTTCGAGACAAAATTAAGGCGTCATCCAACAAAACTTGTTTTAGATAAATACACAATTTTAAATTCAACTTTGTTCCATGAAATCAGCCACAAATTTAAAAGTTTTTCTGCTGTAGTCCCTGGAAAAGTTCACAGGGAGAGTATCGGGAAAAGAACTTAAACACAGGCAGTTTTAATCAAGAAATCTACGGGGGAAATATGGAGTTTTGTAGCACAGATGTTTTGTTTGATGGCGCCTTAAAACTTATCTTTCTTTGAAAATTGAAAAATTAAAAAGAGTCACAGATCATAAGTCCAGTGCCAGAGTTCAGCTATCCGAACATTGTGGCTGCCCACTACATTCATATTCAGTACAGTGAAATCAGTGACAGTTTCCCCCGGTGCTATCACCGGGAGATATAGCCGATGTCTGAATGCGAAAATGGGTTTTATATCAATTGTTTTCGATTAGTGAATTACTTATGTGTGGTATTTTCAACCGAGTGGGGATTTTATTCATTTGATACACACAACGAGACGTAAATTTCCATCGACATTCCGCTGTTGTTGCTTTTAATTCTCAAAACAATAATCGGGCAGTCTGCTGAAACCAGTACTCAAACGATTAGTCGACTAGTCGATGTCGACTCTGGGCAAGCCAGTAGTCGACTCTCAATTGTACAGTAAACTAGTCAGAGGATTTCAAGCTTTTAGGTAAATAGTATCACCTCTCTGCCACTGTCAGCCAGTTTGAACAGCAATATTGGGCAATCAATGTATACATCTATTGCCATCTAATAGTAGTGACAGTAGTTTGTTTTAACTGGTACTAGTAGAGTGCTGAATTATTTTGGGCTATCAGGATATGTTATTAATTTGCCTTGTTGCAATTTATGGGAGAGTACTGCCTATAGGCACTATCCCATAAATCACAACAAAGCAAATTAAATAAGAGTGTATAATTTCACTCTTAGCATAATTAGAAGCACATTAACAGAATAGTTTTCCAGTAAGTTGCTGTATATGAATGCCCAAGTGAAGCCAAATTTGGACCTTCAGCACTCTACCGGAACACCAACGCTGTTATAAGGAGACAAGTTTAGAGCTGAAACGATTAACCGGTTAATCGATTAACCGACGATCAACAGCATGATCGATCAAAAAAGTCCTTGATCGATTAACCGTTACCTTTGAACTACCGCATTTCAAGTGTTAATATTGTAAAAAACATTCCCCGACTTACGTAGACATTGCCACACTCACTCGTCGGCGAATTGTCAGTTTCAAATGCATGCAGTACTCGCTATGATGTTGTTAAAACTTATAACATCAGTGAAGTCGGCATGTGTTTTATCCTGATAACGTTGTCTCTATGATTCCGTTTGATGTCATTGGAATGTGTGGGCAGTGTGCCTGAAATGCGATACTATGGCGAGAGTTATTGTTTTGAGGTAATCAGCATGCAATGAATGGTTGATGACTTATCAGGAGAGTACGTGCGCAATTGTTCTGTATGTGCCAGAAACTCTTGATAAAGTTTTCAAACGGCTGTTGACTAGCATGGACATTTAAAGGGAACTTTTAAAAATGGAATATGGGCGGATCAAGGCGTGAGTATGCTTGGTATATATTAGCGTCACTTTATTGTAAAGCAGTCTCGCGAGGGGGATTTTTCACCCTCGCAGATTTTTCAGAATGCCAGCTCCGCGCCCCCCCCTCCCCCCCCCCCCCTCCAACGAAATTACAGATCACGTTAGCAACTTCTCACACTTGACAAGTCGACATTCTATGTACTTGTTTTTTAGATCCACTGGTCTGAATCTTTGGATATTTGGTATAAGCTTTTCTAGGGAGGGGGGGGGGGGGGGGCGCGGTGGCTCAGTAGGTAGAGGTGCAGGCTGCAAGCCGAGAGGTCCTCGGTTCGAATCCCACCTGCGGCAACCGCGTTGTGTCCTTGGGCAAGACACTTCACCCCCATTGCCCATGTGGGGGGCACGATGACGCCGTGTACTAAGGCGTACTGCACGTCGATGGTACGCATGTCTTCAACCAATCTAACCCTGCCTGTGCTGCAGTGCGGAGTTACGATGTTGGGGAGCTGGCAGCTGCTCATCGTTGCTCGGTGGTTCTCTCCGGGTACTCCGGCTTCCTCCACCCGTAAAACTGTCACGGTCATGATTAGCCATTGTGCATAAATATGTGACCTTAAACATCAATAAATAAATAAATTTCTAAGGAGGGACAGATGCAACTTGATGAAATCAATTCCTTGGGTTTTATATTCAGGCTACCATGTCAGGTGAGCGCCCTCAGGCCCCCTGGGGCCTCCTGTTATTCTGCAGTGGTAGACATATTCTGGGCAGTGAAAAAGAAATACACACCTTTTTTATTCTGCAGTGGTAGACATATTCCGGGCAAGGAAAAAAAACTTGACACAATTTGGTTGCGTTTCCAGGTATTCGCATGAAGGACAGCTGACGTCGACTTAACAGGTTGAGAACAATGTAGTTTCGTTACCCACTAAACGGGCCAAATTGCGAGAGTTATTAGACCACAGACGTCTGGAATCCTGATCTAAATCACCCCTATCTCAAAACACCTCATTCTTATATGGATTCCCCCCCCCCCCAGATCTGTGTGTTATTTATTTTGGAAGTGTGTGTGTGGGGTGGGGGGGCATATATAAGAGGGAGGTGTGACATTGGGGGTGATGTGATATTAATCAGGTCTCCAGATGTCTGTGGTTAGACTAGGCAGTGGGACCTGGGGGCAGGATGCACAGCAACTCCGAATGACGACATCCCCTTTAATCCGAGGATGATATACAACATTTCTTAATAAAAAAAATAAGCGTTCAATGGATAAGGTTGGATTTCAAGGTGTGCGAACTCGCCCCATTGACGCGGCAAAGCATCCATGTTTTATAAGGCCATATTCCCACTCAACTTGGCGGAGCAATAATATAAAAAGAATACCCAAAAGACGGGTGCAGAATGTTAATCTGCCCTCTCCCCCCCCCCCCCCCCCCCCCCCCCCAAAAAAAAAAAAAGAAAAAAAAATGTTCTTGGTAAAACCAAATGCAGTGGAAGACCAGTCTGGTATAGATATTATCATCTGACTGGTTGGTTGGTTGGGTGGGGGGGGGGGGGGGGGGGGGGGGGTCTAAGTACAAATTCACTGGAGGCAGAGAGCCAACTGTTATAGGCCTACCATCTTGACATCAGAGGGTGCAGTTGCGTAGGCCAACCCCACAAACATTTAATGTCTGTGTTTCTGTCTCCTAATGTTCCGTGTTGCTGTAAGCCTACAATTTGTAGGCCTAAGCCTATTAAAAAAAAAAATCCTGGTGAACTTGGGTGGGGTGGGAATCTTACACAGCATCAAGTGGGATATGCAAGTGCGATATAGGTATTGCTCCTCGCCGTATGGTGCGGAACAAAATTTCCTGACAGACCAAAATAATTTCCCGACTGATTTCAGATGTGGAACCAAATTTAATTTGAGTGCATTCAAAAACGGAAACTGGACATTGCAAATAAAATCATTAAAATTATTTTCGACAGTATTAATATGGGCAGATCATAAGCGGTCATAACTGAAATAGAAGGCGATCAATTGCATCTCGATTTGTTGTCAGTCTTTTTTGTGTTGATGATGTAAATATGTGTTGAATATTTTTAGTCGATAACTTGAAATAAATCATAAAAATGAATTTATTTTCTTTATACATTATTACATTAACCCATCGGAACATCCTGATGTCACTTGAAGTGTTGAATGCAAAAATGAATATTACACAGTAATTAGACTTGAATATTTCTCCATTTGAACTCTATATGCCAAGATTATTTTAATGTGATTTTTTGTTTTTGTTACAAATTACAATTAATTGAATATATTGATATATGTGCATTCCCAATAAATTGTAACAAAATACAGATTAAATTTCAAAAAGATATTTAATATCATTTGATAAATAAAAGTTGTCAGAAAGGTTTTAAACAACATCTCAAAAGTGTTATGCTTTATCAGACCAGTGCTGGAAAACACCATTAATTAGCTCCGCCCACTCATAAAAAGTTCGTCTAAAAATAGACACAGAGATCTTAATTGAACCGGATTAACAGTGACTGCATTATGTAATCATATGTAACAACTGGGGTAATTTGGAAGACTACTTTTACAGAGACTGTACACGTAATGAACCTTTGATTTACCGTTACCTTCAGACAATACTTTCCCACTATACTGGCGAAATGCGGGAAGAGATTAGTCTAAATTTAACTATGAAATATAAAAACTAACACGTTTCGCAATGCTGTCTAGTGCCGCCCGCCATAGACAAAGAACGGGAAGGGAAGAGGCAAAATACAAACAGGCCGATATCCAAGAACAATCAATTTATAAATGTAAATGTTGAGTAACGTCCAAACGCTTGCTGACAGGATCAGCCACATAACCATCTTTACATATGTCGCTGCGCCACCTACTATGGCACTTCCAGCATCTCTCATTAACTTGGGAGCATGCTGCCTGAGTAGCCCTTCCCGACCTCATCGAGTGCAACCCCAAATTCAAACCAAGGGTGACCGTTTTCAGTTTTGCAAGAATACATTCCCTGGCCCTCGTATAGCTGAGTTTTCTGTCCTTGGAAATCAGCTTGCAAATGGAACCCAATCTGTAAATGGGGTGAAATAAATATGTGTTCAGAGATGTACTGAGGTTCGAAATTTGTAAATATTTGAGAAAACATTGAATAAGGATAAGCTGATGTAACACCTTTGGAAACATAAATTTCGTTACCAGAATGATATTGATCTTCTTTGGATTTTGCAAAACGTAAGATTAAATAATCTGGGTGAATAGTAACATCAGAGCATCAGAGAGAGCTAACTTCGTCGAATCTTAAAAAACCGACAAATGAAAATAAAATCATGCAAAAATCATGAATATCTGCCAAATCACTGATTTCTGAATACATGTTGCACAAAAGTTTCAAATGATCAGAGTTAATGGGGTCCTTTTTAACCATTTGAGTGCTACAAGTGCGTTTCGTAGTTTCAACTAAATTTGTTTCAAAAGAACTGATGGTGGGATCAGCAAGCCCAATCACTCTGTGAGCCCACTTAATTATCCCCGCATTTTAAAAAATGCGGGGATATTGTCATGATCTCCGTCCATACGACCGTACGTCCGTACAACCGTACGTCCGTACTTCCGTACGTCCGGTTTTGTAATTCGAAACGCTGTA
The DNA here is from genome assembly GCA_031216915.1 of Pictodentalium vernedei. Lineage (NCBI taxonomy): Eukaryota > Metazoa > Mollusca > Scaphopoda > Dentaliida > Dentaliidae > Pictodentalium > Pictodentalium vernedei. The sequence continues at coordinate 538,843,363 of CM062297.1, forward strand.
ACTTTCTACAGTTGTTCGATAGGGTCTGTGCAACCCAAAAATACAACTTTTAAATTTTTGTGCCACCAGGTGGCTTCTGTGGAGCCACTTAAAAAATGCGTTATTTTTTCACTTTTTTGCTGAATAGTCCCAACCTATGTAATTCGGAGTTCTAAAATTACACTAGGGTGTTGCTAAATGATCTGTAGATATGTAGGAAGGTTTCGGATTTTTCGGGTGCCACGTGGCTGTGCCACCGTAGCCACTTTTGTGTTTTCTTAGACCGTTTCTGGCGAAAGGCTCCTAGGGTATGTAATTCGAAATGCTAAAACCATGCTCACATGTTGCAGTAGGGACTATAGATGTGCACAAAGGTTTCGGATTTTCCAGGTGCCACGTGGCTGTGCCACCATTGCCACTTTTGTGTTTTCTTAGACAGTTTCTAGTGAAAGGCTCCTAGGGTATGTAATTCGAAATGCTAAAACCATGCTCACATGTTGCAGTGGGGTCTGTAGATGCGCACGAAGGTTTCGGATTTTCCAGGTGCCTCGTGGCTGTGCCACCATTGCCACTTTTGTGTTTTCTTAGACAGTTTCTAGTGAAAGGCTCCTAGGGTATGTAATTCGAAACGCTAAAACCATGCTCAAATGTTGCAGTAGGGTCTGTAGATGCGCACGAAGGTTTCCGATTTTTCGGGTGCCATGTGGCTGTGCCACCGTTGCCACTTTTGTGTTTTCTTAGACCGTTTCCGGCGAAAGGCTCCTAGGGAATGTAATTTGAAACACTAAAACCATGCTCAAATGTTGCAGTGGGGTCTGTAGATGTGTACGAAGGTTTCGGATTTTTCAGGTGCCACGTGGCTGTGCCACCGTTGCCACTTTTGTGTTTTCTTAGACCGTTTCCGGCGAAAGGCTCCTAGGGTAGGTAATTCGAAACGCTAAAACCATGCTCAAATGTTGCAGTGGGGTCTGTAGATGCGCACGAAGGTTTCGGATTTTTCAGGTGCCACGTGGCTGTGCCACCGTTGCCACTTTTGTGTTTTCTTAGACCGTTTCCGACGAAAGGCTCCTAGGATATGTAATTCGAAACGCTAAAACCATGCTCAAATGTTGCAGTGGGGTCTGTAGATGTGCACCAAGGTTTCGGATTTTTCAGCTGCCACGTGGCTGCACCATCATTGCCACTTTCGTGTTTTCTTAGACCGTTTCCGGCGAAAGGCTCCTAGGGTATGTAATTCGAAACGCTAAAACCATGCTCAAATGTTGCAGTAGGGTCTGTAGATGTGCACGAAGGTTTCTGATTTTTCAGGTGCCACGTGGCTGTGCCACCATTGCCACTTTTGTGTTTTCTTAGCCTGTTTGCGGCAAAAGGCTCCTAGGGTATGTAATTTGAAATGCTAAAACCATGCTCAAATGTTGCAGTAGGGTCTGTAGATGCGCATGAAGGTTTCAGATTTTTCTGGTGCCATGTGGCTGTGCCACCGTTGCCACTTTTGTGTTTTCTTAGACCGTTTCCGGCGAAAGGCTCCTAGGGTATGTAATTCGAAACGCTAAAACCATGCTCAAATGTTGCAGTGGGGTCTGTAGATGCGCCCAAAGGTTTCGGATTTTTCAGGTGCCACGTGGCTGTGCCACCGTTGCCACAGCCACATGGCTGTGCCACCGTTGCCACTTTTGTGTTTTCTTAGACCGTTTCCGACGTAAGGCTCCTAGGGTATGTAATTCGAAACACTAAAACCATGCTCAAATGTTGCAGTGGGGTCTGTAGATGCGCACGAAGGTTTCAGATTTTTCAGCTGCCATGTGGCTGCGCCACCATTGCCACTTTCGTGTTTTTTTAGACCGTTTCCGTCGAAAGGCTCCTAGGGTATGTATTTCGAAACACTAAAACCATGCTCAAATGTTGCAGTGGGGTATGTAGATGCGCACGAAGGCTTTGGATTTTTCAGCTGCCACGTGGCTGCGCCACCATTGCCACTTTCGTGTTTTCTTAGACCGTTTCCGGCGAAAGGCTCCTAGGGTATGTAATTCGAAACGCTAAGACCATGCTCAAATGTTGCAGTAGGGTCTCTAGATGTGCACGAAGGTTTCAGATTTTTTAGGTGCCACGTGGCTGTGCCACCGTTGCCACTTTTGTGTTTTCTTAGACTGTTTCCGGCAAAAGGCTCCTAGGGTATGTAATTCGAAACGCTAAAACCATGCTCAAATGTTGCAGTAGGGTCTGTAGATGTGCACGAAGGTTTCGGATTTTTCAGGTGCCACGTGGCTGTGCTACCGTTGCCACTTTTGTGTTTTCTTAGACCGTTTCCGGCGAAAGGCTCCTAGGGTATGTAATTCGAAATGCTAAAACCATGCTCAAGTGTTGCAGTGGGGTCTGTAGATGCGCACGGAGGTTTCGGATTTTTCAGGTGCCACGTGGCTGCAACACCATTGCCACTTTCGTGTTTTCTTAGACCATTTCCGGCAAAAGGCTCCTAGGGTATGTATTTCGAAACACTAAAACCATGCTCAAATGTTGCAGTGGGGTCTGTAGATGCGCACGAAGGTTTCAGATTTTTCAGCTGCCATGTGGCTGCGCCACCATTGCCACTTTCGTGTTTTTTTAGACCGTTTCCGTCGAAAGGCTCCTAGGGTATGTATTTCGAAACACTAAAACCATGCTCAAATGTTGCAGTGGGGTATGTAGATGCGCACGAAGGCTTTGGATTTTTCAGCTGCCATGTGGCTGCGCCACCATTGCCACTTTCGTGTTTTCTTAGACCGTTTCCGGCGAAAGGCTCCTAGGGTATGTAATTCGAAACGCTAAGACCATGCTCAAATGTTGCAGTAGGGTCTCTAGATGTGCACGAAGGTTTCAGATTGTTTAGGTGCCACGTGGCTGTGCCACCGTTGCCACTTTTGTGTTTTCTTAGACTGTTTCCAGCAAAAGGCTCCTAGGGTATGTAATTCGAAACGCTAAAACCATGCTCAAATGTTGCAGTAGGGTCTGTAGATGTGCACGAAGGTTTCGGATTTTTCAGGTGCCACGTGGCTGTGCTACCGTTGCCACTTTTGTGTTTTCTTAGACCGTTTCCGGCGAAAGGCTCCTAGGGTATGTAATTCGAAATGGTAAAACCATGCTCAAGTGTTGTAGTGGGGTCTGTAGATGCGCACGGAGGTTTCGGATTTTTTAGGTGCCATGTGGCTGCAACACCATTGCCACTTTCGTGTTTTCTTAGACCATTTCCGGCAAAAGGCTGCAAGGGTATGTAATTCGAAATGCTAAAACCATGCTCAAATGTTGCAGTAGGGTCTGTAGATGTGCACGAAGGTTTCCGATTTTTCAGGTGCCACGTGGCTGTGCCACCGTTGCCACTTTTGTGTTTTCTTAGACCGTTTCCGGCGAAAGGCTCCTATGTTATGTAATTCGAAATGCTAAAACCATGCTCAAATGTTGCAGTGGGGTCTGTAGATGCGCATGAAGGTTTTGGATTTTTCAGGTGCCACGTGCCTGTGCCACCGTTGCCACTTTTGTGTTTTCTTAGACCGTTTCCGACGAAAGGCTCCTAGGGTATGTAATTCGAAATGCTAAAACCATGCTCAAATGTTTCAGTGTGGTCTGTTGATGTGCACGAAGGTTTCAGATTTTTCAGCTGCCTAGTGGCTGTGCTGTTGCCACTTTCATGTTTTCTTAGACCGTTTCTGGCAAAAGGCTCCTAGGGTATGTAATTCGAAATCCTAAAACCATGCTCAAATGTTGCAGTAGGGTCTGTAGATGCGCACGAAGGTTTTGGATTTCTGGGTTGCCACGTGGCTGTGCTGCCGTTGCCTCTTTCATGTTCTCTTAGACCATTTCCGGCGAAAGGCTCCTACAGTATGTATTTCGAAATGGTAAAACCATGCTCAAATGTTGCAGTAGGGTCTGTAGATGTGCACAAAGATTTCGGATTTTTCAGGTGCCACATGGCTGTGCCACCATTGCCACTTTCGTGTTTTCTTAGACCGTTTCCGGCGAAAGCCTCCTAGAGTATGTAATTCAAAACGCTAAAACCATGCTGAGATGTTGCAGTAGAGTCTGTAAATGCATAGGAAGGTTTTGGATTTTTTGGGTGCTAAGTGGCTGTGTCACCGTTGCCACTTTTGTGTTTTCTTAGACCGTTTCCGGCGAAAGGCTTCTAGGGTATGTAATTCGAAATGCTAAACGCATGCTTAAATGTTGCAGTAAGGTCTGTAGATGCGTACAGAGGTTTCAGATTTTTCAGATGCCACGTGGCAGAGCCACCGTTTTTCTTTGGTGTTTTCTTAGATCATTTCCGGCGAAAAGCTCCCAGAGTATGTAATTTGAAATGCTAAAACTATGCTAAAAGTTGCAGTAGGGTCTGTAGATGTGCACGAAGGTTTCGGATTTTTGGGGTGCCACCGTTGCCACTTTAATGTTTTCTTAGACCGTTTCCGGCGAAAGGCTCCCAGGGTACATGTATGTAATTCGAAACGCTAAAACCATGCCCAAATGTTGCAGTGGAGTCTGTAGGTGCGCACGAAGCTGTGTCACCTGTGCCACTCAAAGTCAAGGATGCAAATGTGGGGATACACTATAGTGTGCTTTGCACACAAGTGACACCATCTAGTTATGTTTGTGGCTGAGGAAATAGAATGTACACTATAGCCGGAGCCTATAAGTTTTGTCAATTATAAGGCAACATGAATGGGTTCTCCTGGAAGACCGTGGCATTGTGCGTGTTACAGTATTTGCACCAATTTTTGAAACTGTTATAGTACTTTTTAACTGTATTGTCACTTTTGGAAAGCAATAAATAATGCCACAATTTATCTACTAAAGTACAAATCTCACCGGTCTTCTCAGTCGATGTGTCTTCCAAAGCCTTATGGATATTCTTTGCCAAGCCTAAATCTGAAAACAAGAAAAATCCAAGCATCAACATTTTGCTTTCGATTGCAGTTTATCCTCAAGGCCAGCATACAAAATTTCAGAGGTTTTCCACTGAAAATACCGTTTTTACTATGTCCTTTTACAGTAATAACTGTATGCTTATTGAATCTATGAAAATCAACAAATGTGCAAAATATGTCGTTATTTGTTATCAAAGGCCAGAAGGGGGCAGATTTCCATTCTGGGATTATCAAAGTTCCTATCACACAGTCGTGCCGGATTTTGTTTATGACTTTACAAATGAGATGAGGGGGTGGCACTAATCAGTTATTGTACTTGGCCCAGTTTTGCCAAAAAGTATGTATTCCCTTGTTACCTGGGTACCAAAACCTGGAATTAAACTGTGGACATTTGGTATTAAGGTAGGCAGCGAATCTATCAAAATCATGAATGCCCCATTTCACATTCAATTGACAGAAAACGACGTTTTGGATAGCCCAATCTTCACTATCAGAAGATTTGCTTAGCATATCAGCTCTTGTATTTTCGGCCCTGAGAATCCATTTCGGAAACAAATTTATTTCACTTTCTTTACATATATCATTAATTTGAACTGACATGTTGTGTAAATATGGTTTTTACTTCCAATTTTCAAAATATACTCGACATTCTTATTGTCAACATACAGTTGTACATCGTTACCACGTAGAGTGTCTTTTGTAGTGTGTAGCAGTCTGTGCATAGCTTCCACTTCTCTCCATGTGGGACTCATTACCTGTTCATGGGTATCCCATGTACCCATCATCTCATTGCTCTCAGCCAGGGTGCCCACACACAGGACAACATAACCACCATAGCCTATCTCAGAGGCATCTGAAAACAACACAACATTTGGATCAACAGTATAGCAATGCATCGGCATCCCATTCTCATTCAGCGTTTGACAGTTTTCACTCCAAAACAACATTTCATTCTTCGCCTCCTCACTCACAATTACTGGAGCATTTCAGCTAGCTTTAGACAAAATGCATCTGTACATACTACTTGTTTTAAGCCTCACAACATCACCCATGGCGGCCTTCATAGAAATGATCTGCCCCACAAGTGCAGCCAAACTTCTTGCTTTTACAAGAGGGACGCCATCTGAAGTTATCTGATCAATCATAAACTCTAAACCGCGTTGCAATCGCTGTAGCTTATCTTCAGACACACGAAGTCTCTCGTATCTAATATCTAACAAATACCCCAACCACTGTGCGTGCGCCGCAGGTAACTAGTTGCATTTTTTCTGTGAAATCAACAGGCCAAAAAGGAGAGTATTCTAAAAATATGCTCACTGAATTTTATGGCCTCGTTTAAATTGGAGCCACCGCCCAACCTGTCATCTAGGAACAGCACAACTTTAAGACCACCTGACCTCCAGAAAGTCGCAACCACTCTCATGGCTTTCGAAAAGATATAACTTGCCATGGATAAGCCAAATGGGAGGACATTGAAAACATAAAAAAAAAATTTTCCGCCAATGACCCATGAAAAATTTTTATGTGATGGTAAGCTGATTTCAGGTCAAATGTAAATAATAAGTCTCCTTTTTGTAAAGATTCCCGTGCTACACTACAATCTTCATATTTGAATTTGAATTTATACAGAAATAGGGGGTGCAGTGGCTCAGTAGATAGAGGTGCAAGCTGCAAGCCGAGAGGTTATCGGTTCGAATCCCACCTACGGCAACCATGCTGTGTCTTTGGGCAAGACACTTCACCCTCTTTGCCCACATGGGGGCACAGTGACGTTGTGTACTAAGGCGTAGTGCACGTCGATGGTGCACTGTCTTCAACCAATGCTAACCCTGCTTGTGTGGAGTTAGTATGTTGGGGAGCTGACAGTTGCTCGCCTTTGCTCGGTGGTTCTCTCCAGGTACTCCGGCTTCCTCCACCCGTAAAACTGTCGAGGTCATGATTAGCCATTGTGCAGAAATATGTGACCTTAAACACCAATAAATAAATAAATAATAATATAAAGAAATAAATTGACATGCCTGCAATCTAGAACCAATTGTCACAGTTTGTGCCAGACACACTATTCAAATTTTCGCATTTGCTCGTTTCTGACAACACGCTTCTCTCACTTCTACTCTAAACAAAATAACTACTTATCTTAGATGACTGGCCACCTGATACACTGGTACATTCTGCTCTCCAATGACCGGCTTTTCCACAAGCGAAACAAGATCCTGGCTTGGGTTTAACTTTTCCAGCTTGTAATTGTTGAGATTTTTCATCATCTTTAACGGTAAATTTGTAAGGATGAAAATAATTGTCCTTCTTTGTCATTCTTTGTAGCTTTTCTTGTTTTATTTTTTGAGTAGCTTGTGCTTCTGCTCTGACCATTCTCTTCTCGTCGTCAGAATTATCTGCAAGTGGGTTGGCTTCATACTCCTGGACGACCTTCAACCCTAACTCAGAGGAATCCGCCAATTTAATAACTTTCTGGCGATGGTGAAGTAAATCTTTACCTTCTGTAATGGCTTGCTTAGCCTTAGTCACTTTGCTACATGAAGGCACCAAAGATAAAATAAGCTCTGCATCTGTAATCTTGGCGACCACTTTCTTATTAAAATTGTGCTGATCTTCACACAACTTCCTTTGGAATTTATATGAATCAATCGAGTCTATGTTTTGTTGAATATGACTCAACTGTGTTTCAGAAATCTCCTGTGAAGAGCTCAACTTGTCATCAAAATTGGCTAACTTAGATGTTATAAGAGTCTCTAATCTGTTCAGAATTTGATCTTGTGATTGTAACATTGCTTTTTTAACTTTGTCACCAACAATCTGATCGATATCGTCATCCATTTTGAGACAAAAAACAAAGTGGTTGTGTACGTGCAAGGGCTTAGCTAGAAACTGAACTCTTCAGCCAATGACAACTACAATGATCATGCGATCATTAATCAAGAAATTGATTGGTTGAACAATCTTCAGCCTATGATTTACCGTTACCTTCAGACAATATTTTCCCGCTATACTGGCGAAAAGATTATTCTAAATTATCACAATTCTTGTCTTATTTCATAATCCTTTCATAAACATTGAACATTATCCTTTTCATCAAACACAAGACACAGTCAAGTTAAGCTACAGTGTCATTGACACTCTCATTGTTGGAGTTATGCCCCTTTTTCGAACCTTTTTGCAACTTTGAAAATTTGTTGTCCGGATGATAACTTTAGTTTGAGTTATCGAATCGTCGCCAAGTTTTGTATATAGGTTTGGCTCAAAAATATGCTTGTCAGCTTCGAATTTGGGCTTGACCTGACCACTTTTGGTTGAGTTATGGCCCTTTTTCCATTTCTTTGACTTAAAAAAAATTAGTTGTCTGGACGATAACCTTAGTTGGGTTGATTGATTCGAAACCAAATTTGTTATATGGGTATGTCCCAGGAATACGCTGGTCAAGCGTGCATTTGGGCTTGGTCTGACCAGTTTTGGCTGAGTTATGGTCATATTTCTATTTTTTTGACTTTGAAAATATTGTCCGGATGATAACTTAAGTTTGGGTGCTCGAATCAAAACCAATTATGGTATATGAGTTTGTCCCAGGAATACGCTGGTCGAGTGCAAATTTCGGTTTAGTCTGACCAATTTTGACTGAGTTATGGCCCATTTTCCATTTTTTTAACTTCTGTAGTTATTATTTAGTTGTCTGGATGATATTTTGGGTTGTCTCAAAAATATGCTGGTCAACTTTGAATTTGGGTTTGACCTGACCACTTTTGGATGAGTTACGGCCCTTTTTCCATTTCTTTGACTTCAGAAAAAAAAATAATTGTCTGGACGATAACTTTGATTTAGTTGATCTAATCGAAACCAAATTTGTTATGAGTTTGCCTCAAGAATATGCTGGTGAAGTTTTAGTTTGTGTTTGGTCTGCCTAATTTTGTCTGAGTTATGGTCCTTATTCAGATTTCTCAACTTTGAAAATTGGTTTTCCTATGATAACTTCAGTTTGGGTTATCTAATCTCAATCAAATTTGGTGTATGGGTTTATTCCGAGAATACTCTGGTCTAGTTTGAATTTGAGTTTGGTCCGACCAATTTTGGTCGAGTTTACTATGGTCCTTTTTCTGATTTTTCAATTTTTGAAAATTTGTTGTCTGGATGATAACTTCAGTTTGGGTTATCGAATGAAGACCAAATCTAGTATATATTTTCACTTTGAAATTTTGTAGTCTTCAACATGTGCAATGTAAGAGCTTGCTGTCGGGGGACATAAACCATGCCTTGTTGATATTTGGCCTCCTTTTAAGAGCCTAAATTTTATCTAATGAGGAAAATTCTTTAAAAATCATCTCATTCTTATCCACCAGATAAAAATCTTTTGATATTCAGCATCCTTGGAGAGAGGGGGATTGAGATTTAGATTTGTTGAAATCAAGTCCCTGGGTTCATATCTGAACTCCCCAGGGCTTTTATATTGCAGTTGTGTGTTATTTAGGGCATTTAGTCTATATTCCGTTGACAGAAATTGCATTGAAATAAACTTTATTGCACATTATGGTAATCTATTTTGTTCGCAGGTGTCTTTTATGTTGAGAGTAATTTCTCTTAACCCTTCTACATAGTACCGGTATATGTGGTGTTATTTTGGTCGTTTTTCCTTTTTACTACAAAAAATCTGCGAACGTGTAACAGTTAATGTTTACTGTCAACTCCAGTATCCGAATTGTAAGAGTTTGTGTTCAAGTTGATTTTTTCAAATTCAGTGGCCCCAGGTCAAACCCATTGGCCCCGGGGCTTTTATATTGCAGTTACTGGTTGTTTTGGAGCACGACTACAGTACTTTATTCTTTGTCAGTTTTACTGTTGTAAGAAGTTGTATTAAAGTAAACTTTATTGCATATTTTGGTGATCTATATTGCTTATAGATGTGTTTTATTGCGATTGTAGTTTCTTTTAACCCTTCTACATAGTATATTTTGGTTGTTATTTTGGCTGTTTTTCCTTTTTTCAGCAAAAATTCTGTGAACTTGTATCAATTAAAGTCAGCTCTAATATCCAAATTGTATGAGTTTGTGTTTGAGTTTGTTTTTTCAAATCCAGTGACCCCAGGGCTTTCAACCTGCAGCAGGGAGTTACTTTGGTCCATGACTTGAGTACTTCACCCTTAATTTTTTTTTTTCCTTCATTTTTATACATGAAAACTTTTGTTGTAAGAAGTTATGTTAGAGTAATTTTTTTTAGCTTGCCTACTTCAAAGAAGTGGTGAGTGTATCGACGTCCACATCAAACATGTCCAATTTTGTAAGAATTTATGTTTAGGCCGAAAAAAATTAATGGTCTGGTTCTGGTTACATAGCAGAAAAGAATAGGATTGGTAGGTCGTGATATTTATTTTTTTTTTGCTCCTTTGAATTTGTGCTTGAGTTAATTTTTAGGACCAAATTCTTCTAACAGTTGTGACTGAAATATACTGCTTTGATATTCTGTTGAGTCTGAATTGCAAAATGACACCCAAAATGGCAGTTTATCAGCAGATGCTTTCTTCACGATAGCAGTGGACATTTCGGGTGTAAGTCCGCAACTTCAAAATGAAACTGACTCGGATGTGTCTTGATAATATTATCATCAGCTGTCCTCAGATTCTGAAGTGAAGTGTGCATTCGCATGTCACATTTTATCATGGGAGGTGTTAAAATTAACGCACTTCAGCACATGAAATAAATTGACATTTTAAGTGATTGTGGTAATGGACAGGTTGAGTATCATCATATTTATCTTGGCAGGAGAAGCACAAATGACTTTCTTTTGTTTATTTGAAAACAATGTACATTGCATCGGTCTTGTATCAAACACTTGCATACACACTGTTTTGAAGGTGAGATGCTATTATGACGTTACCATGTGCAGACAGCCAATCACTTTGAAGTACAAGTCTAAAACTACAGGGAATCCCTTGAAAAATTTCTTGGTGTTAAATAGCAGGAATGCGATTGGTCAAATGTTCAATCTGACTGACTACGCAACCTTTGTGTAATGCAGTACACATAGTTGTGACTTTTCACCTCAACTTGTTTATGACAAATTAGAGTTAAACAATGTTCTATCATTTTCATGATAATGGTGATTGTTGAAACAAATGACTTGAACAGTTTGGAACGAAAAGTAAAAAAGAAATGTTCCATAGTCTACGAGGTTAGACGGGATGATAAAAAGGGAAAGACCCAAATTTAAACCATCAGTAATCCACACCAGTGAGGTAAATTTACTTCTTGCAAACCTTGATAAACAAGTTGAAATTTGGATACTGGAGTTAAAATAGCTTCGGTATATAATTACCAATTATGATTAAATTTGCTGATGACAGTTTTGAACATGGTCCTGATTATATTTATAAATTGGTATACCAAAAAAATGCCCAACACTATTTATGTCGTTGTTGCAAAAATTGGCGTTTGTGTTTTTTTTTTTTTGTTTCTTTTTCAATTTTAGTAAAAAAAATCGTTAGGGTTGGGGCTTAAAATTAGGGTTGGTCGGGTAACCGGAACCAAATCATTATTAGCGGTGAGCTTTTCTTATCACTCTTCGTCCGTCGTCTATCGTCTCTCGTCCGTCGCCCTGCGTGAAGGTGGTGTTTGAGCCTCTTTCTCCTAAACCGCTGGCCACATTTTAATTAAATTTCACGTAAGTAGTGGTTATATAGGGGCATTTTGATTTTTATCCAAATTAGGTTTCGGCTCTTATTGAGCAGAGGTGTGGGAAAAAAATGGCCAAATTTTTAAAAATCTTCTAATGAACCACCTGTAGCAGACTTGATATGTGGTATACAGAGTCCTTTTGAGGTTTAGAATCAAGTTTGTTCAAGAGAAGTTTCTCTGACATTATTTGCCTTCGTTATGGGAGGGGCAAAAATTTTGGCCACGCCTAAAATTTCTATTTTCAGAACTGTGAGGTCGATTTGAACCAAATTTGATATGAGATGATTATGGGCCATAAGTAGTTGATTGATGCAAAAAAAAATTTTCTCATTGCCCCATGGGAACCTCGAGAGCTAAAAATATGAAAAACCTTAAAACTGCCATATCTCCAAAACTACACGGCACAGAAAATTCTTATTTTGTATAAAGCTTACTTTTATCCAGTAGAATAGAATGGTTAAAAAAAATCCCTATCGGTTTGATCACAAGGTACTTTTTTCAGGACTCTGATTCAAGTTTGTTCAAATCGGCCCCCTGGGTTCATATTTGGGCTCAGTATAGGAGCCCGAATTTGAACTTAGTGCATTTCAGGCAAATTTCTTAAAAATTTTTATCCAGATCCAGCAGGCAGAATCTTTTGATATTTGGTATGCAACATTGTGGAGTGGATCTGATTCAAGTTTGTTCAAATTGGCCCCCTGGATTCATATTTGGGCTCACTATAGAAGCCCAAATTTGAACTTGATGCATTTCAGGCAAATTTCTTAAAAAATCTTTTTGATCCCTACACCCTACAGGGCACATTTATGATTGGATTGCTTTGAACCCGGGTATGCTTGTTTAGGGTGACCTCTAGATGGCAGCTATCGATTTTTTTCAATTTCTGTCAAAAAATGTTGCCACTGCCAACTTTCTTAGAACTTAGTTTAGTCAGATCTCAATATTTCCCTTTGGCACACCCTACAGAGCACATTTATTAGCTCAACTTGACAAAGTCAAGCTGAGCTATTCCATTCACTTCTCGTCCGTCGACGTATGTACGTCCACAATTTCCTTTAGAACACCTCACAGGTCGAATTTAATTTTCATTTCCTTTAAAAAATTATTGTCGTTTTCAAAAGCCTTTGAACTTACTGCATTTGTGTAGCAACTTATCCCTTTTGCACTCTCTGCAGGGTATATTTATGAATTTTCATAAAAAAGGCAGGCAGAATCTTTTGATATTTGGTATGCAACATTGTGGGGTGGCTCTGATTCAAGTTTGTTCAAATCGGCTCCCAGAACTTAGTGCATTTCAGGCAAATTTCTTTGAAAATCTTTTTCTCAAGATCCAGCAAGCAGAATCTTTTGATATTGAGTATGCACCATGCTTAAGGGGGTGAGATTCAAGTTTGTTCAAGCCAAGTCCCTGGGTTCATATTTGGGCTCACTGTGGTAGCCCAAATTATAACTTAGTTCAAAATGAGGAATTTTCTTTGAAAATCTTCTTCAGATCCAGCAGTCGGAATGTTTTGATATTTGGTTTGCAGCATTCTTAGAGGGGTGAGATTCAAGTTGTTCAAGCCATATCCCTAGGTCCATATTTGGACTCACTGTGGGAGCTCGAATTGTAACTTAGTTCAAAATGAGGAATTTTCTTTAAAAATCTTCTTCAGATCCAGCAGTCGGAATGTTTTGATATTTGGTGTGCAGCATCCTTGGAGGGGGGGGGGGGGGGGGGGTGGGAGATTCAAGTTTGTTAAAGCCAAGTCCCTGGGTTCAGATATGGGCTCCCTGTGGGAGCCTGAATTAACTTAGTTCAGTATGAGGAATATTCTTTAACTATCTTTTTTTTTTAGATCCACTGGTCAGAATCTTTGGATATTTGGTATAAGCTTTTCTTTGGAGGAGAAGATGCAACTTGTTGAAATCAATTCTCTGGGTTGATATTTAGGCTACCAAGTCAGGTGAGTGCCCTCAGGCCCCTTGGGGCCTCGCCCTCAGGCCCCTTGGGGCCTCTTGTTTTGTTTTTGGCCTTAGGCTATTTTCTCAAAGTTCAATGGTTTCCAGAGCTTTATATTGCATATGTAAGTTGTTGGGGACTATCACAACAGTATCGAACCCGAACACTGTGACTTTTTGTCCAATTTAACCTAAAATTGTCATCCCAAACTTAGTCAATTTCTGTTGTAAGAATTAAAGTTCAGGTCAGCTTTTGTGCAAATTGTGAAGCCTTAACTTCCCATTGCTGTGTATTTTTGTATTTCAATAACATCTTTAAGTGTTAAGTCTACTGTATGAGGAGATTTAACTGATTTTTAAAAAAAAATTCTATCAAAATTTTCGTGTTTTTCCCAGACTTTTTCAATTTTAGGCTGTAAAAGTTTTTGTTAAGATGAGTTTTGTTTCTGTGGGTCCATCCAGGCCATTGATATTGTAAACTTGGATTACTGATAACCAGCTTTGTAGTAATATTAACTTTGTGATAATCACAATATGTCCAATTAAATATTAAATATATCATTATTTGGAGTTATATAAACAATAGAAATGCAGCTTCAAGGAGCTTTCATGACATTGGATCGACTGTATTGAGCATGAATGTAGGTGAGTGGCTGGGATGTAACAATCCCTCTTGTTAGCTCACCTGACTGCTAGTCAGTGGGAGTTATTGCCATCACTTTTATCCGGCATCTGTTGTCCGTCCTACGTCGTCCGGAATCCTAATTTTTTGCAAACTTGACATCTTCTCCACAGCCTCTAGGTCAAATTCAAGCAAAAATTGCCCAGACCATCTAAGAAGTATACCCTTTCTATTTTGTTCAAATGAAGTAGCTGCCATATTCGGGCTCTGGTTTATGCCCCAAAAGCTTAAAAATCATCTTCTCACGAACCACCAGAGGAAATGCCCTGATATTTGGTATGGAACATCCTTTGATATAGGAGATTAAAGTTTGTTCAAGGGAAGTTGATAGGTCAATATCTGGGCTCTCTGTGGGGGCATATGCAAATTGGGCTCTGCCCAAATTTTCTATTTCAAGAACTGTTGGGCGAACTTCAACCAAATTTGGCATATAGTTTAAGTGGGTCCTGAGTAATTGATTGAAGCCTAAAAAAAAAGATTTTCACACCCCTGTGACAACCCCAGGGGCTAAAAACAGAAAAAAAAATTCAAAAGCCCACATATCCCATACCACAAGGAACAGAGAACTGTTATATGGAATGAATCATCCTTAGGACCAGAAGAAGGGATTGGTTAAAAAAAAATTGCCATCAGTTCAATCAGGGTACTGGGAGAGGGTATTGAAAAAACAATGAGGATTCAGCAGTTTTGCAGTAGTTTATTATTCTGGAGGAAAATGTTCATTCACTAAGATATTGATTGACATCTTGTTCCAAAAATAACAAGAGTTACTGCTATGAACATTGTTATCTTGTTATTTTAATCAGAAAATTGTTAAAATTTGTGACTTAGTTTGTTTTCCAAAGATTTTGTTTCATATTGAATATGAACCATTTAAATGCTGGAACCATTTATCTGATTCCTGTATGCATGTCTTTAATTTAACCCTCTCTAGACTTCAGTGTGGGTTCCAAAGATTTTATTGATGCCATGATCAAACAAACCCTGTGAATGCTGTATATGTTTTTTTTGGTTCCTTGGAAAAACAATTGATCTGATTCCTGTATGAATATCTTTAATTTACCCTTTCATGACTTCAGTGCGTTTTTCCAAAGATTTTATTTCACGATGAACTCTTTCACTGCTGTGCATATATGTTATTTTTCTGGTTTCTTGGAAACATTTTTCTGATCCCTGTATGCATATCTTTAATTTATCCCTCTCAAGACTGCAATGTGGATTCCAAAAATTTTATTGATGCCATGATCAAACACTTTCAGTTCTGGTTCCTTGGAAAAAAATTGATCTGATTTCTGTATGAATATCTTTAATTTAACTCTCTCATGACTTAAGTGTTTTTTCCAAATATTTTATGCTATGCTATTCTAGCTAAGCTATTATGCTATTCTGTGCAAATATATATGTTTTTTTCGGGTTTCTCTGAAACATTTATCTGATTCCTGTATGAATGTGAAGGCTTTCAAAGATTTTATTGATGCCTTGATCAAAACTTTTTCAATGCTGTGCACAAACGTTTTTTAGCTCAACTTGACAAAGTCAAGCTGAGCTATTACCATCATTTCTCGTCCGTCGGCATACGTTAGTACGTATGTCCACAATTTCCTGTGGCACACCTCACTGGTCACATTAATGGTCAGATCACTTTGAAACTTGGTTTGCTTCTTTGGGGTGACTTCTAGATGGGAGCTATCGATTTTCTTCAATTTCCGTCTAAAACTGTTGCCGCGGCCAATGTTCTTAGAACTTAGTTTAGTCAGACCTCAATATTTCCCTTTGGCACACCCTACAGGGCACATTTATGACAGGATTGCTTTGAAACCTGGTATGCTTGTTTAGGGAGACCTCTAGATGGGAACTATCGATTTTCTTTAATATCCGTCAAAAAATGTTGCCGCGGCTAAGGTTCTTAGAACTTTAGTCAGACCACAATATCTCCAATTGGCACACCCTACAGGGCACATTTATGATTGGATTGCTTTGAACCCGGGTATGCTTGTTTAGGGTGACCTCTAGATGGCAGCTATCGATTTTTTTCAATTTCTGTCAAAAAATGTTGCCACTGCCAACTTTCTTAGAACTTAGTTTAGTCAGATCTCAATATTTCCCTTTGGCACACCCTACAGGGCACATTTATTAGCTCAACTTGACAAAGTCAAGCTGAGCTATTCCATTCACTTCTCGTTTGTCGACGTATGTACGTCCACAATTTCCTTTAGAACACCTCACAGGTCGAATTTAATTTTCATTTCCTTTAAAAAATTATTGTCGTTTTCAAAAGCCTTTGAACTTACTGCATTTGTGTAGCAACTTATCCCTTTTGCACTCTCTGCAGGGTATATTTATGAATTTTCATAAAAAAGAGAAAAAAACATTGCCACAAGCAATGACATTCAAACTTAGTGCATTTGTGCATTAACATCTTCCTTTAGCATGCCTCAGAGGGTGCATTCATTATCAGGCTATTTTGAAACATTGTATGCTTATGCAGGATGACAAAGATAGGAGCTATCAATTTTCTTTTCATTTCCATCAAAAACTGTTGCTGTTAGCAACAGTCTTTGAATTTGTTACATTTGTGCATCAACATTCCTCTTTGACATGGCCAACAGGCCACATTTATCATGATTTTTTTTAACTTGGTGTGCTCATTGGGCAAGACCTTTAGATAAGAGCTATTGATTAACATTCATACCTGTGAAAAAAGTTGCCATTTACAATAACCTGTGAACTTACTGCATTTGTGTATCAACATTCTTCCTTTAGCCGTACATTTATAAATTCAACAATTTGTGCACACACAATGCTGTTATGTTGGAATTTCACCAAATAACATTGGTACCAATGATCTTCAATTTTGCCATTTCATTTATAACTTACCAAGTTCAAGTTTGTCAAGTTGAGCTACTGTGTCATTGACACTTTCATTTCTAGTTTCTTGGAAAAAATATCTCTAATTCGTGTATGAATATCTTTTAATTTAATGCTCTCAGGGCTTCAGTGTGATTTTATTTCATGTAATACTGTTAATAACCTATTTCTGATTTCTTTAAAAATATTTTACCCCAAAATAAGCCTCCATAAATACTAGGAGGCCTTCCAAAAATACTTTGGATGCCCAGGGTTGACAGCGGGTGACACACAATGGAAAGGAGATTTGTAATAATTACAATGCATCAAAAGGATGTAGCCAACTATCAAGCAATTTGGTACATTTATGTTTACAATGTAAAGGGGGACATTCTTCTGTCAACTGCAAAGGGACTGGTAATCGGAAATGACTACAGGTACATGTACCACTCTCAAAGGATGACTTGACCCTCCACTGTTCTCAATCTTGAAATACATTTATTGACAAGATGGCTACAGATGGGGTGCCAGGGTCCAGTGCTATGTGACATCTCAAACTCTTTCCCTCAGTTTGACTGCTATTCCAGTGTTGGGGACATCACAACAGTTGGCGTCAAGTTCACAGCATGACAATTTCTTTTCAACCTACTCACAATTGTTTACAATTGGCTGTAACATAAGTGCAAGCCCTACTTTGGAACTAACTCAAGCTTTTAGAAACTTTTCCAAACGAGCTGGAAAAGTACTAGAGTGCAAAAGCACGAAAAAGATCGAAAAAAGGGTCGAGCGAGAGCAGCGCTCGAAATTACAGGTACTCTCTCTGCACACCTCTTGCATTTACCGAGCGCATGCGCAACAACCGTGACGTCAATTCCTTTTATTTCTGCCATTTGTACATGGTCGGAAATTTTTGTGACTCGTGCTACTTTGCTGTTTTTCTTCGTGAACAACTTATTATATGTGTTTTGTGCATTTAATTGTGTACAAGCGGATTGTATCCTTTTGTCAAGCTATCCAAATTGTTATTGATTAATGTTATTTTTTATCATTATTGCTTGTTTCTTCACACTTAATCTTGTTTTTCCCCCACGTGTGAACACGACCTTTTTGCTGTTTTCCGTCGGCGGGAAGCTTGATTCCATTATTTTCATTCAAATAATGCCAAAGACTATTCCTTGTATCTCTTGCTTGCAAGTGAAGCATGTGGACAACTCTCATTCCACATGTGTCACTTGCAACAATTGCACTCAGGCCCAATCATGTGGTATTTGTGGGGTTTGGTCCTCTAAATTCTGGGCTTCTGTTAACAAGATGGTTCTGTCCAGAGCTAGAACCCCTTGTTCTCGGGGTAAGGGTAGCCGTGCCGTAGCTGTCATTTCTGCTGGTGCACGTGGTGACTGTCACACAGGATTCTGATCTGTTTTCTGTGGCGAGTTCCTCTGCAACTGTTGACGGTGTTAGTTCAGTGATACCTGACGAGGAGACCGTGGTCTCTTTGTCTTCTGCTGTCACTCTTGAGGCATCTGTTTTGGGGGCTTCTCGGGGGACCGAGACTGTATCTGCTGGTGTGTCTGTGTGCTCTCAGCCTGTCCTAGCCTCGTGGCGGGGCTGTGTGGGTTTGCTGTCTGCTCCGTCTCATCTGGCTAGGTTTGCTCCTAGTCGGTTGAGCCAGTCGGTCGCTTCGGCAGTGATTTCTCGCCCCTCGAGTGAATCGTTTATTGTTCCTCCTTCCCCTGCTAGTGTTCCGCCTAGCAGGATGGGGTTGTGACATTAGCATCCAGGGCATGCTGATCGGCAGCGGTCAGTGAGAGCCCCGGCTAGCTGTCACTCTCGGAACCTTCCTCCGGTGATTCCTCACTGTGTTCCGAGTCTGGGTGTCGATCGATGCTTGCCGTCGGTCTCAGAGGATGGGCAGTTGGGGCCATCAGCCGTGCAGAGGCCAATGACAGGTTCCTGTCATTCTTGGGACAATCCTCCGGTGTCTTCTCACTGTGTCCTAGGTCCAGCTACCCATCGACGTGCGCCGTCGGTCTCTTTCGAGGATTTGCAGGCAGGACCTTCTGTTTCGCAGAAGTCAGTGATGGCCCCTGGGCGTCACAATCGGGTCTATCCTCCGTTTTCTCACCGTATCCCAATTCTGTCTGTCGTTCGACATTCAACGTCGGTCTCTTCTGAGGATTTTGGTTCTTCTACCAGAAGTGTCCATTGGGAGGACACTCCGTCGTGCGATGCTGCTGCGACGGATTCTCAGGGTGACCTGCGTCAAGCCGTTTTGGCGCTCACCCGGTTGCTTTCTGGCAACCCTCAAGTTGGCCTCCCTGTGCCCCCTGAGGTACAACCTCCTTTGGTCGGCCGCCGAGATGTCTCGCCTGTCCCCTTGGATACTGCACAGTATTCACAGGAGGTTTCTGCTGGTCAGCCCGAGTTGGGCTACGTCTCCTCTGCAACGGAGGATGATGAGTATCTTGAAGGTGATGGGTCCCCCTCGTCAGTCTTGGGGCAGGCTTGGGATTTCGTCTTTGGCTTATTGCCGGACGTTCAACCTTCCGACCAGCCATCTGTGACCGTCCAGCCGCGGTCCACTGTGGAACGCTGTAACCCTGTTGAGCCTTCTAGCTCCGGGGCTTTGCGTCCTCTGCAATCGGCTCAGGTTGTTGAGTCCTTCCAGGGCTTAGACGCCAAAATGCGTTCTAAGGCCCTCAAGAGTTCTTTCTTTTCTAGAGCTGATGCTTTTCTGCCTCCATCGCAGTTTCGTGTTTACGATTCCGTCTCTCCACCAGTCTTCCAAGGGATGACTACTGTGGACGAGGATTCTTCTTCCCTCTGGTTAACTAAGCCTAAGTCGGCAGTTCTCCCAATGTCGGTAGTTGAATCTATGGTGGGCCTGTCCCGAGAGATGCTGAGCATGTTATCTCTCGTGGACCATGTCGTCGCTGCCTTGGCAGAGTATTTCCCACCAGGGGAGTTTGATGATGCTCGGGTACCTTTTCGCGTTTTGTCACAGGCTCTCATGAACTTGACACACGCTCACGCCTGTAACACGGCTAATTTGGAGCTGGCACGCCGGGATGCTGTGTTGAATTCTTCTCCATCCCTTCCATCTGAGCAGCGTGCTGTTCTGAGGTCTACCTCTCTGGTTGGACCTCAGTTGTTCCATGGTTCCGTGGAAGCTGTCCGTAGCGAGGTTCTTCGTCATTCGAAGGACCAGCTTTTGCTGCGACAGCTGGACCAACCTGCTTCTGCAGGTGGTGGTCATTCCAGGCCCACCAAGCATCCTGCTGCATTTGCCTCGTCGGCTACGCCTTCGGCTCCGTCTGCTACTTCTGCTCAGAAGAAGCGCCGACGCGGCCAGGCGCGCTGGCAGTCTCTGACAGAAAAGTCTCAGGACTCTGTCACTTCCCGAGGTGGTGGTTTCTCCTCTCGGGGGCCTCGTCGAGGCCGCAAGTGAAGGTTCTCACCTCAATTCGCCTGCAGTCGGTGGAAGGCTGTCGCAGTTTTCCGACCGTTGGACAGAGATAATGTCGGACGCTTGGGTCCTCGAGGTTATACATTTCGGTCTGCGACTGTCCTTCCATCGGCACCCCAGTTTATCTCGGGTGCCCCTCCCGACTCAGGTCCCTTCCGATTCTCTACGTCGAGACCTTCTGGTGCAGGAGATCGACAATCTCCTCTCCAAAGGGGCGATCGAGGTGGTCAGGAACACCCTTTCACCGGGGTTTTACTCGAGACTTTTTTTGGTGCCGAAGAAAAGCGGCCAATTTCGTCCTGTCATCGATCTGAGTATCCTGAACCAGTACATTGTAGCTCCTCATTTCAGTATGGAGACTTTCCGGTCGGTTCGACGTTCAGTTCATCAGAGCGACTTTGCTGCCAGTATCGACCTGAAGGATGCCTACTTCCATGTACCCATTCATCTGGCGTCACGGAAATACCTCCGGTTCACGTTTCGGGATCGAGTCTATCAATTCAGAGCTCTTCTGTTGGGTTTGAACCTGGCTCCTTGGGCCTTCACCCGACTGATGTCACATGTGCTTGCTTTCCACCGTACTCAGTCGGCTGTGACTTCGTCAGCCTACCTGGACGACATCCTCCAACGGCACCACAATGCTGCTGTTCTGGAGTTAGATGTCCGGCAGTTTCTTTGCCTGCTAGCGTCGCTGGGTTTCAGAGTCAATTGCGAGAAGTCGGATCTCCTTCCTTCTCAGCGATTCCGTCATTTGCAGATGGATTTCGACACTCTTCACAATGTAGTGTAGGTCCCCGATGCTCGGGCGACGATTCTTTCCACCTTGACTTGGAACCTGCTTCAATCTTCCTCGGTCTCGGTCCTTCGGATGCTGGGCCTTTGCGGTTTGGTGACAGATCTCATTCCGCTCGGTCGCTTGTTTGTCCGACCTCTCCAACACTTCCTGTTGGATCATTGGATCATTGGCGTTCGAATGTAGATCCGCTGGATCTGGAAATCACTATCCTCGGTCTCTGCTTTGTCACCTCCACCCTTGGGCCGATATTCCCTGGCTGACACAGGGTGTTCCATTGGATCTTCCTTTGGCTGATCGCATCCTTACTGCGGATGCCAGCGATCGGGGCTGGGGTGCGACGTTGGATCCTCTCGGTCTGTCTACATTCCCGGGCGTCTCAACATCCTAGCCGACTCCATGTCCCAACGCGACAGTGTCCTTCCTACTGAAGGGATGCTACATCGGTAGGTTTTCAGGCGATTTGCGAGCAGTGGGGCCGTCCTCAGGTCAACCTTTTCGCTCCTCGTCTCATCAGGTAGAGACCTTTGTCTCCCCTTGTCCAGATCATCTGGCATTTGCAGTAGACGCTCTGTCTCTGGACTGGACAGGTTAGATCGTCTATGCCTTTCCTCTTGCACCGATTCTTCCTCAAGTATTAGCGAAGATTCGTGCTTGCAGTTGCAGGATCATTCTGATCGCACCCCTGTCTCCACAGAGGGTGTGGATCAATCTGCTGCAGCCTCTGTTAGCAGATCGGCCGATTCGTCTACCTCTACGTCGCGATCTTCTTTCCCAGGGTCATCCCAGGAAGTATCACAACAACCTGGCGAGCCTGTCCCTTCATGCCTGTCTTATATCAGGTCCAGTCTCCGATGTAGAGGTTTTTCAAGATGAACAGTGGAGTGCATTTCTGCATCGTGGCGACATTCCACTGGCATGACTTATGCTGCGAAGTGGAAGGTTTTCTGCCGCTGGTGTGCAGATCACAATGTGAATTACCGTGATCCGTCAATCGCTCAAATTGCGGATTTTCTGGTATATCTTTTTGACTCCAAGGGCCTCCAGCCTATTACGATTAAGGGCTATCGGTCTATGCTGTCTGATACTTTCTCTTATGTGGGAAAGCGGTGCATCGGTCGTAATCTTTTTCTCTCCAAACTCATTCGGCACTTTTCTTTGAAGAGGCCTCGAGTTTTGCGTCTTACACCCAAGTGGAACTTGGCATGGGTGTTGCACTGTTTGGAGGGGGTGCCATTCGAGCCTTTATCTGAGACCGATATGCGCTTTCTCACCTATAAGATGGCTTTTCTTCTAGCGTTTGCTTCTGCTTGACGAGTCAGTGAGCTTCATGCGCTATCTGTTGATTCTGCCTTCTTCAGAAATGAGGCTAACAGTGTCACCTTCACTACTGATTGCTCTTTTTTGGCTAAGAATCAACTTCGTGATTCAGTACCTCCTCCCATCTGCATTCGTGCTCTCCCTGCTGTTGATGGCCGGAGGCCTCTTCTTTGTCCTGTTTGTGCGATCAAGACTTATATTACTCGCACTCAGTTCATTAGGAGGGGTCGGAAGAGATTTTTTCTGTCTCTCATTCCTAAGAGGCAGTCTATATCTTCCCATTCTATTTCCAGGTGGATCTGTCTTGCAATCAAGCTGGCTCATTCCCGATTGTCTGCGTCGGATCTTGTTTTGAACCGGTTTAATGCTCATGAGGTTCGAGCCATTTCTACATCCTGAGCATTCTCCAATTCTGTTTCGCTCCGGGATGTTATGAATGCGGCTTACTGGAGGAATGCTTCTACCTTCTCCTCCTTTTATCTCCGCCACCTTCAGCAGCAATCTGAGGACCTTTATTCTTTAGGCCCTCTCGTTGCTGCTCAGGCTGTTGTGCACCCTCGTTAAAATTGTTTTAACAAGGTTGTGCTTCGCTCAGCCTTGTTCTTTTCAGGTGCCTTCTCTCTATCTTCATAACAGGTTTCGCTATTGTTCTCTGCCCTCCTTGCTTTTCTTTCTGCTACTCTTGTTGGTATTGGTTATGTGATTCACCTCCTCCTATTGTTTATTCAGCCAATTGTAAACAATTGTGAGTAGGTTGAAAAGAAATTAAATTTTTTTAGTAAATTCTGTTTCTTAACATACCTACCACAATTTTTTACCGGAGGCCCACCCTCCTTGGGGATATCTTTGATATCGATGCCTCCCCGCTAAATCACAAACTTCTCATTGGCGGAAATATGGAATTGACGTCACGGTTGTTAAGCATGCGCTCGGTAAATGCAAGAGGTGTGCAGAGAGAGTACCTGTAATTTCGAGCGCTGCTCTCGCTCGACCCTTTTTTCGATCTTTTTCGTGCTTTTGCACTCTAGTACTTTTCCAGCTCGTTTGGAAAAGTTTCTAAAAGCTTGAGTTAGTTCCCAAGTAGGGCTTGCACTTATGTTACAGCCAATTGTAAACAATTGTGGTAGGTATGTTAAGAAACAAAATTTACTAAAAAATTTTAATTTTCATGTGCTAACTGATGTCTCCCTTTTACATCAATGTTCTAGCGACACTCCAGCTTTCTCACATGTGGATTGCACTTGAGAAAATCCGGCGTCAATCCCTCACAACTCCAAGCAACTATTACAAACAGATTTCAGTTCAGCAACTACTCCTATCAATATTGCACAACTTTCCCATGAATTATGTATGCATTGAGATCGAAGGTTTGTACACTCTCCTAGATGGATTCTCCAATGGTTTCCACACTGGACTTAGCAGTATCTTTTCCACTTCCTTTGAATGTAAGAATCTCAGATCTGCCCTCAACTAACCTTTCGTTGTTGATTCTCTTATTCAGACAGAACTAGAAAAGGGTTACCTCTTAGGCCTGTACAGCTCCCCTCCCTTTCCTACATACAGCGTTAGCCCCATTGGCATAGCTGAGGGAAAATATTCTTACAAAAAACGGTTAATTGTTGACCTCTTGGCTCCTCATGATAATGTGACCACACCAAGCATGAATGACCTTATTGACAAGCAGTCTTTTTCCCTCTCCTATGTTCGGGTTGATGACGCCATTAAATTAATCTGCCAATTGGGTCCTGGGGCCTGGATGTGCAAAACTGACATCACTGATGCTTTTAAATTGTTGCCTATACTCCCATCCCTGTGGCATCTCTATGGGATACACAAGGAGGACCAGTATTATTTTTTTGTTCGCCTAGTTTTTGGAAGTCATTCAAGTCCCAAAATCTTTGACCAACTATCTACTGCG
The DNA here is from genome assembly GCA_031216915.1 of Pictodentalium vernedei. Lineage (NCBI taxonomy): Eukaryota > Metazoa > Mollusca > Scaphopoda > Dentaliida > Dentaliidae > Pictodentalium > Pictodentalium vernedei. Next base: position 538,867,875 of record CM062297.1, read on the forward strand.
ATATGTTCGATTGCTCAGCACAATTACAATACTCCACATATTCTGCATTCACTTGATGATTTTCTGACCATAGATCCTCCAGATGGTGAGCCTCTCCGGACTATGGCCTTGTTGACTATGATTTTTTGTAAACTCAATGTTCCAATTGCTGGCCACAAAACACTTGGCCCAGCCACTTCTCAGGAATTTCTTGGCATAATTCTTGACTCTGACAACATGGAGGCCCGTCTTCCTTTCGAGAAAATACACCGCATTCAAACGATCATCTCCGACTTTATTGCACAGTCCAAGTGCAAGAAGGTTCAATTACTGAGACTTCTTGGTCATTTGAATTATGCTTGTAGAGTCATTATTCCAGGTAGGTCGTTCATATCGCATTTGTTAACGCTGTCTGTTAAAGCCAAAAAACTGCACCACTTTGTATACCTCAGTCACAGCTGTCAACGTGAGCTGAATATGTGGAGAGAATTTCTCACTGGATGGAATGACGTTTCTTTATTTCTTGAGAATGCTTTCACCCATGCACCAGACTTTCATCTGTATACAGATGCAGCCTCCTCGGTGGGCTATGGTGGCTATTTCCAGGGTGCTTGGTTTCAGGGGAAGTGGTCATCCGATTTTCTTTCAGAGCTCCGCCACTGTCAGGATAAGTTTTCTATGACCTTGCTCGAATTATATCCCATTGTGGTGGCCGCCGTTCTGTAGGGGACAGTCGTTGAGTAGAAAACATATTGTTTTTCACTGTGACAATATGGCAACAGTACATATTTTACGAAAGGGTAGAAACTCTTACCAGCATACTTTTATTATGAAATTAATGCGTCGGTTAACATGGTGTGCAGCAACTAATAATTTCATGTTTTATGCAGAACATGTCCCCGGTAAGCAGAATGTTATCGCCAATCTTATTTCTCGTTTCCAGGCATTCCACCATCTGGCTCCAGAAGCTGCACAGAGACCTGTCGCACTTCCAGAATTTTCAGCAGTGATCCTCAATTGACCCTGATCAGGAAGGCGGTGTGGCAGGTTTCTGTCAGAGACAACACTCTACACACTTATTCATCAGCTTTACGTCATTTTCAAGACTTCTGTACCTCGTACAAGATACCCCTTTCACCCAGCGGATTTCCTTCAGAAGTTTCCGAAGACGACCTTCTGACATATGCAGCCTATTGTCATGGTGTTAAGTTTCTTTCTTATCATACTGTAAAATTGTACCTTTCTGGCATTCGCTATTTCTGCCTCCATTTTTGCATCCCTGCCCCATTTACCCGTACTGATGATTCGCAGCTCGCGCGATTGCAAATGTTTCTGCGCGGTATTAAGCATTTACAGAAACCCTCTACCACCCATCGTTTGCCTATTACTTTTAGCATTTTGCGATAGATCAGATATGTCATGCCCTCCGCAGGGGTTTTCGCGATCCCTACTTTGACTCCTTAATGGAAGCTGCTTGCTGCATCACATTTTTCGGTTTTCTTCGATGCGGCGAATTTACAGCCTATAGTCTGCATTTCAACCCAGCCTGTAGTCTCTGTGTGGGTGACATCCAATATCGTTTGAAAGATCAAGTCCTTTTGCTTCACTTGAAGGCCTCAAAGTGTGACCCCTTCTGTAAAGGTGTAACCATTCAGCTCTATCGGACTGGGTGCGATGTTTGTCCCATCCACAGTCTCCTGGCTTCTTTTGCACTCAAACCATCAACTTCCTTCCAACCCGATGCACCTCTTTTTTGTCTTTCAAATGGATCTCCTCTCACTCGCACTCTTTTTATCCAGTAGTTGAAAGCGCTCCTTTCCCTTATTGGCCTCCTCGATTCCCACTACAATGGCCACTCATTTAGTATAGGCGCCGCCACTTCTGCAGCAGCTGCTCATGTTGAAGACCACCTGATCAAGACACTAGGGTGATGGTCCTTGGATTGTTACATTCAGGCACAGAGGGCCATGTGTACGTGACCGTTGTCCTGTACATGTAGTGTTCTGGGCAGGCATGAGCACCCACTTCGTCATGGCAGCCCATGTTTATGACCACTCGCTCGCGTTTCGGTTGGGAGTATATCTATTATTGTTACTCTCGCCCCTGCATGTTCCAGGACACTGTGTCATGTGTGCACGGAGCGCCACGTATGCCTGGCTACTGTCAAGTACAGGTGGTGTCCTGGGCGGGTATGCGCGTTTTGTCCCTCACAGGCTTTGCAGCCACTTGCGTTCAGGGTCCCTCGATTAACACTTTTAAGATGGTACTTGTCAGATTACCCTGACATCGACCCTCTTGCTGTTTGGCACCGTCGGGCTTGCGCAGCGGGCCACCTGTGCATGTCGCTGTTGTCGTGTACATGTGGTCACCTGTGCACACCTGCACATCGCATTGTCCCAGTAGGCATGATGAACCCAGGCCTTTTTCGCTCTGTTGGCGGTTGTCCGCTTGCTCTTGCTCCTGTTTTCATCGCCACGGTGTCATGCATGCGCGGAGGGCCACATGGACCCGTCATGTCCATGTGGTGTTCTGCGCAGGTATGCGCCCCGTGCTTAACTTTCTGTTTTTTTCCCTCCTCTGCCGTCCCCTTCTGTTTCCCAACTCTGCCCATCCCACCCCACTTTGTTCTGTGTATTTCACGTTTGTCTGGGTGCATGCTATTATTGTTGTGTTTCTTTTTCTCATTCTGACTGAATGTATATGTTTGTGTGCGTCTCATCGTCTTCTGCCCCTGTGTTCGTGCACACAGGCCACAATAATGCCTTTGTCTCGGCTGTGTGACTTCTACTGTGGAATTTGTGGACGTGCATTTGTGTCCAATGGCCATAATAATGGCATTTGTGGTTTCCAGGATTATGTGTGCGCGCATCTTTCGTGGATCCTGTTTTTCCAGTGGATGGTGACCTCGTGCTGGTGTGCTCATTGGCTCCTGGACGCTGATATCCTGCAGTTTCTGGACTCCGTACTGTTCCTTTATTTCAGCACCTACTGACTTTTCCATGTGTGGGGGTGTGCCCATTCCCCGGACGTGCTTCTGACATTCTTTCCTTGTTTTCTTCCAGCACCGTGTTCCCGACCGGTTCCTCTCTCCTTCCCTGTTCCTTTCCCCCTCTTCATTCTTTGGGAAGATTCGGCTTGTTTCACAATCCTTCTTTGGTGGTTGCGATGCTGAAAATACTTTGTGTTCTCAGCATCGTCTCCCCAATTCATTTCAGTCACCTAGGCTGCAATACTAATCTTCACCCATGGTGGACTTTGCAACTAGGTACTACATGACCTTCGTTTGAACAAACTTGATTCTACATCTCAAAAGGAAGGTCCATACCAAATATCAAGTCATTGTACCCACTGCTTCATTAGAAGATTTTACAAATATTTTGGAGCAATTTCTCCCACCCTTCCCTCGGGGGCTGGGCATGCTGAGTTTAACAAAAATGAAATGCCCCTTTGGGACTGTCTTTCACACAACTTTTCACTTGAATTGACCCAGTGGTTTTGGAGGAGTCCAAAACATAGTGTAGACAGAAGCCGGACAGAGGGCAATTAGAAAAGCCCAGCTTGACTTCGTCAAGGTGAGCTAAAAACTAAGTGCCTCGGCCAAAATGTATTCCATATCTTGGTGCTAATAGGCCCTATTTACAAATGAGTCAAGCCTGCTCCCTCCCCCATTACCAAACAAAATTTAAAATTTAATAAATTTCAGGCCATGTTTGGACTAGCCCACCCCCCCCCCCCCACCCCCATGTTCAATGGTTGTAATTTTTGACTGCGTGATTCTTGAAGTAATCACTTTTTAGTCGAGTTGTGATGAAGTCAAACTCGACTTATAGTTTGATGAATGACAGGTGGGCGGGCGGGCGTAAACAATTGGTTTCTGGATGATAACTTGATAATGGTTCAACCCATATTCATGAAACTTCATAGGTATGTTGGTATCGGTGAGAGGAAGAACCCTATTAATTTCGGACTTGCTTGGTCAAAGGTCATGGTCACAGTGACCTTGAACATAGTAAATTGTAAGCATTTGGTTTCCGGATGATAACTTGACTACGGTTCAACCCACATTCATGAAACTTCATATGTAGGTTGGCCTTCATGAGCGGAAGAACCCTATTTATTTTGGACTCACTAGGTAAAAGGTCAAGTCACAGTGACTTTCAACATAGTAAATCATAAACAATTTGTTTCTCGATGATAACTTGATAACGGTTCGACCCACGTTCATGAAACTTCATAGGTTTGTTGGCATCAGTGAGAGGAAGAACCCTATTTATTTTGGACTTGCTAGGTGAAAGGTCAAGGTCACAGGGACCTTCAACATAGTAAATCATAAACCATTGGTTTCCGGACGATAACTTGATAATGGTTTGACCCACATTCATAAAACTTCATAGGTAGGTTGGCCTAAGTGAGTGGAAGACCCCTATTTATTTTGGACTCATTCGGTCAAAGGCCAAGGTCACAGTGACCTTGAACATAATAAATCATAAACAATTGGTTTCCAGATGATAATTTGACAATGGCTCCACGTACCTTCATGAAACTTCATAGGTAGGTTGGCATTGGTATAAGAAAGAGCCCTATTTATTTTGGAATCAGTAGGTCAAAGGTCAAGGTCACAGTGACCCTTCACATAGTCAATTGTAAACAATTAGTTTCCGAATGATAAGTTGATAATGATTAAACCCACTTTTGTGCTGTCACAACTCGACATTGGATCAGTGATCCTATCGGCATTTTTAAAAAATATAGTTATCACTTCAAGAATTGTGCAGTTAAAAGCTATAAATTATAATTCAAGGTCACTGGATACTCACTGATGAACTTGAGAATTTGAAACATGCTGCTAAAAATGACGGCAAAAAAATAATGGGATTTTTAGTCGAGTTGTGACAAAGTCAAACTCGACTTATAGTTTGATGAATGGCGGGCGGGCAGCATAAACTATTGGTTTCCGGATGATAACTTGATAATGGTTCAACCCACGTTCATGAAACTTCATGGGTAGGTTGGCCTCAGTGAGAGGAAGAACCCTATTTATTTTGGACTCACTAGCTCAATGGTGAAGGTCACAGTGACCTTGAACATACTAAATCATAAACAGTTGGTTTCCGGATGATAACTTCATGTGTAGGTTGGCCTTTGTGAGAGGAGGAACCCTATTTTTTTGGACTCGCTAGATCGAAGGTCAAGGTCACAGTGACTCTGAACATAGTAAATCAAAAACCTTGGTTTCTGGATGATAACTTGATAATGGTTTGACTTATGTTCATGAAACTTCATAGGTAGGTTGACATTAGTGAGAGGCAGAAGCCTACTTATTTTGGACTTGCTAGGTGAAAGATCAAGGTCACAGTGGCCTTCAACATAGTAAATCTGTAAACAATTGGTTTCCGGATGATAACTTGATAATGGTTTGGCCCACATTCATGAAACTTCATATGTAGGTTGGCATCAGTGAGAGGAAGAACCCTATTTATTTTGGATATGCTAGGTCAACGGTCAAGGTCACAGTGACCTTGAACATAGTAAATCATAAACAGTTTGTTTCCGGATGATAACTTGACTATGGTTCAACCCACATTTATTAAACTTCATATATAGGGTGGCCTTCTTGAGAGGAAGAACCCTATTTATTTTGGATTCGCTAGGTGAAAGGTCAAGGTCACAGTGACCTTCAACATGGTAAATCGTAAACAATTGGTTTCCGGATGATAACTTGATAATGGTTCCACCCACGTTCATGAAACTTCATGGGTAGGTTGGCATTGGTGCAAGAAAGAGCCCTATTTATTTTGGAATTACTAGGTCAAGGTCACAGTGATCCTTCACATAGTAAATTGTAAACAGCTGGTTTCCGGACGATAAGTTGATAATGATTAAACCCACTTTTGTGCTGTCATAACTCGACATTGGATCGGTGATCCTATCGGCATTTTAATATCAAAAGCTGCCAGAAGTCTCCATTTATAACTGATTTAATTTTTTCTGAGGGGGAGATACCCCCACCCCTATCATCGACCATGACTTGCCTCCCACCCCCATCAGCGCATGTGCCTGTCTTTGGCATCTGCATCAGTATCCCGACACTTTTGAAAGGAGGCATGTCACAGGATTAACTCTGGGGTCCGAATTTTCACTCCCTGGCACTGAAAAGTGTTTTCTATTCATAAGGCCCGCACTAAGTTAGGGGAGGCATGCATAAACATTGGCCTGGCAGAATCGGGGTATTTCTAATTAATGTTTTGAAAACCAATAAATTTGTTTTAAAATAACATTGCAAGTTATTTCAATGGCCCCAGTCAAGAAACAACAAAGGGGACGTTTTGACAAACTATTTGGGGATGTTTTGATCAAAACATTAGGGGACATTTTGGTTTGGAGATGTTTTGATTAGGATTCCTCAACAGAGGATCTCTTGAAAAATATGAAGGGACACATTGTCACACAATTTCACAAAATGTATTTCTCTTGATTTGAGAATGAGTCCCTATCTCATTTAATATAATTTTGCTAAAAAAAATAGTAACAAACATACCAGTACCAATAATTAAAAAATAAAACCATTCCAAATGAGAAATTTCAACTTGGAATTAAAACCTATCATATTTCGCACAAAAGATCCTGGTTTGGATTTCATGATGAACTGCCTATGGGACGGAATGACCCATAACCCAAACTGGGAAAAAGAACTAACTTCGAAAATCGCACGCCAGTCACAGTTCGTTTCAGAGGTGCAATCAACAATAAGTAGATCAAGATTTTTTGCACCTGTGTATTTATAAATAATCAGTGATATGCCCATACCATGTAGAAGGAATAACAGTATGTTTATTATACCACCCACTTAAAAAGGTTTTAATAGTCCGCCCGTTACGCTTCAGGGGGGTACACATCTATCCGTATCTCCTCCTAAACCAGTGAACGGATTTCATTGAAACTCTCAGACGTTCTTTTACATACATTGAAGATGTGCACCTCCTATTTTCTTTTCAGATATTTTCATTTTTACAGTTTCCCATATTGAAAAATGAACTTTGTCAAATTCAAATTACATTCTGCACAGATCTGCTATCCACAACTCCTCTTAAACTATTGAACAGATTTCATTGAAACTTTCAGACTTTCTTTTACAGACATTGCAGATGTGCACCTCCTATTTTCTTGTTAGATATTTTCATATTTACAGTTCCCCATATTCAAAAATGGTCTTTGTCAATTCAGGTTTTAGTAGGGAGGGGTATAAATCTACTATCTGCTACTCCTCTTAAACCATTGAACAAACTCCATTGGAACTCTGACATTCTTTTACATACATTGAAGATGTGCACCTCCTATTTTTCTTTCAGGTATTTTCATATTTCGATGTCCGTCTGTCTGTCTGTCTGTCTGTCCATCCATTACGCTTTAGTGTTTGTGCTGTCTGCATTAAACACACTTTTGCTGTTGTAAAATGTATCTTGGTGGGAGTGGGTAGTATCATTTAGTGAGCAGTGCTCACAGTTTTTCTAGTTTTTTGTTTGGTTTAAGCAAAAACATCAAGCTTTTTTCAGAAGCAAAATGTCAGCTTTCTGTTTTCGAATTCGTCATGCGGCACGTGCAGGTGACGTACGCTTTCTGATGGCCTATATTTCTTTAGTATTTCTCATTATTTGTCAGTCATAGTGATTCAAATAAATCACTGTGTTGTCAAACAAAATTATCGAGAGTTCTTGGAATGCATATGTTGAAATGTGGTCTAGGGATCAGTCTTTGTATAACCACCAGCCTGCTTCGAGACTTTCACGTTCTGGCGGTGCTGCCACACAACATTTTTTCAAGAGTAACAAGAAAATTCTGACACAAGGCATCGTTGTGCAAAAAAATGAATTATTGGGTTTTTAAATTTTAGCTCTCCTGAGCAAAGCTTAAGGGGAGGTTTACTAAACACTTTGCATCCATCATCTGTCGTCGTCCGGCATTAACTTACATTATCAACTTCTCTCAAACTACTCAACCAAATTGAACCAAATCTGATGTGCATATTCCCCATCATATGTCAATTCAAGTTTGTTCAAATCGAGTTGACCTGCCCCTCGGTAGGACCATGTCCAAAAAGTGAGCCTAAATCGTAAAAAATCTTCCTCTCATGAACCAGCAGTAGCAGAGACTTGATTTTAGGTCTGCAGCTTCCTTGTAGACTCAGATTGTTCAAGAGACGTTCGAGTGGCTATATTTGCCGTTGTTATTGGAGGGGCAAGAATTTTTGCCCCCCCCCAAAATTTCTATTTTCCAAACCAAGAGGCTGTTTTGAACCAAATTTGGTATGAGGACTTATTGGGTCATAAGTAGTTCATTTATGCCCAAAACATTTTTCCTGTTGCCCCATGGCAACTGCAGGAAATAAAAAAATAAAACAAAATTAAAACACCCATATCTACAAAACCACATGACACTAAGCATTTTTATTTGGTGTGAAGTTTCCTAAGAACCAACAGACTGGAATGGTAAAAAAAAATGCTATAGGTTTTATCATAGGGTACTTTTTCGGGACTTTCAAAGTGCTGAGTCACCTTTTTTTAACCCTGTGGGTAATCACACCTACTAATCGGTCTCTGGCTGTGACGTGCAATTCGACGCTGTGATGTTCTGTTCGGACGCTGTGATGTGTTTTTTGATGTAAAAAGTCATCGCTGCGACTGATTTTATCAATTTTCATTCAAATGGAGAGGTAAGAAACACAGCTTTTTACTTTATCAGTTAGACTGATGTTTCCCAATCCCAACCAGCTTACTTTCACAAAGCAGATATTATCTCTCTTTGAATAATAGGGCTCACAAAATGCCTGGGTACAACTTCTGTGCATCGCCACTCGACTCAAAATCACCTACCTAGGTGACACCCCATTATTCTGATGCCAGGAAATGGCCCTCGTAGCTTAAAAACTATCCCTTTGATTTAAAAAACTTACCCCGACAGATCCCGGTTGCTGAATAATCCCAACACAGCCAGTCAAAGTGAACCACCCAGTTGTGAAAAGTGGCAACGTCGCTGTGATGTTAATGGCAACCATGCTGTGATGTTCATCATTTCTTAACCCAAATGAAAATTTGTAAGTAAAGTTGTTTTTTTTTAAATGTCATTATCGGTTTACCTTCAGTTTCATTAGTTGGTTCGTTCGTCGTTTTCGTTCACAAATCCACTGCTCCGATTGGCTAAGAGTCCGGCCTTTTCGCATTTGACGATTTTCCTTTTGTTATGTGTACCCATACTATGTATGGTGCACATAATGCCGGCATCCGGGGTGACCATCCGTTGTTCGTCCATCCTTTGTCCGTCCGTCTGTCTGTCTGTCTGTCTGTCGGTCTGTCTGCCTGTCTGTCCGTCTGGCGTCTGTATCCATTTCTTTGGCATTCGATAACTTGAAAAATATTGCTTGGATTGTCAAGTTACTTCATATTTGTGTTCAGGTTACTGATGTGCCGAGCTGTATAGTTTTTGGTGTAAATCGGATAATTTGATCCTGAGATATTAACCCTTGATCCTTCAAATTGAAAATTCCTCCAATCCCTTTGGCATTCGATAACTTGAAAAATATTGCTTGGATTGTCTAGTTACTTTATATTTGTGTTCAGATTACTGATTTGCCGAGCTGTGTAGTTTTTGGTGTAAATCTGATGATCTGATCCCGAGATATTAACCCTTTATCCTTCAAATTGAAATTCCTCCAATCCCTTTGGCATTCGATAACTTGAAAAATATTGCTTGGATTGTCAAGTTACTTTATATTTGTGTTCAGGTTACTGATGTGCCGAGCTGTATAGTTTTTGGTGTAAATCTGTTATTTTGATCCTGAGATATTAACCCTTTATCCATCAAATTGAAAATTTCTCCAATCCCTTTGGCATTCGATAACTTGAAAAATATTGCTTGGTTTGTCAAGTTACTTTATATTTGTGTTCAGGTTACTGATGTGCTGAGCTGTATAGTTTTTGGTGTTAATATGATAATTTGATCCCGAGATATTAACCCTTTATCCTTCAAATTGAAAATTCCTCCAATTCCTTTGGCATGAGATAACTCAAAAAATATCAGTCCAATTGTCATGTTACTTTATATATTTATTCAGGTTACTGATGTGCTGTGCTGTATAGTTTTTTATGTAAATCTGATAATTTGATCCGGAGATATTAACCCTTTATCCATCAAATTAGACACTCCTCCAATCCATTTCTATATGTACCCATACCTTGTATGGTGTACATAATGTCGGCATCCGTGGTGGCCCTCCGTCATATAGCTTTCTACTAGTTGCACGTATGGGTACACATCTGACGATTTCATCGGCCTATTTTTGGACTTGCTGGTGTTGTGCAGGGCCTGCTGACCCATTGGCTCATCGCAACACGGCAAAGGGGACAGCACGAGAGGGGCCCTACTATCACGTAAACCTGCTTCCACTCAGGCAAAATTGAATGTTCAAGCTCATATGTTGCAATTTACGTCATTATGAAGAAGAAAATGTTCCGCAGAGGGAGGGCAAGAGTCGTATACCAGGCGGCCAGAAGCTACCCCCACTTCCCCCTTGGGTTTCATCCAATCCACCTGGTCTAACTTGATAACATGGTCACCATAATTTTTGACATAGGAATGGTATACTATCACGTAAACCAGCTACTACTCAGGCTGATGGCTCGAAAGAAGATTATCACCATTTACTTACAATGTTCTAAGTTTTGAATTAACCCTTTGCCTAACAAACGGCAGTGCAGGGATGGTTTTCAATGGATTTTTGTTGCCAAACTTTACCATTCACTTGCGATGTTCTAAGTTTTAAATTAACCCTTTGCCCAACAAATCGACAAAAGCCGCACAGTATATTAACATATGTGAGGCTTCTGCATCCTGAAATGTCTTGGCTGTTGATGAAACCACACCAATATGGATGACACAGAAACTGGCTCATCGAGCCGGTTCCAGTGATATTCATATTGGCATGCTTTTCATTGAGTCATACTGAAGATTTTTTCCCAAATCTGAAATTTTGTATATTTTCCCCAAAAAGTTGTAATGGGAAAGGGATAAAGTGCATCACTATTTTGCTAATCAATATGGGGATTTGATTTGCTGCGCAGGCATTTTGTGTTGCTAATTGCAATGCGGAACTGGCGAGACTTCTCCCTGTCTTGTGGATGTGGTTACAGGCTTTCCGCGAAGAAATTTAGAGAAAACTTGATGCCTTGGGAGCGATTTTGAGCGCGATAGGGTTTTTTGCAAGGTTTTTTCGGACCCACATAATTTCATTCCAAGATGCTTTGAATAAGATTATGTGTGCTCGAAAAAGGCTTGAAGAAAAACAATTCGTCTTGATTTGCCTGCAGGGCCGATTACATGGCGGAACGTTAGAAATGTGTAATGGCATAAATGAGATGGACGGCATGTCAGTTCGAAAAATTACGACGTCATTGGACGTAAGATAAGATAAGATAAGATTTATTAAGCAAATGCACCAGAACAAATGCAGATTGCTTTGTACATACAAAATCAGCATAAATAGAAACATAAAACAATACTAATTCCGAATGACAAACGTAAATATTAAGGCTTAGTGGTTGTAATGTAATATTGTTAATGTCACTTCTTGGTGTAAGATTGACAAAACTTGTTCTCGTTGTTTTAAGATTTGCTGGGTCATATTACATATGATACTACACAGCTGTGGCACATTGTTTATCATCAGGAATATGAATCTCTCGGATGTGTCCATCTCAACAAACTTTGGGTATTCATGTTCAAATTTGTTAAATGCACATTCTCTGAGAGATTCATATTCACCACACACCATAACGAAGGGCCATTCTGTTTCCACTGCACCTGAGCCGCACACCGTGCATAAACGTTCACTTACGGGGATGGGTGGTTGCATATGCCTTCCCTTTTCTATCATAAGTTTGTGGTTACTTATACGCAAATGAGTAAATATGTTTCTCGCCTCGGGGGATGTTGTATAAATCAAATAAGGCTCCAGGTGATATTTGTTCTTAAACTCTCGATAAGTTTTCAGGTTATTTTTTCCATTTTTCCTGTTGTCGTCAAATACAGCATTATAAAAATTATTTAAAGGAGTCTCTTCCAGATTTTCTCTTATTGTTATGTATTTCACAGGCTGAAACGGGATTTTCTGTTCAGATTTATATTCAGGGTTATAATTGGCTATAAGCTGCTGATATTTAACCAATATTGAGTCCGGCATTCCGTAATTCTCGGATTCAGTTCTAGCCTCTGATAGTAAGGAACGTGTTTGGAGATCATATAATTTTGATACAAACTTCGCCAACTGGATTTTGTCATCTAGGTGCAGTGGGTACTGTCCAAGTTCAGCTCTCACTGCATGGTTCAATGATTTATTGTTCACATAATGTCGATATTGGTTGTTATAGAATTTATCTAAATTATTTCAAAACCATTTTAAAATTGAATACAACTCCTTTTAATGGTTGTTTGTGTTTGTGTTTGTGGGGAGGGGGGGGGGAGGTGTATTCTTTCGGTAAGTATTTTTACCTTATGTCATTCTAATGCTGTATATCCCGTCGGATATACAATCGGAAATTTTATTACGGCAATAGAGCGTATCTCTTGTTTATCTGAGGTAGTAGGGATGGAGAACAAAAGTGATTTTTGGTGAGTAATTGTACCTTATATCGCAATATAATTATCGATGCAATACATCTCGCGGGGTACATAGCATCCGAAATTGTATTGCAGCAATAGTGTATAACAGCGGCTAGTGTTGATTAGGAAGGAGAGAAAGAGTGATATTTTTGTAAGTTGTATCTTATGTCGTAATATATTTTTTAGCTCACCTGAGCGAAGCTCAAGGGGAGCTTTACTAATCACTTTCAGTCCGTCGTCCGGCGTCCGTCCGGCGTTAACTTTACATTATCGACTTCTCCTCCTAAACCACTAGCCCAATTTTATTCAAATGTTGGCTAAATGTTTATTACCTAATGCCAATTCAGATTTGTTCAAATGAAGTTGCCCCTCCTCCTGGGTGGTGCCACGCCCCCAAGAGGCACCAAAATCTTTGTAAATCTTCTTCTCATGAACCAGCAGTAGCAGAGACTTGATATATGGTATGCACCTTCCTTTTGAGGTGTAGACTCCGATTTGTTCAAGAGAAGTTTGAGGGATAATATTTGGCGTCGTTAAGGGAGGGGCAAAAATTTTGGCCCCGCCCCTAATTTCTATTTTCTGAACCGAGAAGCCGATTTCAACCAAATTTTATGTGAGGGCTTATTGGGTCATGAGTACTTGATTTATGCAAAAAAAAAATTTCCTGCAGCCCCGTGGGAACCGCAGGAGCTAAAAATAGAAAAAAATTAAAACGCCCATATCTCCAAAACTGCACTGCACCGAGAATTTTTATGTGGTGTGAAGCTTCCTTAGGACCAACAGAAAGAATTGGTAAAAAAAAATTGCCATCGATTTTATCTTAGGGTACAGTTTCGGGACTTTGAAAAAGTGCTGAGTCAGCACTTTTTAACACTGAAGGCAATGGGAAAAACATTAAAAAATCTTCTTCTCCAGATCCAGCAGGCAGAATCTTTTGATATTTGGTATGCAACATTGTAGGGTGGATCTGATTCAAGTTTTTTCAAATCGGCCCCCTGGGTTCATATTTGGGCTCAGTATAGGCGCCCGATTTCGAACTTAGTGCATTTCAGGCAAATTTCTTAAAAAATCTTCTTCTCCAGATCCAGCAGGCAGAATGTTTTGATATTTGGTATGCAACATTGTGGGGTAGTTTTGATTCAAGTTTGTTCAAGTCGGCCCCCTGGGTTTATATTTGGGCTCAGTATAGGAGCCCAAATTTGAACTTACTGCATTTCAGGCAAATTTCTTTCAAAATCTTCTTCTCCAGATCCAGCAGGCAGAATCTTTTGATATTTGGTATGCAACATTGTGGGGTGGATCTGATTCAAGTTTGTTCAAATCGGCCCCTTGGGTTTATATTTGGGCTCAGTATAGGAGCCCAAATTTGAACTTAGTGCATTTCAGGCAAATTTCTTTGAAAATCTTCTTCTCAAGATCCAGCAAGCAGAATCTTTTGATATTGGGTATGCAACATTGTGGGGTGGATCTGATTCAAGTTTGTTCAAATCGGCTCCCTGGGTTTATATTTGGGCTCAGTATAGGAGCCCAAATTTGAACTTAGTGCTTTTCAGGCAAATTTCTTAAAAAATCTTCTTCTCCAGATCCAGCAGGCAGAATCTTTTGATATTTGGTATGCAACATTGTGGGGTGGATCTGATTCTATTTTGTTCAAATTGGCTCCCTAGATTCATATTTGGGCTCACTATAGAAGCTCGAATTCGAACTTAGTGCATTTGAGGCAAATTTCTTCAAAAATCTTCTTCTCCAGATCCTGCAGGCAGAATCTTTTGATATTTGGTATGCAACATTGTGGGGTGGATCTGATTCCAGTTTGTTCAAATCGGCCACCTGGATTCATATTTGGGCTCACTATAGAAGCTCGAATTCAAACTTAGTGCATTTCAGGCAAATTTCTTCAAAAATCTTCTTCTCCAGATCCAGCAGGCAGAATCTTTTGATATTTGGTATGCAACATTGTGTGGTGGATCTGATTCAAGTTTGTTCAAATCGGCCCCCTGGGTTTATATTTGGGTTCAGTATAGGAGCCCAAATTTGAACTTACTGCATTTCAGGCAAATTTCTTTGAAAATCTTCTTCTCAAGATCCTGCAGGCAGAATCTTTTGATATTTGGTATGCAACATTGTGGGGTGGATCTGATTCAAGTTTGTTCAAATCGGCGCCTTGGGTTTATATATGGGCTAAGTATAGGAGCCCAAATTTGAACTTAGTGCATTTCAGGCAAATTCTTTGAAAATCTTCTTAAGATCCAGCAGGCAGAATCTTTTGATATTTGGTATGCAACATTGTGGGGTGGATATGATTCCACTTTGTTCAAATCGGCCACCTGGATTCATATTTGGGCTCACTATAGAAGCCCAAATTCGAACTTCGTGCATTTCAGGCAAATTTCTTCAAAAATCTTCTTCTCCAGATCCAGCAGGCAGAATCTTTTGATATTTGGTATGTAACATTGTGGGGTGGATCTGATTCAAGTTTGTTCAAATCGGACCCCTGGGTTTATATTTGGGCTCAGTATAGGAGCCCAAATTTGAACTTACTGCATTTCAGGCAAATTTCTTCAAAAATCTTCTTCTCCAGATCCAGCAGGCAGAATCTTTTGATATTTGGTATGCAACATTCTGGGGTGGATCTGATTCTATTTTGTTCAAATCGGCTCCCTAGATTCATATTTGGGCTCACTATAGAAGCTCGAATTCGAACTTAGTTCATTTCAGGCAAATTTCTTCAAAAATCTTCTTCTCCAGATCCTGCAGGCAGAATCTTTTGATATTTGGTATGCAGCATTGTGGGGTGGATCTGATTCCAGTTTGTTCAAATCGGCCACCTGGATTCATATTTGGGCTCACTATAGAAGCCCAAATTCGAACTTAGTGCATTTCAGGCAAATTTCTTCAAAAATCTTCTCCAGATCCAGCAGATAGAATCTTGTGATATTTGGTATGCAACATTGTGGGGTGGATCTGATTCAAGTTTGTTCAAATCGGCCCCCCTGGGTTTATATTTGGGCTCAGTATAGGAGCCGAAATTTGAACTTAGTGCTTTTCAGGCAAATTTCTTAAAAAATCTTCTCCAGATCCAGCAGGCAAAATCTTTTGATATTTGGTATGCAACATTGTGGGGGGGGGGGGGGGGATCTGATTGTATTTTGTTCAAATCGGCTCCCTAGATTCATATTTGGGCTCACTATAGAAGCTCGAATTCGAACTTAGTGCATTTCAGGCAAATTTCTTCAAAAATCTTCTTCTCCAGATCCAGCAGGCAGAATCTTGTGATATTTGGTATGTAACATTGTGGGGTGGATCTGATTCAAGTTTGTTCAAATCGGACCCCTGGATTTATATTTGGGCTCAGTATAGAAGCCAAAATTTGAACTTAGTGCATTTCAGGCAAATTTCTTTGAAAATCTTTTTCTCAAGATCCAGCAGGCAGAATCTTGTGATATTTGGTATGCAGCATCCTTAGGGGGATGAGATTCAAGTTTGTTCAAGCCATGTCCCTAGGTCCATATTTGGGCTCACTGTGGGAGCTTGAATTGTAACTTTGTTCGAAATGAGGAATTTTCTTAAAAAATCTTCTTCTTCAGATCCGGCAGTCGGAATGGTTTGATATGTGGTGAGTAGCATCCTTGGGGGGAGGGGGGGGGGGGGGGGGGGGGATTCAAGTGTGTTAAAGCCAAGTCCATGGGTCCATATTTGGGCTCCCTGTGGGAGCCCAAATTATAACTTAGTCAATATGAGGAATTTTTCTTTATAAATCTTCTTCTTCAGATTCAGCAGTTGGAATGTTTTGATATTTGGCATGGAGCAACCTTAGGGGGCTGAGTTTCAAGTTTGTTCAAGCCAAGTCCCTTGGTTCATATTTGGGCTCACTATGGGAGCCTGAATGACAACTTAGTTCAAAATGAGGAATTTTCTTTAAAAATCTTCAGATTCAGCAGATGAATGCTTTTGATATTTTTAGCTCACCTGACTTTCAGTCAGGAGAGCTATAGTGATCACTCACCGTCCGTCGTCCTGCGTCCGTCGCCCGTGAACATGGTGTTTGCGTCTTCTCCTCCCAAACCGCTGAACCAATTTAATTGATATTTGAGATAATAGTTTGTTATGACATCGCAATTTCATTTTGTTCAAATCAAGTTGCCTCGCCTGTGGGTAGGGCCACACCCAAAAAGTGTGCTGAAATCTTAAAAAATCTTCTTCTCATGAACCAGCAGTAGCAGAGACTTGATATTTGGTGTGCAGCTTCCTTTTGAGGTGTAGACTCAGATTTGTTCAAGAGAAGTTTGTGGGGCTATACTTGGCGTCGTTATGGGAGGGGCAAACTTTTTGGCCCCGCTCAAAATTTCTATTTTCCAAACCGAGAGGCTGATTTGAACCAAATTTTATGTGAGGGCTTATTGGGTCATAAGTACCTAATTTATGCTGATTTTTTTTTTCCCATAGGCCCATGGGAACCGCAGGAGCTAAAAATAGAAAAAAATTAAAACGCCCATATCTCCAAAACTGCACGGCACCGAGAATTTTTATTTGGTGTGAAGCTTCCTTAGGACCAACAGAAAGAATTGGTAAAAAAAAATTGCCATCGGTTTTATCATAAGGTACAGTTTCGGGACTTTGAAAAAGTGCTGAGTCAGCACTTTTTAACACTGTAGGCAATAGGAAAAACATTAAAAAATCTTCTTCTCCAGATCCAGCAAGCAGAATCTTTTGATATTTGGTATGCAACATTGTAGGGTGGATCTGATTCAAGTTTGTTCAAATCGGCCCCCTGGGTTCATATTTGGGCTCAGTATAGGAGCCCGATTTCGAACTTAGTGCATTTCAGGCAAATTTCTTAAAAAATCGTCTTCTCCAGATCCAGCAGGTAGAATGTTTTGATATTTGGTATGCAACATTGTAGGGTGGATCTGATTCAAGTTTGTTCAAATCGGCCCCCTGGGTTTATATTTGGGCTCAGTATAGGAGCCCAAATTTGAACTTACTGCATTTCAGGCAAATTTCTTTGAAAATCTTCTTCTCCAGATCCAGCAGGCAGAATCTTTTGATATTTGGTATGCAACATTGTGGGGTGGATCTGATTCAAGTTTGTTCAAATTGGCCCCTTGGGTTTATATTTTGGGCTCAGTATAGGAGCCCAAATTTGAACTTAGTGCATTTCAGGCAAATTTCTTTGAAAATCTTCTGCTCAAGATCCAACAGGCAGAATCTTTTGATATTGAGTATGCAACATTGTGGGGTGGATCTGATTCAAGTTTGTTCAAATCGGCTCCCTGGGTTTATATTTGGGCTCAGTATAGGAGCCCAAATTTGAACTTAGTGCTTTTCAGGCAAATTTCTTCAAAAATCTTCTTCTCCAGATCCAGCAGGCAGAATCTTTTGATATTTGGTATGCAACATTGTGGGGTGGATCTGATTCTATTTTGTTCAAATCGGCTCCCTAGATTCATATTTGGGCTCACTATAGAAGCTCGAATTCGAACTTGGTGCATTTCAGGCAAATTTCTTCAAAAATCTTCTTCTCCAGATCCTGCAGGCAGAATCTTTTGATATTTGGTATGCAACATTGTGGGGTGGATCTGATTCCAGTTTGTTCAAATCGGCCACCTGGATTCATATTTGGGCTCACTATAGAAGCCCAAATTCGAACTTAGTGCATTTCAGGCAAATTTCTTTGAAAATCTTCTTCTCAAGATCCTGCAGGCAGAATCTTGTGATATTTGGTATGCAGCATCCTTATGGGGGTGAGATTCAAGTTTGTTCAAGCCATGTCCCTAGGTCCATATTTGGGCTCACTGTGGGAGCTTGAATTGTAACTTTGTTCGAAATGAGGAATTTTCTTAAAAAATCTTCTCCTTCAGATCCAGCAGTCGGAATGGTTTGATATGTGGTGAGTAGCATCCTTGGGGGGGGAGGGGGGGGATTCAAGTGTATTAAAGCCAAGTCCATGGGTCCATATTTGGGCTCCCTGTGGGAGCCCAAATTATAACTTCGTCAATATGAGGAATTTTTCTTTAAAAATCTTCTTCTTCAGATTCAGCAGTTGGAATGTTTTGATATTTGGCATGGAGCAACCTTAGGGGGCTGAGATTCTAGTTTGTTCAAGCCAAGTCCCTTGGTTCATATTTGGGCTCACTATGGGAGCCTGAATGACAACTTAGTTCAAAATGAGGAATTTTCTTTAAAATCTTCAGATCCAGCAGATGAATGCTTTTGATATTTTTTATGCAGCATCCTTAGGGGGGTAAGATTCAAGTTTGTTCAAGCCATGTCCCTAGGTCCATATTTGGGCTGATTGTGGGAGCTCGAATTGTAACTTGGTTCAAAATGAGGAATTTTCTTTAAAAATCTTCTTCTTCAGATCCAGCATTCGGAATGTTTTGATATTTGGTGTGCAGAATCCTTAGGGGTGTGAGATTCAGGTTTGTTAAAGCCAAGTCCCTGGGTTCATATATGGGCTCCCTGTGGGAGCCCGAATTATTACTTAGTTCAATATGAGGAATATTCTTTAAAAATCTTTTTTTAGATCCACTGGTCAGAATATCTGGATATTTGGTTTCAGCTTTTCTTAGGAGGAGCAGATGCAACTTGTGGAAATCAATTCTCTGGGTTGATATTTAGGCTACCATGTCAGGTGAGCGCCCTCAGGCCCCCTGGGGCCTCTTGTTTATGCAGCATCCTTAGGGGGGTAAGATTCAAGTTCAAGCCATGTCCCTAGGTCCATATTTGGGCTGATTGTGGGAGCTCGAATTGTAACTTGGTTCCAAATGAGGAATTTTCTTTAAAAATCTTCTTCTTCAGATCCAGCAGTTGGAATGTTTTGATATTTGGTGTGCAGAATCCTTAGGGGTGTGAGATTCAGGTTTGTTAAAGCCAAGTCCCTGGGTTCATATATGGGCTCCCTGTGGGAGCCCGAATTATGACTTAGTTCAATATGAGGAATATTCTTTAAAAGTTTTTTTTTAGATCCACTGGTCAGAATATTTGGTTATTTGGTTTCAGCTTGTCTTAGGAGGAGCAGATGCAACTTGTGGAAATCAATTCTCTGGGTTGATATTTAGGCTACCACGTCAGGTGAGAGCCCTCAGGCCCCCTGGGGCCTCTTGTTTCAATTTTCCCTGCTGAAAATCCTCCTGGGTGGATAACATGGGAAATGATATTCCGACAATAGAGTATATATCTCCTGTCAGCGGTGTGGAGGAGCTCAGAGCTACAGTCAGTGGAGTGATTTTTGTTAATTAGTTAATTATTGTGTGAAATGCCACCAAGGCATTATTAATTCCGAATAATCTTTTCAATCAGACTGAATGATATGTCGAAACCTTTTATATTGGAACTTACCATTACTTTTACAAGATCATCGTCTACGCGAGTCCTTCGGCACCCAAATTGTACCGACCGAAAATTTATTAATTTGGGTGCCTCATTCCCCACCTCCCCCCCCCCCCCCCCCCACCACTGTGCCCACCCCCCCTTTGGAGTGGCGTCCATGTGTGTATGCAACTGCATTTTTGTGTTGGGGGTTTCTTCGCCCTTGCAAAACAACGTAGATGATACAGATGAACGAACCAACTAAAAAAAACCAAAAAAAAACGTATAATGATGTTTAAAAAAAAACTTACAAACTTTCAGTTGGGTTAAGAAATGATGAACATCACAGCGTGGTTGCCATTAACATCACAGCGCCGTTGCCACTTTACACTACTGGGTGGTTAACTTTGACGGGCTGTGTTGGGGTTATTCCTCCATCCGAGATCTGTTGGGGTAAGTTTTTTAACTCAAAGGCATATTTTTTTAGGCTACGAGGGCCATTTCCTGGCATCAGAACAATGGGGTGTCACCTAGGTAGGCGATTTTGAGTCAAGTGTCGATGCACAGAAGTTGTACCCAGGCATATTGTGAGCCCTGTTAGTCGAAGAGAGATAATATTTGGCACCATGAAAAGTAAGTTGGTTGGGATTGGGAAATATCAGTCTAACTAATAAAGTAAAAAGTTGTGTTTCTTATCTCCTCCATTTGAATGAAAATTGACAAAAGCAGCCGCTGCGATGACTTTTCACATCAAAAAACACGTCACAGTGCCCGAACAGAACATCACAGCGTTAAATTGCACGTCACAGCGTGAGGGACCGATTAGTAGGTGTGGTAATGGGGAAAACATTAAAGAATCTTCTCCCAAATCACAACTGGTCCAAAAGCTTTCATATTTCACCCTATAACATCATTGGAAGATTGATTCACATATGTGTTGAAATTGCCTGGGTCCTTATTTGGGCTCTCTGTGGGAACTCAAATGTTCAAATTAATGCAATATGAGGAATATTCTTTGAACATCTTCTTCAGATCCACCAATCAGAATCTTTTGATATTTGGTATGCAGCATCCTTAGGGGGGTGAGATTCAAATTTGTTCAAGCCAAGTCCCTGGGTTCATATTTGGGCTCCCTGTGGGAGTCTGAATTAATAACTTTGGTTCAAAATGAGGAATTTTCTTTAAAAATCTTCTTCAGATTCAGCAGTCAGAATATTTTGATAATTGGTATGCAGTATCCTCCAGGGCAGTGAAATTCAAGATTGTTCAATCCAAGTCCCTGGGTTCATATTTGGGCTCCCTGTGGGAGCCCGAATTATGAACTTAGTTCAATATGAGGAATATTCTTCAAAAATCTTCTTCTTCACATCCACCAGTGAGAATCTTTTGATATTTGGTATACAGTATCCTTAGGGAGGTGAGATATAAGTTTGTTAAAACCAAGTCCCTGGGTTCATATTTGGGCTTCCTGTGGGAGCCCAAATTGTACCAAAATTTCTATTTTCCAAAATGAGAGGCCAATTTGAACCAAATTTGATATGAGGGCTTATTGGGTCATAAATGCCTATTTTATGCTATATTTTTCCTGTCATTTCATGTGAACCGCAGGAGCTAAAAAATAGAAAAAATTAAAACGCCCATATCTCCAAAACTACACGGCACTGCAAATTTTTTATTTGTGTAAAGCTTCCTTAGGAACAGCAGAAAGGAATGGTAAAAACAAAATTGCCATCGGTTTTATCATAGGGTACTTTTCCAGGATTTTGAAAAGATGCTGAGTCATCATTTTATAACACTGAATAATGGGAAAAACATTAAGAATCTTCTCCCATACCACTGCTCAAAAGGCTTTCATATTTCACATATAACATCTTTGGAAGATTCATTCACATGTTTGTTTGAAATCAAATTCCTGGGTCTATATTTGAGCTCTCTATGGGAGGCCAAATGTTTAAATTAGTGCAGTATGAGGAATATTCTTTAAAAATCTTTTTCTTCCAATCCACCAATCAGATTCTTTTGATATTTGGGTATGCAGGCATCCTTGGCAGGGAGGTGGGGGGGATTCAAGTTTGTTCAAGCCAAGTCCCTAGGTTCATATTTGGGCTCCCTGGGCCTGAATACTAGCTTAGTTCAGTATGAGGAATATTCTTTAAAAATCTTGTTTTATCAGGTCACCTGCCAGAATCTTTTGATATTTGGTATGAGCTTTTCTTAGGAGGGGCAGATGCAACTTGTTCGGAATTAACTCCATGGGTTGATACTTAGGCTACCATGTCAGGTGAGTGACCTCAGGCTACCTGCCCAAAATTTAACTTAGTGCATTATGAGGTTATTTTTTTAAAAATCTTCTCCAGAATCATCAATTAGAATCGTCTGATATTTGGTATACAACATCTCTAGAGGGGTCAGATTCAAGTTTGTTGAAATGGGATCCTGGGTTGATATCTGGGCTCGCTGTTTGAGACCCAATTTTAACTTAGTGCAATATGAGGAAATTTCTTTAATAATCTTCTTCTTCAGATTCACCAGTCAGAATCCTTTCATAGTTGGTATAACAACATCTCTAGGAGGGTCAAATTCCAAATTGTTCAATTTGAGCCCCTGGGTTATTAATTTGGGCTACCTAAGGGAGCCTAAATTTTAACTTAGTGCAGTATGAGGGAATTTCTTTTAAAAACCTTCTTCAGAACCGCCAGTCAGAATTCTTTCATATTTGGTATTTAACATCTCAATGGGGATCAGATTCAAGTTTGTTCAATTTGAGTCCCTGGCTTAATAATCGAGCTCTCTATGGGTGGGGGGTTGGGTGGAGGGTGGTGGGGGTCATGTTGGGTTCAGGTTTGTTCAAATCCATTCCTTAGTGTTTTTCCATAAAATTTGCCTTTCATGACTTCATTCCTTTGTAGTGTTGATAAACCATGTCTAACTGAATGTGACCCCAAATACTTCTTTTAATCACTTTGGCAGGTGTGTGCTTAAGGCTACTTGGGGCCTCTTGTTTTTATTTATTGACACTCTGTTATGCGATGCTTGCGTTGGCCCATTTCTTGGGGGTAGGGGGGTGAAGTTTAAAAAATTGGAACGTCCAGATCCCTGGCCCACTCCACCCCAACCCATTACACTCAGGAATGCATCCACTACCTTAGTTGGTAGGAAATGTGACTGAAAACGACAATTCCTTATTGGCATTGTTTATTTTGGGGGTGGCAGGTCATTTGTTATATTCAAAATTTTACAAAGAGTGGCATAGGTGTCGACTGGGTGGGTGAGAGGGGTGAGATACTAGTTTATTATTCACCTGACTGAAAGTTAGGGGGAGCTGAAGTGATCACTTTCTGTCCATCCGTCGCCCATCCGTCTGGCGTGCAGTGATGAATGGGAGCAAAATGGAGGCGAGTGGAAAATCGCTCACCTCAAATCAAGTTTGCGAAAGTGAAAAATGTGAGGAGAGTGATTTTGATTCAATATTTATCTTCATTTTTTTTAGCCCGACTGTTTACAGTGAGGGCTATAGTTATGACTTTTGTCCATCCATCCATCCGTCTGTCCGTCTGTTCATCTGTTAACTTTTAGAGTTTTGGTTAAAGTTTGTGGTTAAAGTTTTTTACTGAAGGTTCAAGTGAGTTTTTTTTTTTTTTTTTTTTTTTTTTCTTCTTCTTCCTGTTTGTTGACATTAAAGTTTGTGGTTAAAGTTTTTTATTCAACCTTCAAGTACAGGCTATACATGGTAGTTTGG